>JAKEEE010000049.1:1200000-1800000 GCA_021498325.1 Bactrocera minax
TCATCACTTTAAATTTGAAAAAAAAAAATCAGCTGACAATTGTGGCGAAAATTGTGAAATGCTGCCAATTCATGAGATTTCTATGCCAAGCAATGAGATGTTGCCAATTTTCGCACATTTAGGAAAAGGTCTGGGTTCTTTAATTATTTAAAAGTATAGATACTCAAGAATTTGATTCTCAAAAATGTTCAACAATCCCCAATACTACAGAAAATATGAAGGAAACATGGTTGGCGTCGATTTTTCTTATTTTTCTGTTAAGCCAGTAAGGTCAGATAGATGGTTATTTTCGTAAGTATACCTATATATGTCATATCTCTACTAGATTTAATAGCTTGTAGTTTTGACAATTAAAACAACATTAAGGAACGTCCAGATTCTTTATAATTGGAAAGAGCGGATTTCTTTCACGACACTTTTATATTTGTTGGAATATTGATAAGCCTGTTTGACAACCGATTTCTTACAATACTATCAGTTTTGAGAACACTCAGGTGAGTTAATAAAGTTTTAATTTAACTGCTTGATTTTGTTATTTCAGACGAGAGTCTTGGAACGTTTCAGTTTGCGTTAAAAAATATTATTCGCAAAAACTCGCACTGCAATCTAACGTCTAGGGGTTAGACTTCGTTTTTAATTTCATGAAAGCAAATTTAGCAAAACAAAGGGATTCACAATTTCCCGTTCTGAGGTTAATACCGTAATAAATAATTTAAAAAAAATTAATTGTTTTAATAATTCAATTATTTAGGCCATCTGCGTTGTTTAATCGAGCACTTCCAAAAAAATTCTTTAGACTTTTCGAATAACAGTGATTGCGCCGATTTGTCGTCACAATAAACTGTTCCACCACACCACAAACAGAGCAGAAAGTAATACAATAATTCAAACTCTTTAAAAATTAAATCCAAACTGTAATAATTGAACACAAATCCTTCAATAGCAAGTTATAGGTAATGGATAGGCTCACCAAACTCTACTCACCAAAGCTCTACAGTAGACGCCCTCAGCACGGTTGCTGTTCTCATAATTGTTGCCATATCAGTTGCAATACAAAACCATTTATATTACATTTCATGAACTCATTTTGCCATTTTGTGATACTCCAAAGCTGTCAGCAGCCTCAATCGCTGCCTCAATCTCAATTGCTTGGCGCAACAACTTTTAACTTATTGCTATATATTGTATTGAAATTGCATTACTCAGCTGTCTTCGATGGGATTTGTCATTTGACTGGGCGGTTGCTGATCACAATGATTTCATTATTAGTTTTCCATCGAAAATATTACAATCTATATTGCAAAAATGGCAAAAGCAGGCGACGAAGTATCAATCACCCACTCAATACACGCTGAGTAGTTCAGTCAATTATTAAAAAACATATTGAAAGAATATGCAACAGTCGGCAAATGTATTACGATTTGTCCAACACACCTTTTCTTTGTCAAAATAATTTTCGATACAACTTTAAATTGGGGCAGTGATTATTAATTTTTTGTTTAGTGTAAGCAAGACAGCATTAACATAGATACATTGGTGACATGAAATGAATGATAGCTGTAACTTGATTTTCCGTTGTGAAGTTTGTTTTCGGATACTTCGGTAATTAAATCGCTCCAATGTTTTATCTGAAGTGAGGTGTAGTTGCCTAGATTTTGTGTGACGCTCTTTTTAGGAATAAACCCAAAGGCTCTAAACTGCCCTCCGTAGACATGTTGTTTTAGAAAAAACTCTTTCAATACGTTTAGATTTCGGTCTAATTGCTGGAACAATCGAGTAGGAGTAAAAGAGAAAGATTCGGTTGAATCGAATTAAGAATTAGTTGAATCTTGCTGCGTCAGCTTAACAAGATATACGGCAGTCATCGAACATCTGTCTTAAAACGTGGTTATGCCATATAGATCTAGAATATCCGGTATCTTAATGAGAACGTGAACCGCAAGTTGCCTTAAAAACAAAAGCTTGAATTATCATTGGCCAACTAGACCTTGTGACATCGGTTTTCGGAATTCAGAGGATGTAAAATCGTATTTGCGGTGCGAAAGAAACCTCTTTGCCAAGTGTTGCAGTTCACCCCGTCAATAAAAAGAAAGGAAAACAATTTCTAGCTAATTTGTGACCTTCTTAGAAGAGTGAAGGATGCAATGCCTAATGCATGCTCATAAATCGGAGATCTCTCCGATATATACGTACTGCCTCTTATGTTTGTTTATAATGTGATCTCTAGTTCTATTGGCTGCCCAGAAATTCACATTATCTTCCCCAGAAAGCATTAAGTTTTTGTTATCCCTTAATTGACGAAATAGCCGAATTCAACTGTTATAACTTTGAGTTGAATAGTAACTATAAGTCACTATCTCTTAGAAAAAAGATTTTTAGAAAACATAACAAGGACTCGTCATCATAATCATAACATAATCATAGTCATAACTTCGAAATTGTTTTTAATTTTGTCTCTTTTGAGAAATGAGACACGATTTTCATCTCTCATCTCATCTCACCTCATCTCAACGAATAAACCAAACACTTTAGAAGTCTTATCTTGTAATGTCAGAAGTAGAGATATAAACACGATCTATTAGATCAACACTTCGGGTATTCGAGAGTGAGATTATAATCAAAATGTTTAATCCTTTATGCACTAGCAATTGCTGGATACAGAAAGCGAGAGACGGTTATCAGACCAAGGAAGCTTTATTTTTCTTAAAGCAAATTCTATATAATATTTTAAAAGAGATTAAATTGGAATGTATCAAAGGTCATTAAATCATTAGAGTTTTGGAGACAAATACTAGTAAGGCTGCGCAGTTTACATCATTTTAAAGCACATTTTTGGTAAAATTCGATTTTGGTATTCACTATATTTGCAATCGAGAGCCATACATCTGTTATTGCTCTCGATATTCATATAAGAAGTGTTATTCAGATTCCTTTAAAACCAAGTGTGAAACATATTTATCTACCTTATTTTTCGGGTAACCAAATTATTTTCGTGAATTTTCTGCTTAGAGACGATACTGTCTCATTTGTACATCCACTACGTTAATTATCTTCCACTTTCATGTGGCTCCTACGAATTTTAACATACCACTTACGAATGATTTCGTTTAGCAGAAAGTCCGGATAACAGTCATTAAGCCATTTTTGGGATCGCAAACTGGATGGATCGGTATTATGCGCTATTTCCCAAGAAAAATGTGGTTATAGTTAGATATGGCTACAACTTCATACAAATAAATGCTCTTTCAGCATTATCATAATTCTGATTGAACTAACTATGTATATGTGCTAACCATGCATAACTATATATAGGTAATAAACGTTCAAAATTATCGGAGTGACTCAAAAATCATAAATCAGTTATAAGTTAATATTTTTCATATGAATATCAACTGACAGACGTATTTTCAAATGGTAGCTTTTTGTCGCAATTTTCCTTGGGTCCATTTTTTATCTTATTTGAGCAACGGAAATGTCATACCAAATGACAAACTTAGCAAACCAAAGGCATCTGCGCTTTTGTTAATGTGTCGAGTGAGGAATTGTAAAGAACAGGTGCCAGCTGTACAAAATTTTTAACTTTTTTCTGCAATTTTGCGCTTTATTCAGTTTGTGCATTGAGTACAAAAGAAATCTGACACAAAAGAAATTGAATTGCAAAAACCAGTAATATAAAAAAAAAACATCCCACAAATTAAATTATGTGGAAGAGTTAATGATAACCAATTCTTGGCTGCGCTGTACTCACGGAGACATGCAAATTTTTGGTCAGTTTTCAGTAGAAAAATTGGTGGGTGGGCAGGTTTGGCGCGCATGAATGCAATCAACAGAAAAAAAATTTATTATTCACAAAGAAAATAAAATGTGATATTGTTCTAAATTGGTGGCAAACATTTCGATTGAATTTTCCAAGACCGTTAAGTTATCTCTTCAAAGTAATCAATAAATTTTCAGCTAATCGCAAAATCAATAAAATGAAGTCGACCCAATTTTCACGCCTTGCAGTCTTATTTAAATAAATAAAATTTTCCCAGCCCAAGCGCTGCTCACATTGCCACAAAGTTCTGCCGCATTTGGCCAATTTGCGGCGCGTGCTCTCAGTCAATAAATAGACAAGTGGACTTTTTAGAGCAGACGGCATCCCAATCATTACGCTTAAAAGCACCGAAATGAAAATAAAGCACAAAACTACAACACTTTGCAAGCAAAACAAAACCAACAACACAAATATAACAACACTGCAACTAGATATAAGAGCGTGGTTTAGTGCTTTCGTAACTGGTAAGACAGCAGCGGTTGATAAGTGCAAGCAAACAAAAGCCGAAACCATTCGGACGTCTGCTTAACGTAATTGTGGCGCAATCAAATTGTGGCGCTAAGGAGCACATCCAAAGCGACAGTGAGTGGCGCAGCTTGCTGCAAGTTTACTCAAAGCCAAGGATTGCCTGCTTGAGTGGCAGCTGGTTGGTTGTCTTCACAATTGAAGCGTACGCGCGCGCAAACAAACCAATTCTTAAAATTGTTTTCGTGACTCAAATTTTGGGGAGACATGAATAAGCGTTGTTGTTGGTATATTGTAAGACTACTTGGAACGTGTTTGGAAAGCATATGATGTGATTTTCCATCAAATTGTGTTGAGAACGCGTTGCAGCATATTCGCCTGTTTGAAGTAGATGTATTCCGGAAGCTGGTGACAACTTACACAGACGATATTCGAACATAGAAAGTATTCCTAATTTTAGGGAGTTATGTAAATATAGAGTATTCATTATCAAAAGGGGGAGTGCGAGGTTTTGAATATCTTGGTTGTTCATGATGCTCGATACTCACCAGTTTAAAAGAAAATGCCATTCGAAAAATAGCATTAAAATTACGTGCTTTGCCAAACACAGCATCATTACAGAATTACGACACTACTTAGTATACTACATCCCGAATCGGGTAGCATGTGAGCAGGACTATCGAGGGCTGAAAAAGAAAGAGACAACATCAAAAAAATAGATCTATATGCAAATCTAAGAAGAGAATGAGATGTTGGATTTGGTATTCCCTAATTGGAAATTCTAACAGAACATAAGGATAATAAACAATCAATTACGGAGGGGCTATACTGAAATTACGAGGAGAAACTTCTTCAACATGTTATATATAGAGAGAAAATAACTAAATATAGCATCTGGAGAAAATGATAAAGCCGAATAAGAACCAAAAAAAAAAGACGCTAGGAATTTTAACAATAACACGGCTACTGAACAGTCACGTGTAAGCTGCTGATATCGATGGGTTAACGGCAGAAATATAATGAATTTCATGACAAATTTCTGAAACAGATTAATAAGAAACAGAATGGTGCATATATAATGACGCCAACATAGTTCAGGGAATGGAAAAACAGCTACCATTATGAGAATGGTAATTTCGTTCTAATGGATTTAAACTCCCCACATTTACAACTAATTCGCTGTAGTGACTTAACTGAGGTTGTAAGTACCGCACCCATACAAACGCAGCTGTAAGTTACCATTAAAAAAAGAAAACATTTATTTATTTCACAAACGTAATGTCTAGGTGTGGTCCACACGATCTGAATGTCAGTAAACTTACGTATCTTTAAACACCCCAATTGGAGCCATTTACTATCTTCTATAAACTTAAAAACGTTAACTCGAAATAATAGCTCAACTATAACCAAGTTCGCTTAAGATAACTGAAACTTTGTTATTCATTTATAGAGAGTTTTAAATAAGCCAATCACAAGAAGCCTAAGGTCTGTCATTACGTCCTATGTGTTGTCATTTAAATCAAGCCAATGAATTGGTGATCACTTTTCTGGTATTTTGCTTGTTTACCCTTTGCTCTTCTCAGTTCAAAATCTGATAAGCATTGAGTCTGGGATTGTATAACTGCAACTAAGAGAACGCCTTTCTTTCCCCATGATCTCGCTCAAATTCATAAACCTCAGATGATAGTTTATGAAAAAATCTCTTACTAACTCCTTTGGAGTTTATATAGCATCTTTGTATCGCACATACACCTAAAGTGATACATTTGTAAAGTTGCTCAGTAATAACTTAGTTTCGTAACGATAAAAATTCATGTTTATAAATAAACAGTACTCACAAATACGTATGCTTTTATACAAGGGTTTTTTTATTGAACCCCACTTACATATTTTAGATTTGTTCCCGCAGTACAAAATTTCAACACGTTCGTAGAAAAATTTTATCACACAATTATTTCTTCGATAATACTCCATCATATTAATATATTGTAAACAAAGTCAAATGTCAAATTATACTCCGTTTACACACACACAATTAAAATCATTTACCGTTGTTAATATACTCAAAAACTTGCACTCGTGTCTATGCCGCAACGTGAACATACCAGCCGTCATCGATTCGCCATTTCTCCGCTCGCTATCTTTGGGAGTTGTGTCTTGTCAAAAAAATTACATCAAAAAGCTAGCGAATTGAATTTGATGCAAGAGAGCTCGAATAAACAATAACACTCAAAAATTACAATACAAAATTTGTTATTAATATAACTATAATTTTTTTAAAGAAGACGTAAAGCAGGGACGCTGCTTTAATACAAATGGCAATGGGTTCAGTAGATTTTATTTGGGGCAGAAAGAAGAATTTCTTCAGAAACGAAATGTATATGATTGGGCGTTTGGGCGTGCTAGTCCAAGGTATTTTTTGTTCGATTCGCTACTCTCTAACACTTGGCGATGCACAGTTAGGATGATAGAAACCTTTTTCTTCATATATAAGAATATTTAAATACACTCAACTATGGTGGATCAATATAAAACTCCTGCTGTGAAGTTCGTGTATATATTTTTTACAATTTTTACTGTTCAAATTCATCAAACTCTTAATTGGTTTCTAAACGAACTTTAATCGCACCTATGTAGCCAACGATATACATACATATGTAGACAATTAATGCGTTCAAATTATTTTCGAAAACTTAATATGGTAGCAGGAATCAAGCAGATAAAGCGTGTTATTTGTAAGCAAATCTGGCGGTAATCTTCTCAAAATGTAAACAAGCCACTGCGTAAGCCCTTCGGTATTCCATATCAGTGCAGAAATATATTTACGTATGTTCCATAATAAATGTGTATGTTCCATGTAAATGTGTAATAAATGTAATGTAAAGTATGTCCATAATAAATAAAACAGTAAATATTAGCTTTACACATATTAACAACGGCAAAAACAATCAAAATGTACATACATACATGCATACACGCATTCATTTACCACTCAATACCTCGATAAAAGCATAGCACCTCCAGTATGTATGTATGTATGTATGGATGTAGGTTTGTTGGTGCAACGCTCAAAGTGGACTATATGTATGTATGACCAAACTGATTTCAGTTCTACAAATGCAACCAAGGCTTTACTATGGTCAAAAATAATAGAATCGCAAACAATTCAACTCCGAACAAAGCGAGGACCTTAACGAGTAGATAAATATATTTCAGCAACATTGCAACGACAACCATTACAATTATCAACAACCAAAATAAACAAAATACATATAAGCAAAAGTATATATACATATATATTTATTTGTATCAAATAGGAGAGCTGTATAAATAGAGCTTAAGGCCACAAATCGCATATAAACAGCAGTCACTTGTCGTTTAACCACCGGTGAGGCTATGGAAGATGGGGCTTGATCTGAAATAAACACGCGCACACACACACACACATGCACCACATGGTTGCACATGGTACATATGTATGTTGAGGTCAAAAGGGATGACATGTTTGTATATCGAGTGCAGCGAGGGCACGCTAACAAGATTAAAATGTAAGTTGACCGAGGAGACTACATTACAAATACATATTCCATTTTATTGTTTGCACAATGACTAAGCCTTTTATCTCATGTGTTAATGTGTGTGATGGCACACATACATTTGTGCCGTGGTTAAAATTAAATGAAATTTTCACTTTAGAAATTTAGATCATTTATGAAGCCATGAATAATCATACAAGCGACGCTTTGGGAATACAAATGTCCCTTAAATGAAAGTGCTTATCTGATAAGCGAATGAAAGACTCTCTGTGTTGCAAAGAGAAGAGCTTTTGCTCACGATTTTATATTGATCTATTTAACTTAAGATTAAACTTAAAAAGTATGCCTAACTAAAGTGCCCTATTAGGGTACGCCCCGTTTAATTTATTCAATATCGTCGATACCCTTATAGAGCTTCTACAACTAATAATTTTTCCTTTCTCTTATGTACTAAAGGAATAAGAAGCAAAAGACTTTGAGCGAAACTTTCTCTCTATCGAAATTTCGTTTTATGATCTTTTCCTTTACAGGTGAAATGAGTCTCTTAGAATCGACATAAATACTGGACGTAATGCCGGTATTGAATTTCAGCATTCAATTAATATTACCAAGAAGGCGACAAAAAAGTTAAGTGCTCTCTAAAAAAATAAATTGACATAAACCAAAATGAAATACCGCTATAGAGCTCCCATGACTCACCACTTTTCCTATGCGATATTTGAGAAATTTTCTCTGGATAGAAACTTTGTTTTATCTTCTTATTCTTTAACTTCCGTTTAAACCATTTTAACCGAGCCCACAATAGCACGCCACTGGTCCTTCAGTTTTGATGAAGTCTATAAGCGCATACGCAGCAGAAAAATTCCTCTTGGCCCAGGTTGGACTCACTGCCAGCACGAATCAGGAGGGCATAAGGCAAGCTTAAAACTTACCGATTTAAGCAAGATTAGATCACCAAAAAAAGCCTTTGGCCGAATATAATCGAAATCAATCCCGGTATAACAGAGCTGATGATTGAAAATTTAATGATTGCGCGACGTAGTAGTTTTAGATTATTTATATTAGATACGAGTATATTGATATTTTCCATTATGATATGAAAAATTCGAAATCATAAAAACGAAATCTTTTGTTAGCCACAGTCAGTGTGCAACACAAAAGTTTTATGACAGTTATACACAGTTTTATTAAGGCCCGGTTATAAAATCAATAGGATGACACGAAATGATGTCCCGCGTATAGATATACAGTAATTTGAATAATTTGTAGATTGTAAGTTGTAAAACTCAAGTTTTTTAAAACAAATATATTAAAAGTTTGCCACCGGTTAGAAATTTTTATGTTTAACAAGTTCGGGTATAACCGAACATTTTATACTCTCGAAATATGCAAGGATCAAAGGCGGGTAAATGCTTTCAGGTGCTGACTTAACTTTATATTAAAAAATGCGGAAAATTGCGGAAGAATTCAACATTCATTATTCGAAGAAATTGTCAATGGATTGCAATCATATTTGGTATCTTATTCACTTATATTACAGGACATAGACTCATGTACTTTCATTGTTATATTTTGCTTCGTGTCAGAGGTATTTATATTAAAATCTACCAAATTAGCTCAAAAGTGATATATGCGATATAAACTAAACCAATATTAGATACACGAGGAAAAAGTCAACCAAGGAAAAGGAAATCATTACATTAGGAATAAGCGGCTTAGAACATGGTCTAGATCGATGTCTTTCATATTTAGCGAGAAACCACATTGTGTTTAAGAAAACATATCCACATAATTTCATTAAAATATCACACATATTGACCAACATAAACGGTTCAAAGTCAGATGGGAAGTCAGGAATTCTTATATCGGGCATTTTTAGGATAGAGGAAGATCTGCTCTGTGCAGATTAACACTTTTCATTATTCTAGTATATTAGAGAACATGTTTTCATGCAATTTTGTGAAGGTAACTCACCCAGTGACCGACATATTCTGCATAAAGTCTGCTCGAATAGCGAAAATCATTATATGTAGTATATGGGAGCTGGGATAATTCGTTCACCGATTTAACACATTTTCGGCAGTAAATTATGGTATATCCGATATAACACATTCACTTAATTTTAGCAGTAAAAGCTTTTTGCTAAACCAATCGGTACCGATCGGCATTGTGCAAATGGACACAATAACCAGCTTGGTAGGCCTCGAGGTCTATCTAAAATCTCTGCCGTACTTTGGATCCGACACCCGGTTGCAATGCAACTCCTCACTGAACTTCATCAACAACAGCTCTACCCGTATTCAGGTATTAAACCACAGCCACCACGATACTCCCCGAAGGGCCTACCGCAATGAGCAGGATGGAGCGACCTGTAACTCCAATGGGCTCCTGCTCCCCGTGGTACCAGATTAAAGTCTCCGGTCAGACCTTTTAGCCTAGGCTACTTCCAGTTGAGTTACCCATTCAACTCCGACTGGTGGCGTTTGTAGTTTGAACTACAATGTCGCTTTAAGTGTGGGCATAATACATTTAAAGTGATATAAACTCAGTTCAAGCTAAGTAATATAACACTATTTCTGACATGGCTATGCCTATTTTTTGAGCAAAGTCTATTTCAAATGCAGTGCATGTTGTGGATTTTAGTCGCCTCGTACGACAGGCATGCCTTATCCCGGGTTATTCTTATCTCCCGACCCGCAGGGGCTGTTCGGACAGTAATATAAGATGCAAACTAAATGCTATGTACCAAATTTCGTTGAAATTGGTATAGTAGTTCCTGAGATATGGGATATAGTTCACATAACGCCACAGAAATTGTCCAATTCTTTCACGGACTCCTTTGTATCCATTTCGTACCATCTTCACTGTAAAATATAATGCTTCTAGCATGTTTCTTCATCGAGTTTACGGACCTTTACTAGTTTTCAATATAGCAGTTATATGGGGCGTGGGTATGATTATCATCCTATTTTCACACTGTTTGCGGAAGTGCTAGAAAGATTTATCCTTAGCAAATTTGGCGGCTGTAGGTTTAGTGATTTTTAAGATATATATGTACATTGAACCTATTAGCGGGGAGATAATCGCCATTTTCACCCACGGCAGAGGTTTTAGATGGGTCTCGAGCCCCCCTTGGTGGTTATTGTGTCCATTTCCACAAAGCCCCTCTCTACTGTGATTCTCTGTACCAAATTCCGAAGTAAAAAATTCCAAACACAAAACGGCATTTTGTGGGCGTGACGGCCAACCTCCTCAGAGCGCCAAGGAATAATATATTAATATATGATATATTATATATATTAATTTTTACTTAAATTATCGCTTGCACACACAGACGGACGAGTAGATAGTCACTAGTTCAACTCGTCTCGCCATCCTGAACATTTATATATACATAACTCTATATCTACCTGGATTAGTTTATGCTGTTACAAACAACCGTTATGTGAACAAAACTATAGTGCTCTATTGCAAGTCACGAAAGTAAAAATATTTTATCTAACTAAAGTGGTTGAATAAGTAGTCGAAAACAGTTTGAGTCGGTGTGCCACCTTTTTAAATATCTTAATTGACTTATAACTTAATAACTTATAACTAAACTTATATTACAAAATATAAGAAATATTACAACTTGGTTATCCAGCTAAATAAGTTTAGTAAAAATGTCCACATAAGATATTTCGGAAGGGTTACCATCTGCTTAAAAAATTTAAACCAAAAAATATTAAATAGAGTACAATCGGGTAATTGTATCCAAATGAAGAGATGAAGAAAACGTTCAATTAAAAAAATAAGAAGACAGGCATGCGTTTAATTTTTGATTTTTTGAAATGTGAATTAATTTTTATAAAATAAATGCAACGCAGTAGAAATATGCTCAATACTTATCCCTCTCCTTACCAAGGAAAGTTTTTCCGGGTTTAAGCAATTTTTTGATACCCGTTTAAAAAACCAAAACCGATGAGAAGATGACTGCCATTTTTTGTTGCATTATAATTAAACTCATTTTTCTCAAACATGTAAATAAAAACCCTATAGTAACGACAACATAAGCCAAGCTCATAATACCTAGTAATAAAGTTAATGCATATATTTGTATGGCAATACTAATTTCAGAAATGCAAAAAAGGCGATCGCGTTGACCCTCCACAATATCTTATCAATTAACCCCTCGACGAAAATTGAGAGAATTTTTTCTTAACTTTTCACATCGCTTAGAAAGTGATCATTGAAAGTTGTTTACAGTTTTCACCATAGATCCTGTGTTTTGTTGATTCATTTTTTTGCGTTTGCGTTTGCGTTTTCGTATGCGTTTTTTATATATATGTTTGCTTATTCAAAGTATACATTTGCCACAATTGAGGTTTGTGACCAACCTTTTCAACTGGGAGGATCTGAATCGCCGACATTAACTGCATTGTAAGTGATATTTATACAAGCGGGTTAACGAAAAAGCTTCCGTGAATAATATGCAAATGTTGGTCTCAATGAAAAATGTTTGTATGTATTATTAATGCATTGCGCACCAACTACGCTGCGTCATCCTCAATGGGCAGGCAAATGTAGAAACACAAGCAAAACAAAACCGAACTAATAGTGTGCAAAATAAGAGCCACAAATGGCGAGTAATATAATAAGTACTACTAAGCAACAACAATAATAACAATAGCAAACAGCTGCATCCACAATAAAAATACAGTGAGCTAAACAAAGTTGTCATACATAAATATACTGCAAGTGGCGTTTTGGTGGTGCAGAAACCGGTTCACTATAAGATCGACGGCGCGAAACGTAGCGGTGGAGCGACGGGTAGACAAAGATTTAAGTCTGGGCAAAGGGTGGGGCAAGTTAGATTAGAAGAGGCAGCCACTAAGCGATTGAATTCAACTCTTAGTGAACTACATACCTTGCAGTGAAATCATCTGGACCTAAACTACTTTACAACTAGACATAAAACTACTTACGAACTCCTATCAATTAAAAGCACAACTAGGCCACCTAGGACTATTCGCTCGAGATACAAAAAACTGATATTTTTTACATGATCATGATTTACGAGATGTAAGTTCTCAGATTTCGGTGGGATATAAGGAACTAGTCCATACCATTCCGGAAGAGATTCTCAAAAGAATTTTAACACAGATTTTGTTCAAGACCTCCTACCGTATCAGATTAAATTCCAGCGTTCTTAGTCACTTCCATACGAATATAGAATCCCATTTACAGCTCCCGCCATTTCCTTCACACATTTCATTTCGCTAATTATCAAAAGTGTACTACACATCATATTAGGGTGGTACTTTAATGTAACAAAATGTTATTTAAACATTTGCTATAACGCAACTCCTATCTGATACTGAAAAAGTTACAAATACTTTTTTTTTATTCTACTGATATGACATCGTATACGTCTCTACTCAGTTTAGAAAAGACTAGTTGCATAGGATTCAAATTCTGGACTTGTCTATGGATATTCAAGACACTAAATGAAATTACTTCCATTCAACACCCAAAATAGATACTACCGTTGTCAAAAGCAGTACATATAAATTGTAATACCGATTGAAGACGGTGAAGATACTCTGTTTTTACTCATTTGAGTCTCGGATATGGAATCTGAACTTTATCTTATGCACCTCAAGTGTTTTAAATAGCAGCCGAAGCTTATACTTGCATGATATATTCGGTATGTGGCTTAGGATATATGAAGCTAAATTTTATAGTTTAGTACTACCCTAATTTCACGTGTATATACGTATTTGAAATGTTTATGTAACGTTATTGAATGTATCGTCAATGTTTGAGAACTTGTACCCTTAAAAAGTATTAATTTTATTCTTTAAGAACCACATTAGTGCACATATATATATATATATATGTGAACATAAATGTGTACATGACTATGACTGCATGTAGCGACTGAATTAAAAAAATCGATACTTCTTACGTTGAATATGCAAATTCGCCGGCTAAGTCAGTTCTATTTTGAAAGTATATGGCATTAACCTTCACCGGAAACAGAAGTATAATATTAAATTTAAAGAAATTAAAGATGGATTAGCAGTTCAAATGTCCATACATAATGACAACCTTTTTCTGAGCTTAGTATTGTTTTTTTGCCTAAATTGATATACTCGATAGCTACTTTTTCGTAGCACCCTATACATACTGTAATAAAATCATTCCCTCCGATTAACTAGAATATAAGGTACCTTAATAAAATTATCTATCTGGTATATACAGGTACATTTTTGAGGTATCTTAATAAAATTTGGTAAAAATATTTCATTCAGAATACTCTTATTTATTACTAAAAATAAGAAAAATCGATCTGTATTTTCCTTAGCGTTCATATTCAGTATAGAAAAACAGATTAATGTTTCCTCGTTCCCTATACGCTGCATTTCGGAATTCGATCAAATTTTGCTAACTTATCGTTTGTACGTGGAAAACATCATAGGTTTTTTTTATATGTAGTCTCCATAACTTTTCGAAGTGGCTATTGCGTCTTGCCTCGCTTTAGATTCGGTTTTGGTCGATTGTGAGCTAGCGCGATACCCACTTACACAGTGATTTCCCATACCCTAATATTCATAAACTATATGACTAAAACCTTCATTGTACTTTCTTTTTTTTCATGTTCCTTGTACTTTTGTGAAATGTATTATATTTTAGTGGCGAACTCCCATAGAATCAATATGTACATTTCTACATATCTGGTAATTTAGAAACTAAATCGTTAAAATATTGGTCGACATATACCTGAGCTATATTCGCTTGATTGGGTAAAATTTACAATGTGAAGCACTTAATAGACGAACAAATATCACAATTCGGCGCTAACATTTGATGTTGAAATATTATTCAAAAAGATCGGCACGGTCGATTATCATCAAGTACCAGAACACTTTGAATGCCACTTGATCTATCGGCATCATTACTCTCAAATTAAGATTTTAAATTGTACATTTTATAAAGGAAATTTTGAGCAAATTATGCGGAAATATTTTAACTATTTTGAACTGCACTACACATATATGGTACACTTACTTACTTGAACTTTTTACCAAATATCTCGAATAAAATGGAGGATAATTCACTTAATGTTAGTAGCAGTTTTTCAGTTAAGTTGTCTACATTTTTCTACAAATTGTCTACAAGTTTCTCTACATTTTGCTAGCATATTAGATAACATTACGAATTTCAATGAATATACATACTATATATATATGTGCACTAATAATGATGTATTCGAATCCCACTTTCGATCTTAATTTCACTCCATTTCCTTGCAACAATTGCCTTGAATGTCTTCCGTTTTTTGCTTTAATGTTCCTCTGCCCCTGACTCTGCGACATCATTTCGGTGCGCATTTTTGCTGAGACGATTATTTGCAAAAGAATATGCGCACTTTGTGTATCTTATCGTGTGCATTCGGTGCATTTGATATATGCAAATTCTACGCAATTCTTCCAAAAAAAACATGAATTAGAAAAGAACAAAATTTCATAAAAAATTCGCAAATTCCTTGAAATGCACAAATTCAACAGCCAAAAATGTGTGAAAATAAATGAAAGAAGTATACATATGTATGTGGAGAAGAAAATATAAGGCAAATCATAATGTAAAGAAGAGAACAAAAATTGAATCTGAAACTGATAGAAGAATGATTAATTGTATGGTAGTTGGCAGCGAAGTTGTGGACCACAGCACACAACTCTCTTCAGTCAATAAGCTTTGCGTGGAGCAGAACGGTAAAATCCATCTTACTGCCATCAACCTGAGGGCTGCTTCGGGAGCGTTGTTAAAGATGCAAGCTTAAATGCGTTAAACATATTTTAGAATCAAATCATCATAAGTTGTGGTAGGTAAAACCTATATTCAAATAGTCCTATTTGAAATGAATCGGATGATTTTGAACTGTTATGTTCAGTTCAAAGACGTCGGTAGATTGTGGCTTATTGAAATAGGCACACAGCTGCATGGACCTCCCTATGAAAAATTTGCAGGGTTTAGAGGGATTAATTAATTCCAGTAAGAGCTTCGAATAAGCATAGAAATTTAACGCAGCGCAAAAATTTAAGCGCAGAAATATTGCTCCTAAAGTGTATTGCATTGGAAGCGATATTTATGCCAAAGTCTTTGTGGTAATTAAATTTAAATTGAAGTAAAATAAACTTGTCTTCTCAACACTCAGCCCCATATCTTGGTTCGTTATATTTTCGCAGACACTCAAATAGTGATTTTTGGTCGTTATCATTAAAGCAAACAAGGAAGGAAAAGCCAGTTTCGGCTGTAAACGAACATTACGCTCGCAATTTGCGCACACATTAGTGCTATAATCTTTGCTACCGAATGACATAATACTAATCGAAATATATATGGATATATGGGATATGAACTCAACCGAAGGGACGAAATTTAATATATTAGATGTATGAGAAAAAACTCAACCAAAGGCATAAATCATTATTTTAGGGGTAAGAATAGATCGCTTTCATTTATATTCAGCGCTAAACCACATTATAGTTAAGAAAATACTTAATTTCATTAAAATGTTGACCCATATACAAAGTTTGGCGGAAGGTAAGAGCAGATAACATTTACTTCGATAATAAAATAAAATATGCTCGAGAACATACTTCCACTCAATTTTATTAATATAACTCAAAATTTTACTGGCATATTCTTCATAGAGCCCACCACAATAACGATCATCATTATATATAGTATATGAGGGCTCAGGTAATTCGTAGATCGATTTCATCCATTTTCGCCACCAAACTATAGTATACCCAAGATTATACGTTCACTTAATTCTACTAAAATATCCTACATATTAACAGATATACAGCTGTTTGCATGAAAATAGTAGTGACTATTTTGTTCAAAGAGAAACAGAAAAAATCCAGTCAAAAATTAAAATTTCATATAGTAAATGTTTTCGATAGACTAATACTTTGTTGTAAAGGCTTTATTTTTTAATACAACCATACACCGACGTGGTATAAAGTCTAAGATTCTGACAACGTTTTATAGGGATCTGATCCCATACCTCCTTGACGACTAACCAAAGCTGTGCTCTATTTGATGGATTTGCCGTGGCTACAACTCGTTTAATATCACCCCATAAATGTTTGATCGGATTTAGGTCCGGGGACTGCGCTGGCCAGGGCATTACGTCGATCTTTTTTGATGCAAAGCACTCCTTTGTTTGCTTACAACTTACCACTCACTAGTTTGCTGGTATATTTTGGATCGTTGTCCTGCCACCATTTTATAGGCATTTCCCAGCTAGCAAATGGTAACATAACATCATTTAATATGTTTACTTACACTGCTCGGTCCATGATGCCATCGATCAAATGTATATGACCGACCCTCTGGTACGAAAAGCAAGCCCATACCATAATGCTCAGACCACCATGTTTAACCGTTTTTGTAGAGTACCTGGGGGTGACATTCTGTGTTTGCTGGTCGACGGACAAACTTTCCGGATCCGGTTTCCCCAAGTAAAACAAATTTGCTTTCATCAGTCCAGAGCACATTCCACCTTTTTGTAGATGGCCAATTCAAGTGTTCTTAGGCAAACTTTATTCCTGCAGCCACATGCTTCTTGGTCAAAAGCGGTACTTTCCGGGGACTCCTTGCTTTAAAATTTGTTTCAATTAGTCCCCTAGAATTGTTAGAGTACTAATCGACAAGTTTAATCCATTTTTTTTATCACTTTTTAGGATGCTGACGGGTTGTTTTTTATATATCGTACAATTTCCTTATCTTCTAATATTGATGTTTTACTTTTTCCTCCACGATTCTCTGCTGCTTTATTGTACTTAATAGCATTACATATCATTGTGGGGCTACATCCTACTATAATTTCGATTTCCTTGTAGGTTTTGCCTTGTTTTCTATCCATTTACTATCCATTCACGCTTCTCCATAGAACAATGTCTTCCTCTACCCACTAAAAAGGAATTTCAAAAAACTTTCAACGGAAATTTATTAAGTATCTTAAATACACTTACTTATTGCAACTTTCAAATGATTTTTTAATTTATCGACCACTTACGCCAAGATTAACGTACTATTTTAATGAACAGCTTATTTTTTCAGACTTTGCAAAAGTGCATCATAAAAACTCAGCTGAAGCAAAAGTAACAGGATATTTTAGTTTTTGTAATTGGAAGTGTCTATTCTACGAAAATAATCACGCTTGACACATTAGACAAGTCTGTACATGTTAGAAATTATCTTTAAATATAAAATGCTGTTGCACTACTATTTTCATAAACACAACTGTATATAGTATAAAAAACCAACCAGAAGTTTGAAAATCTCTATATTAGGGTATATACCCGATTTTACACATTTTTGCAATCAGAACACATTATTACCATAAAAATATGTTCTCTGAATTTCATTTAGATATTTCACAGACTGACTGATATCAACCGAACTGACTGAGTCAACCGAATGTTCGAAAATCCTTATATAATGCATATGGGAGCTACTAACCCGATTTTACACATTTTGACACAAGATCACATTGTTAACAGGAATTTCCATTTGAATTTCATTAGCATATCTCACAGATGAATCGATATTCGATGTACTGGCCTACTTCCATATGCACTAATATCCGCATATTCGGTATCTGGGGGTTTGAAAAATTATTGTCCGATTTCAGAAACGAGATGGCTTACCTTGAAAGCACTATTAGTGCAAAGTTCTTTTCCGATATCGTAAATTGTGAAGTGTATTCTAAAGTGAACTATGCGGATGGAATTTAAAATTGTGTTATTCGGGCAGTAATCGAGGTTCTTGTCCGATTTCACCCATTTTCTCACTGTGACATAAAGATGTCAAAACCACATTATGGATTTCCATCCGTAATCCAGCACCTTTCCGTAAGATCTTTACTTTAAAATTTAATGCTTCCAACGTGTTTCTTTAGTGAGTTATACAATTTTAGTAGTTTTCATCAAAACCGTTATATGGGGCGTGGGCGTGGTTGTCATCCAATTTCATCCATTTTCACACTGAATGAGGAGGTGCTAGAAAGGCTTCTTCTCAGTTTGGTCGATTTAGCTTTAATGGTTTGTAGTTATATACATTAAACTTATTACGGCCAGGGCCACACCCACTTTTTACAAACTTTTAAGCTGCAGATGGCCCTTCCTGCTTCGATGTCCTGTACCAAGTTACAATTTTGTATCTTAAATTGTGCCTTAGTTTTAGCTCCTTACAGTTTTCGGATTGATATAACATTATGGGCGTGGCAAAGATCCGATTCCGATTTGCCCCATCTGCAATACCAACCTGTACAAAATGTACAATGTGAAATAAAAACAATAAGTGTGCTAAGTTTCATTAAGATATCTCTATATTTACCCAAATTATCGCTTGAACGGACAGACTGTCACTTGGAATTCAACACGTCTCATTGCGTTGATCCTTTATATATATATAATTCTATATATACATATATACTCCCTACAGGTCTTGCTATATTCGTAAATGGTTCGGTTTTTGGATAACCGTACAATGAAGTTGATCAAGAAAGCTGACAATCTAAAGATATGAAATAAATGGTCTCAGCTACTCTTTTCTGCCCTCAGACCTTAAGAGAATGGTCACTGGAGAGATATCGCCGAGAAGAAGAAAGAAAAAGAAGCAAACCTAAAAGTTTTTAAATTGTATGAAATCTCTGTGGGTGGAAAAAGAGAATCTCTATAAAGAATTATTTTCTTTAAAAGATACCGTTAATTTCTTTTAGTAGCATTGCGTATATAAATTGTCTGCGCATTAAAGTTGAGTTCCCGCAGGGCAAATTCGATTTGTCACTTGCAGATGTTGATGTTTCAAATTCATATTCATAAGCGACGCTAGCAAGTCGCATCGATTGGAAAGTGGCTAACCGTTCACCATATCCTTTAAAACTCCGCGACAAGTGTAATATACGTAAATATGAATGTATACGTATATATATAATATATTCATCCATGATTTTTTAACTGCCACATGTTGTATTGACGACCTTTTAATCGCGGTAATGATTTATTTATGAGCATATAAATATGTGGGACACACTTGCATATTGCCAGATTCTATTATATTATATACACATGTACATATGTAAGTACGGACTTTATAAAAAACGTTGAAATTTTAATATAGAATCAAAATTCAATACTTTAATTACCGCTCAATGTATTTTAAACAACGGTTCCTTCATTTAGAAATCTTTCATGTGAATGTAACAAATAATGAGTCTTGAAATGTTACTGAAGTAGATAGATGGATATAGAAAGCATCATAAAACTTTATATCTCCATGTAATATGGTTTACTAGTCTTTCGAATTTGAAGCTTCATTAACCAGTTCAAAAACTGAAATAAATTTGAAATCTGAAAACATATCCACCTCCCCCAATATGTCACATAAACAAGCAAGGAAGAATTATGTTCGGGTTCAGTTGAACAATGAACACACCTATAGTAAAAATTTATAGCAAATGGAATACTTAAGAGTGTCTGTAAAAATTTAATACTAACAAATGAGAAATATAAAATGAGTGCTCTACATTAGACAAGCTTGTGGTCCAAATGAATCCAATTTCGGTTCCAACTGAGATGGATTTATTTCACTCTTTGCTACAGATGTAGATACATTAAGACAACTGGAGAGACTGAAATTTGTGAAATTGTTAACACCGAATATGTTAGACCGAAGTTATTTTATTGCTTTTGAAAGATCTGTCCGACTTTATACCCTCTTTAACAACAAATCATAATAATTTTATCGGGATACCTCGCATATTGATCTATATAAATATAAAATCGATTTGAAAAACGTAAATCAGTAAATTGCTTAAAAAAATTCTGCTTGAAGGTATACGATTTCCTGCCAAAAATGGTGGAAATCGGAATTAACTATTCAAGCCCCCATATACCGAATCTGTGGACCTCAGTGCCTGTGGCTGACCTTTTACCGAAAATGTCGATCAATCTGTCAGATATATTAATGAAATTAAGAGATTATCTCTCTCTAATAATAATGTGCTCTTGTGTCGAAAATGGGTAAAATCGGGTAAATTTTCCTTAGCCAGAGAAAGTATAACATGTCCGGTAACGGAGCTTATTTTAAGTGCATGGGGCTTAAGTTTAATTTTGCACATTTCGAAACTGAGTTTCGAATCATGGCGCTACCTTTGGAGAGTAGGTTTTAGGAATACCACAATAAGAAAGCTAAGCTTGTTTATTATTTGAATTTTATGGTTCTAACTATAAATTAGGAGGTGGTGGAATGCCGTCGTCTGACCAAACATGGTTGATTAAACCAAAATAGTGTGAAAGATATATATCTACTAGAGGATGGAGTTACGCCAAAAAATTTCCAAAAATTTTAGCCACTTATATCTCTTTCCTCTGTCATTAAGAGGGATAACAAGCGAAAGAAACAGAAATATATCGCGAAATATGTAAGTGCCTCGTCATCGTGATCTTTTCAATATGCATATACACTTATCTATAACTAACTAGCTTTTCATAACTATCTCGAGTATTTTAAAAGGTTACAAGTATGTTAACGAAATCTCCTACACGTGTATAAATAAAAAAGTGAGTAATCTATATTTGGATACAGTAAAAGAGAAATCTTCGAAGAAAACAAAGAAATAATAATCCAATACAGTTGTTGAACGAAATGTGTTCTAAAACTCGTTAATTTAGACATAACTGAACAAAATTTGTGGCGAAGAAGGTGTGTAAAAAATCCGTCAACAGTTCCTCTGCCCTGTCGCTCTTCGACAGGTTTGTAGATTCCTCAGAGCCAGACGGAGCCAAGTAACCAAAGTAAGCAGAGATGTTCGGTCAAAAATCAAGGGCTAATTATATAAAATGTATCTCCGTAAAAACCGAAACGTCTACATACACGTTCGCTGCTACCCTCATAAAGAAATAGCGTCCTATTTCAATACAAATCCTACAAGCGCTAAATTAATTTTGTTGTCTGGATGTTAATTATGCGCAATAAATGTGATGTTAAATTTACTGATGAATTAGGCTTCGACACCCGAAGCTTGTGAACATTATAGAAAAGTGACGCAATATTTAACATACAATACAATACATAGAAAGAAACACGTCTATGTATAATAGCATATTTTGCACAAAACAAAAAAAAAGGATTAAAATGGTTTAAATTGTAAGGACCTTTATGTCACCGACTTTTGATATGGTTTCACGGACAAAAACTTGAGAAAAATTGTACGTGTGTACAGTATGTTTATGTCATTCAAAACGGCCCGGGCTAAAAAGGGTTAAAGCTATTCAGTTGCTGGATGACAGCTTGCTGGAAACACTGCAAAACTATGGGAGTTCGTTCAAATATGCTGGCAGTAACACTTTTTTACAAAGTCCTTTAAACGCACACACACATACATAAGTTTATATGTGTAAACTATTCACTGCGGCATGTGTCCTTACTTGCTCGGAGGTTGAAATCTATTTTGGTCGCTTTCAAATGCTTTCGAAGCAACAAAATAAAAAACCATATTCACATCATGTTGCCACTCGAAGTGTTTATGGGCATTCATATCATGCGACACTTAATAAAAACAATAGTTTCAACAAGAGCGCCTACTTTACAATTCAGCCGGCTGCAAACACTTCCAGCAATGTAAATTGAAAATTACCACTACTACTACTACTACCACACAGAAAACTACTCGGAGAAATAATATTGTTCACTAAGATCGAACTGGTCCTAAAAATACTGCTTTGTTACGAAATTTTTC
Organism: Bactrocera minax; assembly: GCA_021498325.1. Classification (NCBI taxonomy): domain Eukaryota; kingdom Metazoa; phylum Arthropoda; class Insecta; order Diptera; family Tephritidae; genus Bactrocera; species Bactrocera minax. The sequence continues at coordinate 1,222,616 of JAKEEE010000049.1, forward strand.
GAACTTGAAACGAACCGGTCCCAGAAAAGGCCAGACTTGTATCAATTATAAAATGATTTTGATTGAGTTATTTGAAACGATTTAATTTTTAGTTTTAGACGTACTCGGTTGGTCTAAACGGATATAAGGTTCAATGTTGCCACCTTTTCTAAATGTTTAAGTCAACGAATAGTCAAAAGGATTGCAATGTGTGGGTCAAGGTGAAGGAGCTTTAAGAATACTTACCGTTGAAAATATTGTATGAGGATGGTTGCCACCCATTTTAAAAATTAAATGCATTCATGTTTATAAAGTATACGAACTATTAGAATATGTGTAACATATTTAAAATGTTTAAGAAGTCGTATAGTTGAAAATATTCTTGAGAACAAATTATCAACAAATTATTAATATATAGAAAAACTGGGTATCAAAATGAAGCGCTTTAATCTTACAACTGAAAATATTTTTGGAAAAGGGTTGCCACCTCTTTAAAAATACTGTATTCCATTAAACTGATAAGAAAGAGAACTGTGGCAACATGGTTGATACCCAAATCTTTAAATAAAAGGTATTATTTAAAAGCGTTGTGGCCTGTTTATATTTGTTAACTCATTTAAATAAAATAAAAGAGCCATTAAAATCTAGTTTAAAAATTATTTCTGTTAAACATTACAATGAAAAAAAAAACACTTTTAGCATCTAGGTTTATCATCTAGTCCCTAATACTCTTCCTGAGTGCTTTAGAGTTTAGAATTTTTAGTCTATTTGAACTAGTATGAGACTGGTATTTTTCTGAGCGAAATCTTACAATTGACATTTTGTTGGCAACGCCACGTATGAACGTAAAAAATATCAGTTTATTGTATGGAAAATATATATGCAGGTTTAGGGCTAGTACTAATTATAATATTTTTTAGAACTAGTTCATTTCACTTCAGGAGAATTTTAGAAATACATACATACATATACATATACTCGTGTACATGAATTTAATTTACATATTATAGATATGTGAACCCTTTTTTGTATGGGAATCGTCGCCGACCAAAGCAGGACAATTGCCCGAAAACTTTCGAACCATTTAAATGGAGGACGTTATTGTTGGTATTGCAAATACATAGGTATAGATAGCACTCCGCATTGCTTATCCCAATGCGGTTCGTATTTTGTTTTACTTACTATTCTATAAATTTATATTCATTTCAGAATTCCCAGAGTTTGTTTGTTTATCCACTGATTTTTCTAGTGGCTTCGCATTATAAATTTATAATTAATTGTTTTCCTTGTCAAATGGTGTTAATGTGACGAAGTTACTTGCCTTTATTGCGATAATCGTCGGTTTTCCATTAGCATCGCAGAAATGATTGGAAGGGGTAGGGGATAAGTACATTGGAATTTCACACTGACAAGCCATTGTAAATATTTACAAATATGCAACATTGTGTTGGTAACCAAAACCCTTCTTCACATCTTCTTTCACATTGACATGGATAAATAAAGGTTTAATGTTCTTCATGGAACATTCTACATAATTGTGATAATTTTACGACCACTTGACTAGTTACAAGCTTTTTAAAGTTCCGTTAGCATACTGTGAAAGCATATCTTAAAATTCTCAATAGAAATCTTATCTAATTTTCTATTTGGTAGGCAAACTTCGCTGGAATGGAAACCAAACGGATCAAATGGTATGTCTATCTGTTGAGATAAAGAATGATAGACATTATGACAATTCCTTGCCGTTACTTCTTTTGAATGCCTTTGACAAAAAAATACGTTGCTTCGTGACGTCATGAACGAAAGGAAGGAAAGACTTTGTTTACAGTTGCTATAAAAGTTTATTATTGAAAATATTAGTATGTATTAGTATAATATTATAATGAAAATATTAGAGAATTATATAAAGGTTCGTGCAAAACCTTACATTAAATAAATACTTATGCAAATTTTAGGATTGTAGGGAATATATGGCGGTGGCCTCACGAATTTACTTTACGGAAAGCGCTATCAAAATCAGCATTTATTAACTGGGGTATCTCGCTTATTATCTGAGATAACCATTTTAAAGTCAATCGGACAAACACCGAATTCTTATAATATTGTTACCAACCGACTATATGCCATGTGTAACATTCTCATCTCATGTAACTATCTCGTATAATCTTTATATAGTAAATTTACTTGTAGATAAATGAATCCTAGAGGAAGTTCGGTCCAAATACATGCGTTTTCGTGCGGGTCCAAGGCTTATTACATATCTTTGCAAACCTAAATAGGCTTTTTGATACTAGTTTATTTTGATACTATTCTAATTCTAAATATGTACTTTTAGAATTGGTATAAAATAATCAATAACTTTATTAACAAATGCTAGAGCTTGCAAATACAATCACTTCGCTAACTTGAATGCCATGAATCTAGTGCGAAAGTTTCTAATATTTAAATCTAAGAGTATGTAAACATGTATGTGTTATTGTTGTAAGTAAATTGTTTAACATATGTACTCATTAAAAGGACACAAAATGCACCTGCTATCCCAAGGCAAACCATCAGGATAAGTGGCAGCAGAGAAAAGTTTCCAAGTTCAATAAAACAAAGCCACATTGGCCGAAAGTCAAATCAGAAAGACAGATTGTACGAGTAAAACACAGAGTTGTATGAACTGATATGCCATGTGAGCGGATATTTTCGCTTCGTAGCGTACCTACAAGGAATTGTAAGCTATTTCTAAGTAATATAGGGAGTCCATTACTTTTGCAATAAATTGAAGGTTTTATTTAACATAGTTAGAAAGAACCGATTTGAGTCAAATATGCACCAGTTTATTCGATAATTTGTTGCCATTTTGGAGGTAATTTCATAATGACACTCTCATAGGAACCCTTGTTCCTATTGAAAAAAAAACTGAGACAGTCGATTTTCACAAGCTTGTCTTGAGGTGGATTTTTCATCAGCAAAACAAATCGCCATATGCAGAAACAGGTAATAATCCTTGGTGCCAGGTCCGGACTATAAGGTGGATACATAAGCCCGGAGCTTCTGGCGAGTCACTTTATATATGTGTGGGCTGGGGTTGTCCTGATGGAACACAATTCCTCACCTATTGGCCAAAGCTGGCCACTTCTAGGCAACTGCTTCTTTCAGACCATCCAATTGTTGACAGTACGGATCCGAATTTAGAGTTTGGCCTTAGGTTAGCAGCTCATAATAGATGATTCCCTGCGAATCCCATCAAACACCTGGAAAAACCTTACTAACCGTCAATCCTGGCTCGGTCACCGCTTGCGCCGATGAAATTTTGATCGATGAAATTTTTTGGCTTCTGGGGCACCCATGCATCGAACTTCTTCTTGTGTGCAGCCTCATTTAAATGGTTCCAAACGGTTTTTTGGGAATTGTTTAGCTCCTGCACAATGGAAACAGTGCTTACATGATGGTCGGACTCGACGATTTAAAACGAGTTTCATTATTTTATCGATATTTTCGACAATTAGCCGTCCAGAGCTTGGTGCATCTTTGACATTAAAATTACCGGAACGGAATCGCCAAAACCAAAACTACACATGATTGTCTGTTAGGGTATCGGGCCAGAAACACTACTCACATTTCCAACCGTCACAACATTCAACATTCTTCATTCAACATTCTTTCACAATAAGTTGAAAAATTTTTGTGCCAGAAGAAAATCTAGTTTGTTGTACCTTGGGTATCAGGGTTTATCAAATAGTTAATAGTTATGTTTATTGATCTCGATGTAATAAGAGTTACTAATTTATGGAAGTTAATGTATCATAATTATTTGTAATAAATCACTAAAGACGAAATCAAAAGAACGAAAGATATAAATAATAATCTTATCCAATCGAGTAAAATTGTTAGTGTTGTTATAACAATACTGCGGCTTGCGTTTTCGGCTTTATCGAAAGAAAGTTGTAAAACTTGTTTTCTCAGTGCTGGAGTCCACCTTTGACGGGTGCTCAAAAAATAGTCGGTCAAGCAATCACTAAACTGTCAGCTAACTTTTTTTTCTTACGAAATATTTTCTTCTAACCCCGTGTGGCGTAGTCTGATCGCACTCCTGCAACACGAAGAGTTTGACCACTTGAGGAAAGCTTTGTTGAATTCTGAGATAAAATAAGTACAAATAGTTTATTAACCTTTCCTTAAATTAATTTGTAATTGCCTTAGTGTTGTAGTTATTGCTTATTTGCATTTAGAGAAACAATCTCAATGGAGTGAGTGAACAGGCAAAGAACGAGACTCCTATTTTAACAATATAGCTGCAAAAACAAATTATTATAATTAACAGGTAGAATGAAACGATTTTTATAATTTAGTATATTTATAATATATATTATACTTTAGAATCTTCCTTCCAAATTCTCGTTACTTTTCGTTGTAGAAGCCGTATTTGCTTCAAAATAGACTTCACCTTCTGCGCTTACCTCTTCATCGTCGGAAAATTTCTCCTCAGCAAGTATACAGTAGAGGTCTGAAATAAGAAAAAGTCCCTAGTGGTCCGATCCCAAAGATGGGCAGTTGCGGAAGCAATTCGAAGCAAGTTTGCTATCATTTTCATTGATTTGAGACACGATGAATCGGTCAAAACTTTCACTTACCCAAATATTCATGAAGGATATGTTCAACATGCTCCTGTGATACCTTTAAAGAGTTAGTTATCTCAATCTACTTCATTTTGTGGTGATTCGAAAACCATTTTATGTATTTTTCGCTCTTAACAACTTCTTTTGGACATCCACTTTGTTCTTCGCCTTCAGTCCTTATATAGCCTATACAGAACTTTCGCCACTCAATATCTCAAAGCTTATTACTCGGTATGATCTCTTTATACTAAAAAAACATTTTTCGATTATGTTTTAAGAAAACCAAATGAGAAGACGTTGGATGTTTGAAAAGTTTGAAAAAACTAAAAACTACTACGTACATTACTCTGAAAGTTCCATTTATTATGCATAAAATTTCTTGTTGGGTTGCTGCATACGAATTGTAGATAAGTTGCAAAGTTTTCTGTGCTGATAAAGTAGTTACAAAGTGTCGAAAGTGAACAGGAAAAACCGCACTTGAGCGAAATCAAATTAAACGCTTAAATGGTTCAATATGACGATGACCAGCAGAAGGCAAATACGCACTACATATGAGAGATGTTGTATGCAGCTGAAGTCATAATAGAGAAAGGATGCCAATGAGGATTGAGTGTCGTAGCGGCCGACCCTAAGAAATATCGGTAGTGAGTGAACACCGGTGGACGGCTTGGTGAACTAGAAGTTTGTTGGGGGAAGATAGCACCACAGTTGGAAGGGTCAAAAGTTCAGTAATGATGAGAAAGAAGTTCGGTGGTGGCGCTAACCCACAAACGGATGCCCTAAGTCACTTCCGCAAGTCAAGTTTGGCAAAAGTGGTGCACGCAGGCGCATACCGCCAGCCATTCGGTAAGTTCATAAAACACTTAACTTGCCAATATGTCCCCAGGGAGAGATGGTTTCAAGTACGCCTCTAATGTTAACAACTGCTCAGGTCAACGCCACCTCGAAGTACTTAGAAACTCTATTGAAATTTTTGGTGTTGATCAAGTAATTACGTGCATGCATGTGTTTGTATGTGACCTTCGAGTGACTAAATGTAGAACGATTTCTTTTTTGTTTTGTTCTTTGTAAGCCTGACGCAGGAAGTATCAATATGAATGAGCATCAAATGTGGCGGTCAGAGCTAACGGTAAGGCGTACATGCATGTGTGTGCGTTCCTCATGAGCTTTTGTAACTGTGTAAAAGCACCAATTGACCTAATCTACGCACGGACACTCCATAGAAATTCCACACCAACAAAGATTGCACGCCAACCCTACTATATTTATATAAATATGTATATGCATAGTGAAAACGTCAAACGAATCCACAGTCGAGCGCCTGCCTGTGCTTTTGACTGCCCGAGCAGCCAGCTTGTATACTCCTAAAACCACAAGCGTATACACGCTCTGTTAAACACACAAAAGTGACGTTTTATCTGATTTGGTGGTTGGGCAGTCAGCAGCACATGCAAACCACTTTTCGAGCATGCACACATACGCACATACACACTTATACTTGTAATTCAAAATTCAGTGCTCTGCCTTAGTGCATCAGCAGCATGCTACAGCAGTAGAAGCGCCTTGGCAGCTATTTACATTGCTTCAGCTCTATTTTCTTTCCTAGTTCTTTAGCTTGGCGTCTGCTGCTCGCCTCCAAGTGGATTTTGTGAAAATTGACTTTTGTACGCACAAAAATGTTGACGACATTCCATGGATTACACTTGTCAATTTGTGGCTTTTCAAAACTTGTTATTTTATCGTCGTCGGCCTGGTCCACTGCCCACTCTCCTTACAACGGCTTGACGGCAACAACGAAACACTTAAATTCGGTAGTAGTCTCTTTTGTGTTCGAAAAATATTTTTTTGTTTGTGTGTGTTGAAGGAATTACTGATTTCGCTGATGGAAATTATGGATAGTTGGCCTTTAGTCTGTCAAAACGAAATTTAATTGAGCTGTCAATAAAATCGACCAGGCAGATGAATCAGGGTTAGGTCACAGGGGTAAGGTTTTGTCACATGTAAGCCAGGTCTTTTCTATTCATTGCCAAGCTATAAACACATTTGGCGTTCTTTACAGAGTCAATTTCGTACTAGTTAGTAGTATAGGTTAAATTATGTTAGCAACTGTTGCCTTGGGGAACGCATATAGAGACCAGTGTTATTAATTTGTTTATTTAGATTATATCTGCAGCAAATTTTTTGAGTGCATGGAATTTTAAGCCTGTAATTTATAGCTTATCTGTTCGTATAGATCAGTTTAGTCAATATAACTTATATGAATGGCTTATAAGGGATTGAATATGTAGGAATTGGAAGTTCTAGTCTTTTGTGAAGCAATGAATGCCTGACAACTGTTCTATCGTGACAACCAATAGAGGAGCACAACCTACTCAAGAAGCTTCGACTGCATCGGACAAAATAACCTCCTGTCGGTGCCGAGCCCCATTTGTCTTTCATCCTGCTTTTTGTCAGGGCTCTTACCTCGACTGATGTCATTTTTGGACGTAACCTTACATAAATAGTTGAATGTGGCATACAACATCTCGTGCTACAGATTTCTGTCCATCAAAGAGATTGGACTTTATTCGAATCACCAGTCAGCAGTACTTAAAATAATAACAACATATTGTAGGACACATATAAGTTAAACAGCCAGCCGATCGTAAGTACGCAACACCAATATGGTCCTGGCAGAACTATAATGAAATCATCCGCTTGAAGCGAGAGCTCCTCCCAAGAACATCAAGATGACATTTGTAAAATACAACGCAGGACCTAATAATTAGGCAATTGACGTCACTAAAAGAGAGAGAATGAGCCATACAACAGAGGCATGCCTTGCGTTACAAAAACAACTATAAACAAGTATATCCGAACCAGGAGTGTTATTTAAACAGCGTTTCCAGAAAGCTATTTTAAGAATAATTTATGAAGCCGAAACAAGAACACACACAAGGCACAGCTGAAAATATGGTTTTGAAATAAGTCCATGGTAAAAGATAACACAATGCAGAGATTCAATTCCCAGAACAGCCGGTTCTAAGATATCGGAATTGACCCGGATTTAATTCTCCTGAAGACTGTTATTACGGCGATATAACCCGGTTTGAATCGATAAGTTGTAAGCTATAATCCGAGGATTATAATTAAATGCTCTAACGCCCTAACGCTTTAAATTAAAATTAACTTATTAAATTTATAGAAAAATCGTAAATAAATATTACAGCTACTCAAAAGGAACTCATATTGATTTTCGTCCTTAACCTATCTCCATTTGACAACAAAACCAGACCCTTCCGGTCGCAATTTGCTTCAAGAGCATCGCCTGTAATCAATTTCCATTAGTTTATCAACAATTAATAAACTGTCAGTAATTGTTACAACGTTCAAGCGAACACTAATCTGAAGGCTTTTCGCCCTTCAAACTCTCCCTTTACCAAACGCTATAAGACGATATTAGTCTTTTTCGCAGATTATATGAAACGGATGTATGTGCATATATTTATATACTCGTTTTATACATTTTGATTTAATTTGACAGTTAAGTTGGCGTGAGCTTTGTACAGACACATGTTGTGGTTACATATACCCTGTATCCTCTGTATAAAGAAACCATAAAGTGGGACGAAAATGTCGCGACTGTTTCTTGCCACAAATCGAATTTTCATGTCAACATTGCAACTGCAACCTGCCTCTTAATCGCTTTAAGGCATACATATGTATTTAGAGGTATACTTTGAAGAGATTGGTGGAAATATGGATTTTTTGCTCGTATGAATAAAATTTTAACAGACGTTATAGACGTTATCTTAGTAAGTGCTTGGAAAAAATTTCTTAAATTTTAGCACAATTTCCAATCGAGTGGATCTATTTTGCATAATGAGTGTGTAGAAAATTAAAATCAGAGTACGGTTATAAAATTTCCTAACAGGCAGCCTTCAAAGTCGAAAACATTTTATATGTGTCCGGTTAAGAACAGTAACCTCACATACATTTCCTAAACCTATTTGGGGTATGTTGTATGTTGGCGTAACTATGAGAATATTTTTAAAAATAAAATTACTCTTTAATTGCACTACTTCGGCGAAACTAATAAGATTTAATCGTAACAAAATACTAATGAAAGACTTTCATATAATATAAATTTCATTCTTTTATTCAACTTAAATAATATAATACTTAACTTAACTTAATACTTGAAATACATATCCTATTTGCGTCCATCGAAGCTTTCAAGTAGTAGCATTTAATCGAGACTGTATTTCCTTCTTAGTTTTTGGTCCAACATTGGCAATCGGCGACGGTTGCGCATTTGTTTGACTTTCATCGTGCGAAACTTGATTTCTAGCAGCAGCACGTTCATTTCGTATGCTTTCATATTCTTTCAACTCCCCCAACTTCAGAGGTATGCTTTGCAACTCGCGCTTTCGCATTTTTAGAGTATATAACTTAAACAGAATGATTATTAAATACAATTATAGTAAATTATTGTTCCAAATGAACGAATAGAACGATAAATGTAAACACAATTTTAACAGCTGCGCACAGTATTGCATTTTGCACGGAAAGGTTACCAGACTTTTCTTTATTATTGCACTCCGTAATTCCTCTGCTCATTTGACAGTGCGACCATATTTCCACAATGAGTAAATGTCATCAGTACGTATCAGAAAATAATCTAACCAAGGAAGCCGTCTATATTAATCATGTTATTACTGTGAGAAGGTACAATAGTCATAATTTTTCTTAACGAATGGCATAATACTATAATCGTAATATTATAGGGACGAAAGGACAAAGGGACAAAATTTAATGTAATGAGAATAGGAGAAAAAGCCAATCGTAGCAAAATAATTCACAATATTACAAGTATGGGGCTGAGGCAATGGTATAGACCGATTTCATTCATATTCAACGTTAAATGACATAATTTTTAAATAAACATGTCCGATTACTTTCATTAAAATATCGCACATCAACAGAAAAAGACAGCTGAAAAATCGGAAATCATTATAATGTTTATATTGGAGCTAGGGGAAGGTCTGAGCATATAACATTTACTTTTGGCATCAAACTAATCTACGCTCGAGAATGCATTTCTGCTCTCTTTTATTCAGATAGCTAAACTTTTTACCGACGTATACCGAAATAATGTGGATATGTTTTCTTAAACATTATGTGGTTTCGAGCTAAATATGAAAGGCATCGGTCTAGACCATGGTCTAAGCCGGTTATTCCTAATATAGTGATTTTCTTTTCTCTGGTTGACTTTGTTAGTTAAATTTTAGTTATTTGAGTTTATTTGGTAGTTTTTCGTCTATGACCTGTAATATAAGTTAATAAGATATCAAATATGACTAGATTCCATTCGGGGTTTCGTCGAATAATGAATGTGGAATTTTTCTGCAACATATTTAATATAAAGCCAGTACCTGAAAATGTTTCATCTCCTTTGATTCTTAGGCATTGCGAGAGTATTAGAAGTTTGGTTACACCCGAAATTTTGCCTTCCTTACTGGTCTTCTTTCGCTTTTATTTAAGCAACGAAATATTCATTTAAATTTACACATTTTAACATTTAACATCCGGCGACGATCAAATTTCCTTTTATACCTAAAATTTATAGGCTTTTATATAATTGTTCTTCCAGCAATCCTATCAGTAATAATTGAGATTTGCACAAATTAGTATACTTCTAAACTTCTGCGTGTCATCTGGCAACATTCTTATATGGATATTAGAAGAAGCGATGTGGAAGAAAATATACAATATAAAACAGTCGAATAATTCCGTCGCTGCCGGAAAACATTTTGGAATTCTTGAAATATTTGATAATAACGGCGTAAGTGATTGCTCTAGACAAAATATAATTAATGTACTAGCTGTCTAACAAAGATTCGCCATTTTAAAATATGTAAAAAGCGTATCATATGCCTTATGTGAAATATCTAGAAGTTTTCCTGTGTTTACCTAGTATCAGTTCGTTACATATTTGTATTGTCACTGTTCTCATTTGCATTTTATTTAAATACATCTATTTTAAGTGCTGTAATTGTTGAACGAAATTTCATAAGATGAGCAGCCAGAGTCAATATAAATTGCTATCTTTGACAAAGACACGGAGCGACGATGTAAAATTAACAGGTATGCGGATTTGCCTCATATATTAAGCGTATTTTCCTTTTTTTTTTTTTTGATAAAAATACAAACAAATTTCGTTTATAATTCTAGAACGTTTCTCGGAACAGATGGCGCAACTTTGTATGAACGACGATTATTCGGATGTGACTTTTATCGTAGAAAACCAACGTCTACCAGCTCATCGAGTTATTTTGGCAGCACGTAGTGAATATTTTCGTGCGCTATTGTTTGGCGGACTGAGCGAGTCCAAACAAAGCGAAATTGAAATGCAAATTTCAGTTGAAGCCTTCAAGGCTTTGCTAAAATATATTTACTCTGGGCATATGCCACTCGCTCAGATGGATGAGGACAATATACTGGACACATTGGGTTTGGCCAATCAATATGGTTTCAGCGAATTGGAGCATGCTATTTCACAGTATTTACGACAATATTTGGCGCTTAATAATGTCTGTGCAATTTTGGATGCCGCGCGTTTGTATAATTTAGAGAAGTTAACTGAGGTTTGTTTAACATTCATGGATCGTAATGCCGATCTTATTTTGCAACACGAATCATTCAAAGTGCTATCAATGGTTAGTCAATATAGTAGATAAATTAAAGTAAATCTAATTTAACTTATTGATTACTTAAAGGGATCACTAAAGGAGGTATTACACCGAGACTCATTTTTTGCGCCTGAAGTGAAGATTTTTTTGGCCGTATGGGAATGGTGTAAAAACCACACCAATATTAATATTGACGTAAGTTGAAAATATTTCAATTATATATATCCGTATACTTATATATGAGCTTTACTTTTACAGTCTGTTGTTTCGTACGTTCGTTTACCATTAATGAAACTTGAAGATTTGTTGCAAGTTGTGCGACCATCGGGAATTTTGGACGCCAACAAATTACTAGATGCCATTCAAGAGCAAACAACTTCTAAAAACTTACCATATCGGGCTGCACTTTGGCCCGAGGAAAATGTAGCCACAGAGAAATTCCATTCCAGAACAATACTGGGCGAATGTCGAGCGGCATTATTGGATGGTGATTTCATTTCATATGATATGGAAAAAGGCTACACTCGTCATTGCATTGGTGATAATATTGAAGGTGGTATAACTGTGGAATTGGGCACAATATGTATTATCAATCATATCAAGCTACTGCTTTGGGATCGGGATAATCGCTCATATTCATATTACATAGAAGTTTCGGCAAATTCTACCAATTGGGATCGCGTTATAGATTACTCACAGTATTATTGTCGGTCATGGCAAGTTTTGTATTTCCACGCTCGCCCGGTACGCTACATCAAACTCGTGGGCACCCACAACACAGTAAATAAAGTGCGTATCAATACAGGATATTGTTCGTACATTTTAAATAATTTTAGTAATGCTTTCCATACTAATATTAGGTATTCCATGTGGTTGGACTGGAGGCCATGTATACTGCTTCCTTACCAAAAGTAATTAATGGCATTGTAGTGCCCACTGCAAATGTTGCACGTACGGATATGAGCGCTATTGTGGTGGATGGTGTGAGTCGTACGCGCAATGCTCTCTTGAATGGCGATTATGTGAATTACGATTGGGATTCCGGTTATACATGTCATCAACTGGGCAGCGGAGAGATTGTGGTTAGATTAGGTGAAAGCTTAGAAAAGAAAACATTTTATTTTTATACTCTCGTAACATGTTGCAACAGAGTATATTAGTTTTGTTCATCTAACGGTTGTTTGCAACACAAAACTAATCGAGATCGATATGGAGTTATATAGTCCGTCCGTCCGTCCGTCCTTGCAAGCGATAACTTGAGTAAAAGTTAAGATATTTTGATGAAAATTGGTACACGTGTTCTTTGTCACCCTTAGATGGTTGGTATTTTAAGTAGGCGTAATCGGACATCTGCCACGCCCACAAAATGCCATTGATCGCCATTAAAGTGTTATCACTAAGCAACAAATTAAGATATAAGCGTGTTATTTGTTACAGAGAATCCTAGTATGGCGAGGCATCTATGGTTACAATTGTTGTAAAAGTGGGCATGGTTCCGCCCGCATTAGGTTTAATGTACATATCTCAGAAACCGTTACAGCTATATCAATCAAACTTGCTCCGATTAAGTTTTTCTAGTATCTCCTCACATACCGAGAAAATGAGTGAAGTCGGATAATAACCACGCCCACCTCCCATACAAACGTTATGTTGAAAACTACTAAAAGTGCGATAACTCGTTGAAGGAACAGGACAGAAACATTAAATCTTGCAGAAAATATGATACGAAAGGGTTGCATACCAAACCGTGTAAAGTTTTGATGATGGGCGTGGCACCATCCACTTTTAGGTGAAATCCCATATCTCAAGAACGCCTTAATCAAATGTAACAAAATTTTTTAGATAAAATTATATTTGCATCCTTATGTCACCTTGTGAAAATGGGCAAAATTGGATAACAACCACGCCTACTTCTCATATAACACATACATTTTAAGTTTCATCTGAAACTTTCACTTTAAAGTAGATAAATCGAGCAGCAATTAAGACATGAAAATCAAACTTTGTACAATAGTGCTTTCAAGATATGCCATCTCATGCGTAAAAATAGTCGAAATCGGCAAATAACTTTTTAAACCACCAGATACCCAATATATGAACCACCTGAGTGCCAATATCTGACTTTTTACCGAAATTATCAGTAAATCCGTGAGATCTCGTAATGAAGTTCGAGGATTATCTTTCCATGATAATAATGTGCTCTGGTGTTAAAAATAGGAAAAATCGGGTAAATACTTCCCCTAGCCCCCATGTACCTAATATACAGATTTCCAACCTCCCGGTGGATTTTATACGATATATTTCGGTCAATATGTAAGACATCTTAGCACTTCGATGAACGTGTAATATTCCATATACCATAGTTTAATGTCGAAAATGTGTGAAATCGGTCAACGCATTATCCCAGCTCTAATATACTACATTTAATGATTTTCGCTATTCTAGCAGACTTTATGCCGAATATGTCGGTCAGCGTGTGAGTTACCTTCACAAAATTGCGTGAAAACATGTTCCCTAATATACTTGAGTAATGAAAAGAGTTAATGTGATCAGTGCAGATTTATCCCAAAAATACCCGATATAAGAATTCTCGACTTTCCATCTGACCAAACTGTCAATACGACTGTCAATATGTGTGATATTTTAATGAAATTAAGTGGATATGTTTTCTTAAACAATGTGGTTTCTCTCTAAATATAAAAGACATCGGTCTAGACCATGGTATAAGCCGCTTATTCCTAATATAATTATTTCCGTTTCTTTGGTTGACTTTCCTCGTGTATCTAATATATTTAATTAAACCACTTTGGTTGAGTTTATATCGCATATATCACTTTTGAGTTCATTTGGTAGGTTTAATATAAATATCTCTGACACGAAACAAAATATAGCATGAAAGTACATGAGTCTATGGCCTGTAATATAGGTTAATAAGATACCAAATATGATTACAATCCATTCGCGGTTTGGCAAATAATTAATGTTGAATTCTTCCGCAACATTTTTTAATATAAAGTTAAGCTAGTAGCTGCAAGTATTTTCTTTGATCTTTTCACATTGCGAGAGTATAAAATGTTCGGTTACACCTAAACTTAGCCCTTCCTTACTTGTTTATTAAACATTTTACACTTACCATTTATAGGCCAACCCTATATTATTGGCTCAATGCGTCTATTGCTGTGGGATTGCGACGATCGTACGTATAGTTTTTATATTGAAACCTCAGTGAATCAGAAAGATTGGCACATGATCGTCGATAAGCGGAATGAACAAGTGCGTTCGTGGCAAAATTTCTCATTCACGCCACGTCCAATAGTATTTATACGTATTGTGGGCACGCGCAATACAGCAAATGAGGTAAGAATTAAAAAAAAAAAACTTTTCCTCACAAATGCTTTTTAATTCATACAATCTGCACCTTTTAATTTTTAGATTTTTCATTGCGTGCACTTGGAGTGCCCTTCGCAGGACCCCAACTTTTTGCAATTGGAAAAGGAAAAGGAACAAGAACAGCGCGCTAATGGCAAAATCACGGACGGTGTAGTGACCGATGCTGATAGCAATGGCGTAACAGCGAGTGTGAGTATTGCAGAAAGCAATGATGGCGTATGCTTAAAGCAGAATAACAAACATGAACCAGAGGATGTACTTATTGGGCTTGACAAAATTTCGGTTGATGGTAATTAAAAAATTTTCTGAAAATCAACACAATCTTCACACTAGCCCTAAGGGCAACTCGAATACGAGTCATATTTTAAGCAAGTAAAATTTATGGCTATGAAGAGGTGGAATATTTTGTACTTCAAACTCTCTATTTTGAAGTTTTACATATATATATATATATATATATATAGCGGCTCTTAGTGATGATGTTTTCATCTGTGTCAAATTTACAATGTGAAACAGACATTCAGAGCCACATCTTAAGTGGCATATGCGTCATTGCAATCAACAAGTGTTTGTTTAGTATAAATGTAAATTATTGTTTGAGATATTCTTATACGTGCTGAATTTTAATTATCAAAAATCATATTTTCGAAAAAAAAAGTTTGTCAAGAGGTAAACAAAAATCACTGCACCATAATTATTACGTTTGTAGAGGGAAATTTGTTTCAAGTATAATATTGTATTGATTTTATGTTATAAATAAACATTTTATTAATAAAAAAGACACTTTTAGTGCATTATTACAGCACTCCTCGATAACCGAAACTGCATTTTATGGCATAGAACTGTGTTACTTAACGTTTGTATTATGTATGAATTTTATTAAAATACACAAAACCACGGAAAGGTAAAATTGAAACAGCATTAAGCTCATTATTTAAAATTTACTTAGTTTGTTGTTTAAGCGCGTCATCACTAATTCATCATATTTATTTTATATCTGTATATTTAACTAAAGAACTTTGTTTTTGTATATATGTACATATCTTAACGAGTGTCTAAACTATATGAAGGCTTTGGTGTATAAGCTTTTTGAAATCGATTGTTCGCTGTTGAACTATATGTGTTTGTATGTGATGCAGCTTACATTATCTAAGTAGCTCTGCAACGATTTTGTCATTTATAAATTATGTCTTATTTAGTTTCAAGCAAAAATTCTTTCGATTATAAGTTTGAATCAAAAAATCCTGAAAAATTTAATTGTCTGGTTCCATTATACATGCATGTATGTGCATATATAATTTTGTATTTCTTACATTTGGGTTTTGTTTACATAATTACAATGTATGTGTACATAATAAAATCATCTTTTAACTCAAAATGATAAAACATCTGGTTTTTACTCCGTTGCATAATAGGATATGAGCTTATGTCTCGCAACGTACCTGGAGTGTAGGTCTTACCGATTCAAACCAGGTTAGATCGCCGAAATAACTGCGCTGGATAAAGCCGTTGTTCTGGCTGCCGAGACAACTCGTGCTGTTGAAGTGGTTATCAACCGTGTTTGGAAGAAAGCTAGATTAATAGTCCTCGACGTCATTTAACGGGTAGTCCAGGAAACTTGCTGCTTCGGTAGATTCGAATCATGTAGAGAGGACTGTTGGTTGTATAGTTTTGAGTGGACATGAAAAAATATGATTAGTTAGTTATGAGTTTAGCAATCTACTTTTGTTCTTTGGAGACAACTTAAGTTCTGCGTCTACGATTGATGGTGCTTTCACTACCAAAACGGCGTTCACGGTTGTCAGTGTATTTTAGTCCCTTAGTCCCTTAGATGTTATTAAGGGGAAGGCATATTTCTTTAAGCAATTGTCTGCATCACCACTTCGACGAAAGTATCTCAGGAGATATTCCTTAGAAAGAAGTTCGTTACCTGACTGGAATAGGTGTGCCCCCGACGTCTGGATCTGAATGTGGATTAAATGTGTGCAGAAAGGTTGCTCCGAGTATTCTCGGGTTGCTGGCATATCTTTTTTTGACATCAACGACTTTGTTGTTGGTCCAGTTAGAAAAAAGTGTCGCGATGGATTTCGTAGGAGTAGTACGTTCTTTGTAGTAAACACGTAAGATAGGTCGGAAGGGTGTTTTCATCGAGGTTATGGAAACTTGCTCTGAAAATTCTTCCTAATTTAAAATTTTCAACCCGATAAATTGCCCATACCTTCAGCACTGGAGGCAGTTCAGATTTTTCTGTTTCTTCTAACAGCATTGTATGATTGCCCACGTAATAGGTCTACTAGAGTCCTTCACTTATAAGGTGGAGTTTTATTTAGACCATTTAGATATCTGGGCTGTGAGGCTAAGCTGTGTATTTTCTGTAGACGATATTGATGGTTCGCTGGTTTTAGATGATGGGTAAGGGCCGCAAGTGTCAAGGGCTCAAGCGTCTTCACTACTGGGGAAAGAAGAGATATTGGCGACAGATCCCTAATTTTTTAGTTTCCCATACTTTAATTGTAAGACTATACTTCGGTTATTTTACTTCCTGAAGTTGGATAATGATTAATACCTGACCATAGCTTACTCACAACTGATGAGGGTTGCAGGTTGCAGGAAGGTTTTCATGTGTGGTTGGGTTATGCTTTTATCAGATCAACGCTAGCAATGGCTAAGTCTGGCGAGTATATTACAGGAGCCTATAATTCTGGTGGGAGCTTTGTTACGACGAATCACATACCTGCTCCGCGAGTTGCACTTCTCAGCTAACACTCGACATAGCATGTCAAGAAGAACGCAAAACATCGTGGTGTGCATAAAAGTTACCTAAAACCAAATGAATTTCACCTCGAAGTAACACACCTTTATTCGGCTGATATACTGTTAGGTAACAAGTAACTGGAGGATGTATATAAATTCAATATTTCTAGCTTGAAATTATTTGACCATAGATCGATGTTACCGGGACAGTGCGTGAGTTAGTGAGTGTATACCATGGAGGCGGTTGACATGTGGTCCCAATGAGTCTTAAGCTCAGAATAGGTCTGTGTGCAGGTCATTCTCGTAAACATCGTTTGTCTTTGCTTCGTATCTGGCCTACATATGTGGAACGCAAGCATTTCGATAAATCTGGAACTTTAATCAATTGTTAAGGAGTTATTCCAGTCTCGGTTAGTCCAGTCAGCTGAAGCAATTACAATTTTAAACATGTTTTTCTCGAAATTGCATTTTTCAAATCGATGGTACTCGAAGACTATCACACTTATACGCTTGATATTTTAATTGTAGATTCAGAGTAACATTCTAATTAATTTGTTTTTTTGCTATCATTATAACTTCTCCTTTTATAAACAATTTACTGAAAATTTTTTTGTAAAACATTTAATCTTTATTATATGAGATGACGGTCTCGTTGACCCAAACTCCGTTACCAAAAATTGATGTAAAGCTGCAAATGTAGGTACTTTACTACCAAATCTTATTTAGATTAAGATTCTGTTTTTTATTTTGTTTCGGATAGTACGAGTTCCAACAATCACCGTCGCTCGTTGATGCTCTATTGGAAAAGGTGATTCCGAAGAATGGCCCTGTAGCCGAAACTTTGTATCAAATTTTAATATAAAGAAGTAAGGAAGGGCTAAGCTCTCGCCATGTGCAGTGATCAAAAGAGAGGAAATACTTTCAAGTGCTGGCAAAACTTTATATTAAACAAATGAAATAAAATATGTAAACATTTTTGTTTTATTTTATTTATTTACACAATTGCGTATCTTAATTAATTTAACTTATTTACATACATTTTTAATAAAACTTGAATATTATACGAATACTGGTCAAAAGTCATCTATCTAGTTTGCTGAGCTTTCTCGGATTCCATTAGCTCATTTCCATCATCCAAATATTGATGTTTGGCGCAATTTCCTTCTTCATAGTCTTGCAGTTCCATTGCTTTTCTTGTAGCTCTAGCCGTCACCTTGACTTCCATTCTTTCTTCGGTGCTAACATATGTTTGACTTTCCTTTCCAAACGATTGCAGAATATTTGCTCCCGGTTGAGGATACTTAAATCGTCCAAACCTCTTTGATGATAAAGGTGCCTTTTCGCTTCCGAGATGTGTGTATCGATGATATACATCTTCGACTGAACTAGGACTAAACTATGAACGAATTGTTTGGCATGACTTCTCAATTCATTACGGTGTACGAATAGCATGTAGCTCAATGTTGGCGGTTGGCTTTTTCCGGACATTTTTAAAAATTACTAAAATGAAGAATGCCACAATACGACCGGTTCGCTCAGGACTGGAGTTGTTAACTGAATAATGCTTCTTTAGGAATAAGCTTCACTATTTACAGTAAC
The DNA here is from genome assembly GCA_021498325.1 of Bactrocera minax. Lineage (NCBI taxonomy): Eukaryota > Metazoa > Arthropoda > Insecta > Diptera > Tephritidae > Bactrocera > Bactrocera minax. The sequence goes on from JAKEEE010000049.1 coordinate 1,241,616, forward strand.
ATTGCAAAGGTCAAGTCCTTATCCTTGAAATTGTTAGAATGCCTCAGGTATGCATACGTAGTTAACTTATTTAAATGTATACATATATTACCCAAACGCAGCACCCCTACGTATACAATCATAATTAATAATATTTACTAATAACTCTATAACAATAGAATGATTTAGGAGATTTTATTATCCTTATAAATAAATCCAAATACATTTTTACCTGAGGTTTAAAACAAACTGTGATTTATTGTATACCTTATGTTCTTTCTGTAGAGTGGCCGAAAAAGTGTCCATGACTCTGCAACAAACATGCATGTGCAAGGATCATTAAGAAATGTTGCGTAAGAATTCAACACTCATTATTTGGTGAAATCGTGAATGGGTTCCGATCATACCTGGTATCTTTTAACTTATATTAAAGGTCATGGACTCACATACTTCCATTAATATATTTTGCTTCATGTCCAAGATATTTATATTAAAATCTACAAAATTAATTAAAATGAGAAATATGCAATACGTGGTGTCTTCGAAAAATAACAGGAATGTTCTTCGAGTTTAATGGCATAGTGCATCACGAATTCTTGTCTCAAAGTCAAAGGGTCAATAAGGAGTACTACCTACAAGTACAACTACCTACAAGTTCGTTTGTCTGAAGCAATTCGAAAAAAAGGGAAAGTATTTACCCGATTTTCCCCAGTTTTGATAAAAGAACACATTATTGTCACGGAAAGATAATCGTCCAATTTCATTAGGATATTTCACAGATTTTCCGATATTTTCGGCAAAAAGTCAACCACAGGAAGATTGGTCCCTATATTGAGTATATGGGGGCTTGTAAAGTTATATGATAATTTCGACTGTTTTTACGCATGAGGATGCATACCTTGATAGAAGTCACCATTTGTACAAAGTTTTATTCCAATAACTTAATTGCTGCTTGATTTATATACTTTATATATATTTAAAATTGTGTTATATGAGAAGTAGGCGTGGTTGTTATCCAATTTCGCCCATTTTCAGAAGGTGACATAAGGATGCAAATGCAATTTGTTGAAATCGGTCAAGGCGTTCTTGAGATAAGGGATTCAAACCTAAAAGTGGGCGGTGCCATGCTCATCGTTACGCGGATAATTTTACGGGGATTTCTATGCATCTCTTCTGTAGCATATTTTCTATAAGATTTAATGTTTCTGACGTGTTTCTTCAGTGAGTTATCGCACTTTTAGTGGTTTTCAACCGAACCTTTGTATGGAAGGTGGGTGTGGATATTATCTGACTTATTTTTCCAATATTTGACGGTATTCTTTCTACCCATTTTAATTAGATTTATTATAACAACTAGGATCATTCCATACCCATTTTAAATATATTTATTATACCTACGATCCTAGTTAGCTCCTCCTCCATACCAATTAACGCGTTTATATCTTAATTCATTGCTTAATTATAGCACTTTACAGGTTTTCGATTAATGGTATTTTGTGGGTGACAGAGAACGCGTGCGCCATTTACATCAAAATATGTTAATTTTTACTCAAGTTATCGGTTGCACGGATTGTAAGGTCAACAAAACTAATATAATCTGTTGCAACATGTTGGGAGAGTATAAAAATTTTGTTTACTCTGAAATACAATACTTGCTTAATAAAGCCTGAAAAAACATTCGGTTGCTTTTTCCTTACTCCCACAATAAATTGCCAAGTTAAGGCTTTTTTATGGATCTAGACTGGTCTAACTTCTTAAATTCAATTTGCTTAATTCCATGGTCGATTCTCTAGCGTGATATTAATTTTCTTTTATTACAGCTTCGAAAAATTCCTCTTGCCTTCCCTTCCCTTCCCCTTCCAATTATAAATATTAAAATCGATTTCATCTAACTCTTTCTACCATTATTCAAATTTCATTCATCGTTCATATTTCAAGTTCGTATAACTTCAAAGAAAAGAACATTTTTTTTAGCAAAATTTGGTTTTATTATTCAACTTAGGTGCCAGCATCTTACTTAGCTTTTTGATCATTCAAATTTTCGATACCATTTTTATAGTATGATTGGTCTTTGCTTCAAAATAGGTCTCAACCTCGGCGACTACTTCTTCGTTCATATTTCTTCCAACGAGAAGTCTTTTGAGTTTTGAGGAAATGAAAAAGAAAAACTTTACATAAAATGCTATATATTATGAACCAATTGTCAGACAGCTAATATATACACGTGCCTTTTGAAGGTTAGGCCAAACTACAAAACAAGTGAATAAAATTTTATTGTCCAATTCTTATGGAAACGATACGAATTTTTCAGCATGTCTGTTTTGCAGGTTGTGGATATTTAGTTTGTCTACAGTATTGTATTTTATTTTGTCTGCATTTCTCTCTCTTACTAGATTAAAAAAATTTTTTGGTACTTTGTGAATATCAAAGTTTTAAAGTCTTATAGAACGTTGCAATTAACAATTTTTAACCTTATTGAGTTGATACTACATTAAGATTCCTTTTTTCAATTCCCTCGAAGCAAAAATAAAGGGTCTACACGCAGTATTTATGTATGTATGAAGCTCTTATACTCTCATAAGATTATTGTACACACATACATAATATTTATTACATAAACAACTTCCTGCCTTATGTATTTATTCTGAAACTCTCACACAAATTTGTGATGAAACAATGCATCATGTCATTTTATGTGTGTGAGACCTTATAAAACACCTCAAAGTCAAGTTGTCGTCACAACTGGCAAAGGAAGTCTGTTTATTTATTTATTTAAGTAGCTGCGAAATTCACTGCATGAGAACGTCGATAGTTGAAGGATAACTGTAGACCGCCAATATTAGGTGTGTCTGACATTTGATGCTGATAAATGGTTTCCTTGGCGGAGTCGTATAGACTGCCAACTCAATTAAGTGTGAGACATCGCGTAAGGGGTGTGTCTTTATTCGTTCTACAAGTTCGGTATACTCTTTAAGTTTTGCTTGTTTGTTAGAGCATGTCGGACAATAAGTTAGCGCTTAATCCGAATGCGTTCGTTTTTACTCCGTCTCTATTTGAGGATTCATACTCAGCAAATCGCGACTGCCTGAAAGCTAACTCCTAAACACTTTTCAAATCATTAGCCCTAAGCGTAAGAAATTGCTGAGCGATCACAGTATACAAGAGTTTCGGGTACTTTGGTAGGCGCTCGCTGGTAATTAACGTCAGATTAATCCGATAGTTGACTCGCAGAGCATACTTTTCTACAGATCAGCTGTTTGGGCGCATATTTACCAAAGAAAATAATTTATTGAAAATGAGCAAGGAGGCAAAAAAATAATGTGTTGAAACGAACTAGCACACGAGATTGAGCCATCCATTTTATTGCGCTCTTCGAGAAACCGTAACAGGTTATAATACTAGTTAATAGCAGTTAACTTGATTTAATGAAATCTCAAAATTTCTGCAATACCGACAAAATCATTTTTGGGATATTAATGCGTGGGTCACTTTGCAGAAGTCCAGTCTCAATCGTGTGATATTCTCAATAAAATTGTATTAATTTTCGCGTATCAGAATGTGATTTGGCGAATAATAAGGGCGACTGTAGTGTTGGCCCCCATAAATGACACCTCACAAACTTCATTACTCTCAAAGTATCTCACGTTATGCACTAGAATGTGAAAAAAATAAACAGAAAAAATCGCTTTATCTGCGATATAACATAAAACATTTCTAAACCACTTGCTGGGGATAAAATAAACGAAATGTTTCTATTCATAACAGCACATAGCATTTCATATGTACTTATGTAAGCACCATGCCATTTATGTGCTCCTAAGCACTTACTTTCCCCTTCCTCCACTATCTCGTCCACACACCAACCACTACTTAAGCACAAATGTATATTATGAAGTTTGATTGCAAGTGAAAAGGCGAAAGCAACCAAACATGTGCTTGGGATTGCCTAAAAAGTTATATCGAAGTCAAACAAAATATGTATGTGACATGTCTTCAGGTGCAAAGCATATTGCGGCGCATAAAAGCTGCTTAAAACGACGTGCATGCGATGGCTTATCCAAGCCAACTCGACTGGCTGCCAAGGTGAGCAACCCCCGCCGCTGACATAGAAAGCATAGGAGGACAAAGCTGCGACACGCCACAGATAATGGATGGCAAAATAAGAAAATTTCGGTGGATCTTGATAAAGTGAAGCAGTCTCCCACGCTCGCTTGGCTGCATATAACCCAATGTATGTGCATATGTATGTATGTATATATGTATATATGTATATATATATGTGTATGTATATATATAGCATGTATGTTTACGTACGTATGTTTGTATAAGGACTCTGGTCTACCTATTTGTGTCTATTAAGCTGACTGCGCTGTGCATTGAAGCTGGTGAGTGCTGCGTTGTGTGTATTAAATTATCAAGATTAACCCAAATCATGTGCGAATATACGAAAATTGGCCAGGAAATGAATGTTAGAGGTGAGAAATGCAAATAAATGGAAAGACGTGATAGGTAAGCGCGAAAAATGTGACACTTGATTCCAGTCAAGCGATTGATCGGTAGAGGGCGCGGGGAAGCACCCAAGGACATGAACGATGATTTGTAGGAGAGTTTGCAGTAAAATAAATTCAAACAATAATATTATCACGATACATACACATATTTGTGTGTATACACGCATGATAAATTAGGTCAGATAATAAATGTTTTGGGAGTTTCCTTAGACAATTTGTTGATAAACGAAAACAAGAGACACCACATAAATTGGTATACAAGCATATATAATGTAAGCATAAAAAATACATAAAAATAAAGCATATATAAACACACTAGGCATGCATATAAAATTATGTTGGAAAACAAATTTCAGTTATCATATCAGAAATTCATCATGGTGCAACTCTGAAATAGCTGTTAAGCGTGGGTTTTGACACACAGTGATAATAACATGGCGGGTTTGAGAGAACAATTCTTCGGGAGTGCAATAGCATAGATAGGGATGAAACCACCAGCTTTGCTTGAAAATTTGTGGGCAAAAAATTGGCAGGCTGATAGGTTCGAATCGTTTTAAGGGAATCCGTTACACTTTGTAAAAAATCAACTTTATTAACTGTTTAATATAGTTGCGATACATCGATTATAGCGATCTTCTAGTTTTTCGATATCAATTTTATACTCACCCAACATGTTATACAGAGCATAATAATTGTGTTCATCTAATGGTTTTTTGTAATACCTGAAACTAATAAAAAGCGTTATATATATATATCAAAATGATCTAGATGATAAGACGAATTGGAATACTTGATTTATCTGGCGAGTTCTACTGTAATACTTTACTGTTGTTTTCGACTAAGGAACGGTTTGAGAATTGCGCTAATTACCTAACATAATTCCCTAACTTTAGATAATATAATATTTGCTGATTTACTGAAGGTTTTAGAACGATAGGCCAATTCGGTCAAATGAATTGGAAGGGTGATTATGTCGCTTGGTGACACTCCGGAGAAGCTCTCAAAGCCAGTATAGGTTAAAACGTTAAGTTAAAATTATACCGAATTTTAAAGTCGCAAGCAAAAATTAGGCGTTTTTGGTAAACCCCTTCTGATCATTTACATCTGAGTTATTCTCTCTTGTCAAACAAAGAATGCGTAAGAACAAAAAACTTACAACTGCTTACAATTTCTTTCATTTTGCCTACCTATTTGATTTACGTGTGTTGGTTGATCGATTCGGCACTCTCATAGTCTCTCTTAAAGTTATATCTAAATAAATTTTGGCATATGGAACAATTTAAGGCTTTTCGATGTAAAATTAATTCCAGATGTTGGTTCAGATATTATATTTGACAACCTTACCATATGAATTAAACAGCTTTGATTAATTAAAGGATTTAACGAATCGATTTGCTTTAAAAGAAAATAGACAGCTCCTATAGTTTGTTACGAAGAATCAATTTCGACTTCAGAGGTTGAGTAGTACAATATTACAATAGTTTAAGAGAATAGCGAAAATTTCCAAATGAGTTGGTAGCGGAAAGAGTTTCAGAACAATTAATTTTGCTCGACGAATTTCTGGTGCCACTTTCCGACTTATTATTAATAGAATTATTTTTTTGTCTTCGACGGATATATGTAAATATTCGTATGCCCAAATATATAATTATTTAGATGTTAGTAAGTATACAAATACATATGTGTATATATATGTACACGATTTGAATAATCTCTTTTCGCAGAATATTATACATACATATGTATGTACATTTATCTAAGTTTATCCACGCAGATATTTTATATACGAAAATGTATTTATTTACTTGCGTCCGCATGTGTGTAGTATTGCGTGTGCGTGCGAACAGCTGGTATAATTAGTGGCAAGGACATTTTGAATGCCAAAATGACTGAGCACATCGAGGATGCTTATTATATGCAAAGGCCTTCTATGCACATTTCAGTTTTTGGTGTGCGAAAAAGAGGCGAAACTGCCATGCGAATGTAGGTCAATGCGCGAATTAAGCAAATATGGCAAAAATAATAGAGAATAATAAGCAAGTAATCTTGTCTGGCAATCTTTTATGTTAATGATTAATAGCTTTTGCATTGGGGGTGGGGCGATTTCGTTCGCTTTACATGGGGAATAATGTTGTGCGGGTTTGTACTCGTAAATGTGACTAACATATTTACTTAGCACGTTTGTACTAGTCAATATTTCTTTATGAAAAGTAATACTAATTTTTATTGGAATGTCCATACATAAGCATTTTTACAAATGAACACAGCAAATTTAACTCCTGCAGCTGTGACTATAGGTACTCTTCTTCTGAGAGGTGTTGTGTGTTTACAGAAAATATTAAAATCAAATATTGGAAGTAAACAACTGTAATTGGCTTCGGTTTTCAGTACAAGCAAATGAATACGTTGCGAAATATAAATTATTATAGTACAAGCAATCAAATAATGCTCGAGGTAAAAATGTGATAAATGTGATAAAGATAAAAATATGAAGATAAAGATTTACTTTCTAAAAGAAAATTAATATTATTAACAGTCAAATAAAGGTAACGGTAAAGGTAAGGATAAAGCTAAAGCCATAGAGAAACACAGAGATAAAGGTAAGGATAAAGATAACGATAAGGATGAGTATAAAAATAAAGACACGGATAAAGTTGAAGACATGGATAAATCTTAAGACGAAGATATAGAAAGGAATGAAGTTAAAGTTAAAACTGAATATACAGTTAATTTTAAAGATTTCTAAAGAAAAACCTTTTGAGAGATAAGTATATCGTTTAAATGAAGAAATTTTTATTTCAATTTTGAATTTATTCTCTATATATTCTTTTTTTTTTGTTATTATGTAACTGAGAATGAATGTTGGGAGTTGAAATTAGACATCTATCAATTGAAAACAATAAAAACCTAAGCAATGGAAGGGAAATTTCTATTCAAATAAAAATAACGTTCCGCTAATAATTTCGAAGTTTTTCGCTACCATCCCAGGTTCCATTTAACTGATGTCTACTGTTTATTATGACGGACATTGTAAGGTCTAATCTCTACTCTTTCCTGTGGAAGTTCATTTTACTATTAGCTAAAGAGAGGGAGAGAGATTGTTATTGGTCCCCAAGAATGAAAACACGATGTTTTATAGTTAGATCTATGTTTTATAGTTAGATATAATCTTCAAAAGTTACTCGAAAAAGAAGAAAGTTTTATTTTATTAAGACAATACACAGCAACAAAATTTTACGACAAAATTACATGAATCGGTATTCGAGTCACTCCCATCCACTGTGTTCCGATCTCAAGAGAATGCCGCTATGAAGGGGTAATGGCCGAGGAGGATATAATAGGTGTAAAGCCCTCTGTGCAACTATTCTTATATTAAAAACACTAATGAAAAACGGAACATAATTGTAAAAGTTTTAATGCTTTTTTTAATTGCATTGCATTTCATTGCATTTAAAAGCATTGTTTAATGCTTTTTTCCCATTTTAAAATTTTTACCAATTTTACCAATTTTTTTCATTATTTTGGGGGCTTACATTGACTCTGGTTTAACCTTAATTAGTTTTAAAAACATTCTTAAATAGAAAAGCAAATAATAAGCAGTCTTTAAACTTCAGAACAATAGCGCAAAATAGGTCACACAAGTGATTTTATTGCCTTAAAAGTACTCACACGAACATTTGTGAAACTTTTTTTGTCAACAAATATTGTATTTGCTAAAATAATGAACATAGGGAGAGAGAGAAAGAAAGAGTTGGGTTAACAAAACTGAGAGAGTGAAGGAGAAACCGACAGTAATCAATGAACAATGATGTAGATAATCTATGAGTTCTCTTCTATACTATGTTTTTAAAGTTTTTAACTGAGAGGAACTGTGACTATGTGAGTGAGCACGAAATTAAAGACACCCAGTGAGAACTGCGTAACGTTTCATTTTGAGAATTTGTTTCATTCCCTCGTTAAACAAGCATTTTCATACTTCCTTATAAGATGAATATAAATTCAGAGATTAAACTAAATATATTGGACTCTAAAACCTTAACTTTATTGCATTTAAATTAAATAAAACACAAAATATAATTCCTAACTCCAAAAGGCATTCATAATTATAAATAATTTCGCGTAGGGCACATTTGCCTCAACGGCACGCCCATACGCGATGTTGTTTCGTCACTGTGTCGACAACGACTGGATGATAGAGCTTAAGTATACATGCGATACAAGTTAGCATAATTGTGCTCTGAACCGCCGAACACTGGTCGAGATGAAAAATATTCCACAGTACTACCATGTGTATCTGAAAACTGGAGAAGGTCTGTCATTAATTATGAGATCTTATTTGTAATTTGTTTTTTGTTTTGATGACAGCCAATTAACTTGATGAATGCTTTCTTTTTTTGGAACTGTTGCTACAATTAAAGATGCTAAAGGTCCTAATACGACTTAGTAGTCTTAGTTTGTTGCCAGAAAATTTCGGTTCGTTGTCCCAATCCAAGTCCTTAGTCACTCATACCCCATACACTTGGCTAAAGACCTTGACATTATTTAATCCATCTATCCACTAATCTTACACAGCCTTTGAATTGATTTGCTGTGCTTTGTGGTTTTTCAAAAGCAATTTACACCTCCCCATTTTAATGCACTTTTCAACTTATTTCTCTTATTTTATTTGTGGACTTATCTGTTTGTCCTCCTGCGCCCAAGGCATGTAATTTGCAAGCAAATGAGAAAGCAATAAAGCATAGGGAAATCACAATAAGTGCGCCAAACACACAAACGTACAAATTGAAAGAAAATGGGAAAATAAGAGTGGAGCACAATGCAAGAGAAGAAAGCACACAGACGCAAAAGCGAAAGCCGAGCGGTTAAATGCATCTTTTGATCTTAAATTTTCATTTTTTTGCATTTTATTGTGCTTGCACGTGTCTGCATGTCTCGGCCGTGCTGTACTTTGGCTCTACATACACTAAAACTAGTTCATTTACATACATATAAATATTTGCTGCATGTGTGTGTGTGTGCAAGCGTGTTAGCAGCATTCAGTTTGTTAACTATTAAAGATATCCATGTAGACTATTATTCTGTCTGTGCGCATTTACTTTTGACTTTTGTTTCCTCCTGTTCCCCTTCTTCTTTTGTAATTTGTTTTAACCTTTGTTGTCACTTGAGCTGACTTTTTGTTGCATGGCCACCACAGCGAAGAAGACCATACATACATTTGAGCACTGGAGCAGCATACGCAATATTTGGTGTCACGGGTGGGGCGCTTTCGTGTGACCGTTACGACCACCAAACTGACACCTGACACCACTTTGCTGCACAAAAAGCGAACACTAAAAGCAATATAAACAGTTGAAAGCCAAGTTAGCTAGGGAAATGGTGACGGACCGTAAGCCGGGTCTATGAGAAAGGCATGTAAAAGTGCAAGTGCAAGTGTGCCTGTAAGTGCGACAGCCAGCACAAGTGGTTGTCGTCGGCGAAGTGCACCAAGTGCACCAAGTGCAAGTACAAGTTTAATTTTAATGTCGCCCTTTGCTGTACATACAAACATATGAACTTATTAAATATGTGCCGGTGTATACAAATAGATATGCCTATGTATGTATATACATGTACCAGAAACTTTGCCTAGGCTCGTTCGCGCCTTGTGATCATACAAATAATTGCATGTGTTGGTGCCACTTTTGTTTGCTTCTTACAAACTGGTACTACTTTGAAACATGCCGCTGCATTCCACGGTGTTTAAATTGGTATGTTTTCCGATTATATATTCGTTTTCAATATATTAGATCAATACTAATGCAACTGTTTTATTTCGTTCAACAGAAACATATCTTATGGTTCTCTAAATATCACACTATATCAGTTATACTTTGGTTATACTAAAGTGCTACATATTCGAATAGAGCTACATTTGAAAAAGATAAGCATACTTTCATTGTCATGAGAGAAGAACATTTTCCAGAGGAGAACCAATAATTTTCATTTAATTTTGAAATCAAATTTTTAAAGCTATTCAGAATTACGGAATAATTACGGAGGAATGTCTCATTCAGCATCGATCACTTCGACAGGTTGAAGCGGCATAAGTAACAGCGGTACGAGGGTTCCTTAAATGATACTCTCAAGGCTGCTGAAAAAATTGGCTTGTCGTTCATACTTCTATTAGAGAAATGTAAAAATAACAACACTAAAACCTCCTAAGACTCCCTCTAAATTCTGCATAATGTTGAAAGTATTGTAAGCGCCTTCTCTATGCCTTCTCATCTAACGCCTTTCTCATCTTTAATTTTTCTCATCTCATTAAATTTGCTACCATTACACCAGCTATAGAGGTACCAACAAACTACTATCAATGAAGTATACAGGGAGCTGTGACAGACGTGAACTCAACGTCACCGGCCAATAACTTGTGTAGACAGTTGGGGATTGACTCCAGTATACTCCACAATGACTTCGTTTCTTCTGAATACTTGTACTCTCATCCTCATGCAAGCATCTACGCAAGATTAACGATGACTTTACCTAATTTAATTCTGTGCCATAAGTGGCATGGACGCTCGTATAAATAATACTTTCATGTTTTATCATAACAGTACAAGCTTTTTCGAGAATTTGAGATTTGAGAACTTTGAGATTCTAACCTACGTTCTTACCTTACCCATCGAAGGTGAAATAAAAACTTCGAGGAAAATAATTTTGGTGGCGTCCAATTTTGCATTCCATTAAAAGTTTGTTGAAGCACTCTGAGCACAATATAATTGAAATGTAATTATCCTGATCCACTATAACACCGCTTAGTTGTCTTTTGGAAAGCCTACCTTTCCCAATAAAGAGGAAACCAATTTTCCACCCGGGTAATTCTCACTATTTTTTCTTGAAGAAGAGTGTGGTGGCCGTTCAGTTTGAAACTGGTTTATGCGTGAGGATATCTATGTAAGAACTCTGTTTTCCTGCCCATTATGAATTTTACTGTATCGAATTACTTGAATTAGGCTCAAAAAGTAGGTTTAATTTTGGGCAAACATTACTTGGACATTAAGTAGCCGAATGTAAACTTTGATTCAAAAAACTTTTGTACAGCTTGATCTCATCCCATTAAAGCAGGTGCGCTAAGTCTGTTCTAACTTATAAAGCTTTTATAGAGCATAATCTCTTCGCTATATGATTTCTAGCAAACAGTTGTGCAAAGTCTGCTCCAGAGTCTTAATACTGTACTTCTTTTTTGCTGCTAACCTACACTTGATAATAAATCTTACTATACTTGTACGTTGTCGGAACAATTTCAAGGTCGTTTTGCCGTAATGTGTAAACATGTACAAAATGTTTCAAAATGGGTGCCGTATATATATAAAGGGAATTACAAATGCTAAACTTGCTTGAGTCTAAAGACTATCCTTCAGATTATTGCTCTCAAAAATATTAAAAACTTATTTTGAGTAAAATCTAATAAATATACTTCAATATAAATGTATGCTATACTTATTTATACCATTGTAGGACGAGTGTCTTTGCAATAATAATTTATCGATTTTTCGTTGTTGACAAGCAGTTGTTGACAAATATTAAAGCTTTTTAAAAGCAGCTCGAACTTCGACAGCACTCGCAATTATTTAGCAATATTTACTTTGCTTTAAAAATGAAATTTCATGCGCCACTCCATTCAAAAAAGCTGTAAAGACGGTATAATTTATGACGCTAGTTCAATAAAACGCACACACTGTGCATATGTCACATCCCAGCAGCTGCCTGGCGGTGGCCTACAGCGCGACGCGCATTATTTTAATGGCTTTCGGGTAAAAGTGCATTGTGCGCAAATGTATAAAATAAGCGAGTAAAAGTAATTTGTAAAATTTGCGTCATTTTATTTACCGACCGGCATAATATGCATGCGCACACACGCACCTACACATCCAACTGTTTGTGCGACAGCGCTGGCATATGCTTAGCACAACTGCCATGGCGTATACGTAACATTAGCGCATCACAAAATCCGGATATTCCCATTTGTATGCTTTTCTTGCGAAATTGCAACACAAATAAAGCACCAAAATAAAGCAACTGTGCGCTTGCATACGCAACTGTTAATGCGGCATATGTGTTAGTTGCAACCCAACTGTATGCGCGGTGTTTGCTTTAAATTTGTTGCAAAGTGTTGTAAATAAAGCAAATAAATGACAAATGGAGTAGTTGCGCGTAGAAAGTTTGCCGCTTGCAACAGTAAAAATTAATTTGCTGCAACTTTTATGAGCAACCGCTAAATATTGTCACCAAGCGCTCCAACAACATGTTCTTATATTTGCTTTTACTCAGCGTCAGTGTTTTTCTTTAATGTTCAGCACCTTCAACCGCGGGGGGTGAGCGCATAATGCGTTGCATAAAATTATGCATACACACTTATAAATAATATGTATAATAATTTCACCTCAGCTGATTTGCTTATGTTGCTAATGCGCGCGTCCCTCCGGCTAGTCATCACTCTCAATATTCGCTAAATATGTGTGCTCATTTCGCCCGTACATTGTGATTTTTCGCAGTTTTATGCATTTTCATCATAGTTGCACATATACACGCACACACACATATGTATGAATGGTTGTGGGTATCTCGTGCAACTTGACGGTTATTCACTGTTCCTTGAGGTGAATTTGTCGTGCGTATCACCGCATTCAATTTTATTGAGTCGAGCGTTCGCTTCATTTCTCTCGCCCATTTGCACAAAGCGTTGCATTTATGCAGCGTGTTGGCTGCTTCGTTTTATTGCGCTTGAAGTGCGACGCAGCTTTACGGCAAGTCACCTGCGCATTTTGTATTTTGAATTACACTCGTATATATCTTCATATTAAAAATGCGGATAAAGGTAAATTCTGTGTGTAAGCTGTTCCAGCATTGGAACGGTAAGCACATTTTTAAATTAAATAAATTTTAGGTTTGCGTGTATAAGCCCTCGTGCATAAGCAGTGCCATTCTTTATGTGTGTGTCAAGTCGTAAATATTTGTCCAAGTAATTGTTGCAGTAGAGCGATTACATTTGCTTAAATATGGTCATGAGAATTGTTCTTCTCCAATTATCGGAAGGGAAGTGATGGTTTTCTTATATTATATATACCTAAAAATATGCTAAAATTCTTCGAATTGTATTAATTTTTCTCTCAAAGTTGAGGTACCTTTGTTAGCTCGTACTAGCTGGCAAAATTTTTAAATGCTTTTTTTTAATATTGAATGGATATATTTGGCTTTAAGCCCTTATTATCATTGCCTATAAAATCTTATATTACTTAACATGTGCTGCTCGAGTAACTTTTCGGGTAATATACCACTCGAGGTATTCACCTTTAAGAATTTACCATCACTTATTTGAATGTTTATTCTTTTTAAAACATTCTCGCTTCACAACAACTCCTAACAATCCAACAAAAAGAAGAGTGTCACACAAACAATGCATATTACCAATGACATTAAGAGTAATGCATTAATCTTCTGAGCTATTAAATTTCACTTTCATAAGTGGTCAATAATTGCAAATTGCATCGTTTGCGAAATAAACCAGAGAAGGCATTTAATGTAAATTAATTCGGTTTCACTCAGGGATAATGTAACATAATATTATCAATAACAGAGAACGAGTTAATCGCAGAACGATATGAAATTGTGAAAGAATTAAAGTACAAATAAAGCAAAGTGTGAAATTAAAGTGTATTATTATTTTTACTACTTTTTACTTTCTATAAGTTGCAGTGATTGAGCAGACGAGAGAGAAATCATTACGAGTAGCATAATTAAGAAACCTTTTTTAATATTGTGACTTCAATACTGATGTAAGATAAGAAAGAATTTAAAATGAAAAAAAAAAGATTTCTTTTTATAATTAAAAATTAGAACAAAAACGTGTACCTTGTACTTATTTATGTCTTAGTTTAATAAATTTGCTTATTTGCTTTTAGTTAGAATATTTTAAATATAATTTAAAACAAAGACGACTCTGCATCGTTACATAAATGAACATAATCGATCATTATATACATTTCAGAAAACCGTTCAATTCTATTAAAATAAACTTATGCATATGATGATATGATAATAAACTTAGTGAATATGAAGCAAGTGGAATTTACGAACAATACACTGTACAACGGCTTTACAGTAATTTATATTTGCCTGCTCCATACATACTTACATGATATATCGTGAATCAATGATAAATAAAATAGGGTGATACATACGGACTAAAACTAAAGTATTTTGCCTCTTCGACCTTATAAATGAATATATATTTATTTAAAAGTGCAAAACCAAATCAATCAACTAGCTCAGAGCAATTTCTACAAGATACTGAATTAAAATATTTCCACTAACCACGCTTTATCTTTTTTATGCTATCGACTCAATTAAGCGAACTAGTGCTCTGAGTATTTAATATTTTTTTGTAATTTTACTTACATTAATTATTTATGGGAATATAATTTGTTTTGGTTTAATACGTATTTATGTGTCCTTTAATTATTCAGCATAATTATTAATAAATAATTTAAAATGATCAAAATAAACAATTGCCTACCTTTAACTCACAAAGAGAATTTGGAAAGAGTAATTTGTACAGGCGCACAACGTGGTGGCCAAGGATGTTCTTTGTAGTACGTTAAATTCAACTATGATGATTTTCCAAATCCTTCAGGTTGGAACTGAATTGTTAAATAAAAACCACAAAATTTATTGTATAATTTCTTTATTGTAAATTACCTAGTTCAATATTTACTTATTAGAAATCTTCTCTAGACTGTTTTATTGAGTTGTTCTCGATAGTGAACCTTCGAATTACACGCTTCTTCTGAATTTCATATGTAACATTGACAGCGCCGCTATATCATGGAAAATATTTATTCTATTATAAGCATTATTCAATTAGAAATATTGTTTATTTTTAAGTTTTGTAAGTATACCATTATTAAGGCTGCATTTCAGTTCACTAAAGTTGGGCAGGTGGCAACCGTAATGTATGAAGTTTAATTTTTTGGTGGCAACTTTGTCGAAATCTTTTTTAACCTACAGATTTTCAAATACCTTTTTTTGACACCCAAGTGGTTAGTTATGTTCTTGTGAAGGTTGTGGTTAAAATATGTTTTTTAACTAACTGTTCTTAAATCTATTTCTCATACACCTTCCAAATCATTGTTTACAGATTGAGCTAAATTCAAAATATTAAAACTTCACGACGATACTCTCGGAATTTCTAAAAGGCCATCTGAAAAGAGGGACACTGCATTGATTCTTATGAGGTTTGCAACTTTGGTCAAATAATTTTTTTGAACTAAGCGCTTATGGATATATACTCAATTACATTCCACTTGATATCTAATCTTTGCTGACGTCTTCAAGTAATTTTACTTACTTTTTATACAAATGGTAACTCCTCAAAAAATATTCAAACTTCACAGGAACATTATCTTGGTTGCTGTAAAGCCATCTGGAAAGAAGTACCTTTAATGGTTAGATTTGCTTTTTTATGAATGTGGCAGCTTTGGTTGAAAAATTTTAACTAATCATTCTTAAATATATCTTGCAAAATCTTCCATTTCATGTATAACCTTTATTTACATTTTAAATTGATTAACTTTTTCATTCAGAAGATAACACCTTCGAAATTATTTAATCTTCACGCAGACATTATTCTGATTTCAGACCTATTTTACTCTTTATTAGACCCAGTAATTTGGAAAAGTACCGTCATACGGAGATTTCAATTTTCGGCAGATTTAAAGGTATATTTTAAGGCGCAGAAACGCAGTGTTTTCATCAGGCTTTGTTGAGTTTTGGTAGCAGTAACAATGATAAACACATTTCCTTCAAAAGTACAATGTTTCGGAAACAAAATTTTGTGATTTTTCTCGATTTTGGCCTAATTTTTTATGTTCGTTATTATATTGAACAGAACACCATAAGCGAATTAATAATCATTTTCATTCCTGTGTCCATATTTGATAGCGAAACCCCAAAGTATATTGCAGCATTTAATGCATTGTGCTCGGGTATAAATATGGTTGTATCGGCATTTATTCTTAACCTTGTTATTGTTGTTAAGGGCTAAGCTGAATTAGTAAAGTTTTATGCACCGCTATTTTAAATGCTTACATACCGAGTCAAAACTCCAATTAATATTTAAGTAATTATTAGTGCTATGAAAATTTAATAGAACAAAATATGAAAACACAAAAAGGCAATGTATTTCTAGGCCTGTATAAATACTATAATAATTTGGATACTGTATTTAGTAATTTTGAGGGCCTTACACGGAAATACTCAAACGGCTACTCATTTAAAATATGGACTACTTTGTGCCCTTGCAGTTCGATAATCGGCCAGTGAAATTACCAATACAGGTAACGGGTTACAAATTCAATTTCCTTTGGCCACTCAAGGAGGACGCCAACATTTTGAGTCGCCTCGTCCATAACATATGCCTTAGTGTGAGCGTGCTCTGCTACATAGGAACAATTTTGGGTGAGTATTGATTACGGTTTGCATTACTTAAACAACAAGCTAGTTTTGTTTTGTTTTTTTTTTTTTTGGCATCCTAGGTGAGTCTACCTTCATAAGCGAGAATATTTCTAATATACCAGCAGTAGCTGAGTGCCTGTGCACCTCTTTTATGGGCGTACAATATATAATACGAATATTTGTGCTGCTCAGACGACAGCGCCCATTGCGAAAACTACTCCAAAATTTCTATCGTGACATTTACTTTACCTAGTAAGTTTGCAGTTATGCGTATCCGCAATTTTTTATAGAAGAATTTGGATATAAATATTTCTAGTGCTGATGATGCTGCACTATGCAAGGAAATCAATACGGTAATACGATTTATGAAAATGTTTACGCAATTCTACTATGTGCCCATGATGCTGATACTCATACTTTACGTGTACGATGTGGCAAGCATAGGTCTGGCGTCACCTCACAAACCATTTATCTATCGCATGTCCTTTCGTTGGTATGACGCACAGGCTCCGCAGCAATTCATCATCACAGCCATATACTCGGGTTGGCTGACGATTTCTACTGTGACATTATGGACCGCTGAGGATTATACGCTTTGCTTGGTGCTCTGTCATGCCAGTTTTCGCTATAAGAAATTGCGCTTGGATTTGCAGCAACTCCTGGAGATGGCACGTGCTGATCTGAAGAGCGGCGAGACACGTTGCACGAATCGAAATTTGCATACAGCCTTTCGGCGACGTCTCTGTGAGATTTTTCAACGGCAGCAACTTTTGAATGGGTAAGAGACATGCACATGTAAGAGCCGTCCGATAAGTACTTAGTCTGCAAAGGAAAAACGAAAAATTGGGAAAAATTTAGTTTTATTTTGAATAGTCTCCTTTTAGCTTGCTACACTTGAACCAGTGATTTCAATTCTTAAACCCATCTGAAAAATATTCTACTCAAATATCTACTCGGCGTGTAGTTTTTTAAGTTTGGGACACAAAAAGAACTCACGCGGTGACAAATCTGGATGATACGGAGGATAGTGGTGGGGCAGTTCGTTATCTCATTCGACCAGTTTGACAGTTTCAACAGCGGAGCGGAGCGGATTCGAATAGGCCCAATAACTTGACATAGTAGAGTTCTGTGACCTTTCTGGCCTTATCCTGGTAGCTGGTGTATATCACCTTTTGTGTAAACCGGAAAGTGGCGCCCATTACCATTCAGACCGATAGAATAGCCTTCGCCGGAGGAAGACCACAATTTGGACTTTTCCTCGGTTTCTGGTGTGTATCAGTGATGAATAATGATCGACGGTCACGAAATGAAGCAGAAATCACTTCGGATTACGCTTAAACAGCTCTGTCATGGGTGAACTACGAATCCGATTCGGCTGAAATTTTAAGAGTAGCTGCGAGACATATTCTACGATAGGGGCGTCATCGGACGGTGAGGCTAAGTACTTGTCCGACCGCTTTCGTTCTTACGAGTTTGAACATATGTATGTAGAGGTGCCAGCGTTGGCAATCACAATTACCAAGTACACTTGCGCCAATTGCATATGTTTTTACACGCACTTCCTGTCATATTCTTATGCTTAATGCTCATATATCATTGGCATATGCTTTTTGTTTCTTATTAAGTTCGTTGTGCTGACGTAATTTCCTATTGCAGCTTCGTCGCCGAGGCTAAGGCTCATTTCACCTACCAAATATTCTACGTTATGTTCTTTGGCGTTTTGCTGCTGTGCGTTGTGTCCTTCCAATTTCAGAACGTGAGTATGGCAACTCGCAGACGCATTTAAATATTTCCAAAATTTATCACAATTATTCTCTGTGAATTTTTCTTACTCTTTCCATTAGGCTCCAATCACTGTAGATTCGAGCAAATACATTTCCTGGCTCATTTCACAAACTGCGCAATTTTTGTTAATTGGCTATTTCGGTCAAATGCTGATGGATGAGGTATGGCTTAAGCTTTTCATTACCTCTATAATATCATTAGATATTTCTAATTTATGCATCTCAACACTCTTACACACAATTAAACCGCTTTTATTGCTCGTTTGCGGCTCATTATTTTTGCTTCGTTTTTGCATAGACCACGGAGCTGCGAAATAGCTTTTACTGTTGCCGCTGGGAGGATTTGTTGGTGCACGGTGATCCGCATAGTAATAAATTGTTGTTGAGTGATGTAAAATTTGCTATTATGAATTCTCAGGAACCTATCGTTTTGGATGGTATGAAATTTTTTCCGTTAACTTACAGTACGGTGAGTGTGGTAAGTATTTTGGTGGATAGCAGACATAATATGATATATTGGGTTGTTCGGAAAGTCATTTCGTTTTTTTTGGGGAACATGAAAGACAGTTTTCGTATAATGAATAAATATTTTATTAAATTATATATTGGCCATTCTGGTCCAACACCTTTTGCCATCTTTCTGGCAGTAACATAATTCCCCTCTCATAAAAGTTTTGGTCCTTGCTGGCAAAAAACTCGTCCAGGTGGTTTTTGACATCTTCATTTGAGGTAAAGGTTTTGCCATCCAAAAAATTTTGCAGGGACCGGAACAAATAGTAGTCGGAAGGCGCCAGATCTGGAGAATATGGTGGATGTTGCAGTACGTCCCATTCAAGCTGTAAAAGTTTTTGGCGAGTGACCAAACTTGTGTGAGGTCTCGCATTATCCTGGTGGAACACTACACCCTTCCTGTTGATTAATTCGGGCCTCTTCTCTTTAAGTGAATCATTCAATTTGTCCAGCTGATGACAATAGACTTCTGAATTAATCGTTGTATTGTCCGGCAAAAGCTCAAAAAAAACGATTCCTTTGACATCCCACCAAACGGAGAGCATCACCTTTTTTTGGTGAATGTTGGCTTTTGACACGCTTTGAGCCGGTTCATCTTTTCTGCTCCATGACCTCTTGCGTTTAACATTGTTGTATACAACCCATTTTTCGTCCCCAGTAATAATCCGCTTCAAAAATGGATCATTTTCTAGACGTTTGAGGAGCGAATCACACGCGTCAACACGACGACACAAATTTCGCTCGGTAAGGACATGGGGCACCCACACATCGAGCTTCGAGGTTAAGTCCATGCCTTTCAAATGGCCATAAACAGTTGAATTCGACAAATTTAACCTCTCACCGATCTCTCGTGTGGTGATTCGCCGATTTGCATCAACTAATGCCTTTATCGCATCTTTGTCAGCTTCGACCGGCCTTCCAGACCGTGGTGCATCTTCGACATCAAAATTGCCGGATCGAAATTTTGCAAACCAGTTCTGGCACTGGCGTACTGTTAACACGCCTTCTCCATACACATCCGTCAATTTTTTTCTCGCTTGGACAGCACTTTTACCTTTTCTGAAGTTAAAAAGTAAAATATGACGAAAATGCTGCTTATTGCTCTCCATATTTAAAAAGGCACCAACCAAAAACTACTGGGTAGAATTAATAGAACTTTTTCACACACAAGCCTTGCAATATCAGCTCTCATGACATATAATGGTTATGGGGCTTAAGTGTGAAGTTAGTTTCGAAAAAACGTAATTAAGTCCTCTGGCGGGAAAAAACGAAATGACTTTCCGAACAACCCAATATAATATAATATTATTGGCTTTATCGATTTCCAGGCTCTTCGCTCTGCTGTGTCGTATTTTATGTTTTTGAACACTATGAATGGCGAGAATTGATATATCATAACATTTACTAACACTTATAAATATACTATACAAGTACATATAATATAAATGTATTAAATAATAGAATAAATTTGGTACTTGAGGGAGGGAGGGTCTTAAAAAGTTTAAAACTACTTCAAATGATTTTCAGGAACTCCCTTTTTTCCTTTGAAGCTGAAGTAAATTAGTGAGAGGAAGAGTAGTAGTGAGAGTAAGAGTAAGTAGAGTAGAGTAACATGCCTCCGACACATTGAGTAATTGTGTTACGCTCTTTCTGTGGTGGATACATGTTTCTTTCTGCAAGAAATAACAATTGTGAACGTTAGTAGGTTTTTAAAATTAAGAGGAAAAGATTTATGTATTTTAATTTTTGACAATTTGACAACTAGTTTAAAATCTATAAAACTTGGTGGCATTTTAGTAAGATATCTGTTCTCTCTTGTATCAAATTCAACTCTCCAACTAACCTGGTTATTGCTTTACAGCAGTGGTGGGCATGAAACGAACTGTGACTGTGTAGGTGAGCACGAAAGTAAAAACACCCAGTGACAACTCAGTGAGCATAGATTTTGAAAAATTGTCCAATTTTTTCAATATTTAAGCATTTTCGTGTTTTTTACTCATTTCATATATTTTACTATTGAAAGAAACATATTAGACCCTAAAAACCTTTACTTTATTGCCTTTCAATTACAAAAACACAAATGTAATTCATAACACCAAAAAGAATTCATAGTCATAAATAATTCCACACAGGGAACATTTACCTTAGCGGCACGGCTTTACGCGATGTTGTTTCGTCGCTATCTCTACAACGACTAAACGATAGAGCGTAAGTGTCCGTGTGATGTACAATTGTGCTATAAAATGCCGATCACTGCTTTACATGCAAATGTTTTGACAAGAGAGCGACACCTACATTTAGCGAACAGAGAAATGGCGAATCGATCACGGCTATATTCAACAGTGTGATTTTGCAGTGGTTAGACTTGGCGGTTTGAAAGCTTAAGCAAGGACTTAATGTTTATGTAGTTTTATTATGTAAAGAAGATGTTTATTATACTTTATTATTCAAAGTATGTGTCGTCGGTGACGATTATTGTAATCTTCTAACTGTTCGATGCTATTTTGTGGCATAATTGATCCTGCACTTCAAAATAAGTTTCATTCTCGTTGATTTCTTCTCAGTGAGCAATCTCTTGGAGCCGGAGAAAAGAAAAAAGTCACTAGTGTCCAGAAACGGAGAATATGGTAAGTGCGTAAGCAATTCGAAACGCAATTCATAAAATTTTTCTATTTTTCCATTGATTTGTGAAACGATGAATTGTGAATTGGCGAGCGGCACACACTTTGCTCAGAGCTTCCGCATACCAATATATTCACGAATGATATGATTAACACGTTCCCTTGATATCTTTGTAGTGTCAGCTGTTTCGATGAACTCATTTTTACGGTCCTCCAAAATCATTTTGTGGATCTTTTGATATTTTCGCCCATAATGGCATCTTTTGGACGTCCATTTGTTCCATCTTCTTCGGTGCTCATATGACCTGTACTGAATTTAGCGAACCACTAACATTTATTGAAAACTAACTATGAAAAAATATTGTTGTATTAATACACAAAACTCTCTTTGATCCATTTTTTTCAAAATATTGAAACTTGCCACACTTAAAATGCTACATCTAACTTAAAGATGGCTTCACAGTTGTGAAATTTAAATACGTATCTTTTGAAGCTTAGGTCTAATTAAAAAAGAATGGTTTAATTCTAGTGATTCCTTCTCAAGGAAGCGATACGAAGTTTTCCCCCTGCTTGGTATAATAATGTGGACGAAATCATTCCATTTCAATGAAACGGCAGCTAACAATCTTGATGGATTTTCTTGAACTGGAATCTATATACAACTCTCCTAAGCGATTTTCACACACTCATAAAAGATAAGGGCGGGGAAATTTGCTTCGCTTTGATAATTTAATTTTTATTTTATTACCAAGCCGTTACAGAATCTTTGTTATAGAGTCAAATATATAAGAATATCTAGTGTATCTAAAACCATAATTAATGCAACAGACATTGTTTTTGCAGACGACATGCAACAATAGTCGAATAAAGTAGTCTAAAGTCTAAAGCGTGGTCTATATTCACTTTATAGTCAAAAGCAATACGAGCATCTACTTCTTATTGCCAAGCAATATTTGAATCCCTTACCCTTTATAACGTATCCATTTTATTGGAAAAAATATTAAATGATTTTCAACCATTTCGTCAATTGTATTTTCAATATTTTATTCTGTATGCTGCAAATAGAAAAGTATAAGTTGGAGTGCTTAATCCGCACTCAGAAATATGCTTTCTATTAATATTAAGCGGGAAACGATTCAATTAATTTGCATAAAATTGGTCATAATACTTAAGTACACTTATCCTTAGCGAATTCATAAACACTACAGAAGAGATTGTCTGCCTACACATACCATTAAGCGTGTGGTAACGGTATAAGAATGTACACGTGACCCAGATAGTTTACACAAACCACACATCCTAAACATAAACACCAACTATCTAGCATTAAGCACCGCCATAAACTAGCTTGTTGAGTTGATGGTCATGGCTGTCGTCCGCCACTTTTATGAGGTTTTTGTCACACGGCCAACCATTGGATTACAGGGTGCGTGTGTTTGTGCAACATAAGAGTCACGTGGAAGTTTTCCTTTGAAATTTTCCGCTTTTTCAATGATCAATCCTATCACTTCTAGAATAATGTGTTGATGTTGTAATGGACTTTAAATATTTGGCGTTATGATATGGTTGGAAGTGAAGTTGATTTTTTACAAAATATTTCAAATCTATATTCTTTGACTGCTATATATTTTATGACTGCTTCTATAAATCATCTCCTATACATATCTCCTCCACATACAACTCCTTATCTTTCCAACTTTTTCTTATAGTTCCTTTTTGGTATTTATTTGTAGGTTTTGAAATACTCTATCAAACTTCGTACCAATTCGAGTTCGGTCATTACTTCAAGTGTTATTTAATGAGAAAATTTTATTGATTTTTACAACGGTCTCATATTTATTTTAATTTGTGATTGGTTTTCATAAAATATTATACAACATGGTTTTCTTCACAGAACCATTGCAGTGTGTGTGCTGGTGTTTTGAAGTATATTCAATAAGAGTATATTGAGGAAAGCATATTTATTTACTATCAGATAGATGATTGAAATATTTGTATTTACAATGACATTAAAGTGCCACAGATGCTGATTTAAATATGTGTCACACATTTGTGGATTGTATTACGGACTTTGTTGTCCGAGAAATAATAAAATAAATAAAAGTTAAATTATGAAATATAAGGAAATAAAATAAGGTTAAATAAAAGTTAAAAAAATTGAAATTATTCAGTTTTTTTAGAATTTTTGTGTGCTGATTTGCTGTTATAAAGTATCTCGTATATGTATGTATGTATATGTTTACGCCATTTGGTTATATTGATGGGGTCTTGATAATTTATAATGTTGATTTGTTACTCGCAAAAAATTTAGGAAGCGACATTTCTTGTTTATTTTGCGATTTGAACATGCATTTTTTATGGTAACTTGTGTCTGTTTATGTCTCAGTTCTAAACTTAGTTCACTTTTCTATTTTTTAAAGAATTTTTGATTTTTCCATTTATTCTGCCTCTGGTGCTTACAAGCATTGAATTATCTTCTGTTTCAAATTGTATATAAAATTTTTATAAGGAAATGGTAAACCAATCAAAATTAATTTTGGTTTTGAGATCTGACATATATTTTATGAATACGAGGACATACCTCTATGAAATGAATTTATATACATAAGATGACAACGTACTATTTCTGTATCCCATTTATTACTTATTAATTTAACCCCGCTCGAGGTGCCTTTTTTTAAATGTTTCCTAAAACTCTACACTTCCCTGAATATTTTCCTTTAACTTCTCTAGAAACTGGATACTGCTGAAATTTTGAATTTTCAGATGTCCTCAAAGAAAGATGTACAATTGGTGATGCGTGTGTTCTATGTGACGAGTTTGTTTTTTACAGCGTCCATAGCACTATGGCCATGATTGATTTTATGGTGATACATTCCTATTGGGTGTTCTTGTATTTCTTAACATAGTTTAATAGCTACTGAGACATCAAAATAAAATAGTAGGATTTTGGTGGAAAATTTTTATTAACGAACATTTAATTCCTACTCAAGCTTAGTCAAGCATTAAAGGACTTTGTACAATATATTGTTAATAAAAATTTATAAATTCATATACTGTTTAGGTAATAGAGTCAATGAAGATTTACTCAACCGAAACTGACGGAAATAATTCTCGACCAAACGTTAGATTGTTTTTGTATAGCCGTAAAAACATTTTTGTTCATAACGAAAAATTTCTTTACAAGGCAGTTAAAAATCATGCCCATTTATAAGTTTTTAATATCTTGAGAATAGATTTATCGATTATTTTTTGAGAATGGATATAGATGTGCTCTAAATTGTTCATCGTTTATTTACAATAAAATTATATTAAAATAATAATATATTAATATATGATTTGTATATAGGTTATGTGTTAAAACGAATTGTTTATTATCACCATTATAAAGTCAACAAATCCTACTTACCTTTGGAAAGCATTCAAAACAGCCTCCATTTTTTCTTATGTACGTAATTGTACACTTGGAACTAAGCATGACTTGGAGGAAAATGCTCAAACACATATTTTCAAAGTATATAGTAGATTAAGGAAAGTGTTACATAGGTATTTGATTTTTTGCACTAATATCTTTTTATTCCGAGAAATATGCTTATTTTCATACACGCACTGAAATCCCTACCGATGCGGTTAATATTGTTGCTGATTTTCTTATTTTACATATAAAAACTATTCATTTTAAAATATTTTACAAATGTATTTGCGGTGCTAACATACATAAAAATTAAGTGTAAATATGAGGTTACATTTTTGAAAAAAATATATTTCATCACCACGAATACTTCCATTAAGGTACGTGGCGTATGAGTAATATGAAAATATTGTGCACACATGTACCACATGGCGTATAAGTAATAAATAGGCATTGAGTTCATTTTTGTAGCATATGTAGTTGTAAATTTGTAGTTGTAAATTTGTACGCTTATTTTATTTTTTCTCCTTTAGCAAATTAGCATTTCGTATCGAATAAATTACATTACCTAAATTCCCAGTTGTACTGAAGCTATTATTTTTAAAGAATTTAATTGCACAACACTGAAGCAACATCTCTTCTTTTCCCCCTTCCATTGCCAGAAAGTTGTGGTAGCTTTAATTGTTTAATTGCATTTCACTTCCTTTGACTTGGTAACTCTCTCGCCGCTTGCGAAAGATATGCATTTTTGTGGTTGCATTAAAATATTTAAAACTATTTCGACATTGCACAGCAAATTTATTTACACATCGTAGAACTTGAGTGTGAAATTTTGCTCTATGTAGACATTTTATTTTGTAAAATTATTCAAATATAAAATTTTCGTTTTTAACTTGATGGACCCACAAAATTTTACTAGTTTCTACTGTAGCTTTGGTGTTGGTGCAAAGCGTTCAAGTGTGGAGGCGTTGCCAGTGTGATATCACATATGTATACAAAAACAAAATGCGAAGGCATTCAACCGCATAGTGTGTGTGTGTGTATATGTGTGTGTTGCAAAATTCATTTCCTGACCAAAGTAGCTGTTCTGAGTTGCGTAAAGATACTGAAATTGCAATTGACTTGGGACATTTTATATTTATTATAATTGCTTGGGAATAAGGCAGAGCAAAGGCAATCAGGCTTCATTCAATGTCAAGTTGGTATTTTGTTTTTGGGTGAAAATTTTTATGCATTTCAAAAATTTTTGGAAAATTGAACCTTTGGAAACTTTTGTGAAATACTATGTGGCGAATTAAAGTTCTGAAAATTGAATAACCTTGTGCATAACCTTACATTAACTTATATTAAAAAAAGTAAAATAAAGTGAGAAATATTCACGAAAGTAAGGAAGGTCTAAATTAATTTTGTTCATGCTTCTACAATCTATTGCAAAGAAAGAAAAGCAAATAATATGCAAAGTGACAATAGATAAGAAAAAAAGGTTTCACGCCAATGTTATAACGCTTTATATATTTTACAATTTTAGTTGAAATGAAAATTTCAAACACCTGGCAACCTTTCCGAAAAATATTTTAAATTCGAAAACTTAGTAAATCCCTTCAGTGTGATACTATATCTATTAAATCATATTATTAAATCATATATAATAAAAAATTTTAAAATGTGGCAACTTTTCTAAAAAATATTGTAAAATGTTTTCCTCACCCAAGCCATTTTTCTCATCTCGGCCATCCAATTCAATTTAGATCGCTAAGTAATTCTTCCATATTTCTCCGCTTGATACAAATCACCTGTTTGGGTCCTCGTCAAACTAAGTCATCTCAGATTTCTCTTTCAAGGCACACCTTTGTTCAAACAGATAGTTTCTTGAAGAATCTGCTCCATGACTTCAATAACATCCCCACTACTACACTAGTTGGTACCGCCTATTTTCTTACCACTAAGCAGGGTGTGCGCAACTGTCGGAGGGTATGAACTTATCTGAAACTCCTTAAACTAATTGAGACTTGAAAACGAAAGCAGCAATTCCTGCAGTTCTCAAAAAAGAGATTTTTAATGGTTTTCTACGTTATTAAAAAACTATTTTAGATTTTCATTTGACACCGAAGCGAAATTTTATCAACATGGTTATAGCTACATATGCTGCTTAATGCTGCTTTCGCCATATCGATCGTATAAAATGCTTTAGCACTCAATGTTTTCCATAACTGTTGTGTTACTATTTTTTTACTCAAATGCCACTTAATCAATGATGAAATTTCCACTGTCAAATTGAGGCTGACCGACTTCGTTAGAAATATGACTTTTTGCAGCATCAAGCTCCAGCATATCCAGGAGATATACGAATTTGTGAAGCTGTCTTCAGATGGAATGAAGTCTTAGATATGGGCACATGATTGAACTTAAACGTATAGGTCTAATTACTGAGGCCAAAATAGTCCAGAGAAGTAAGTGACGACTAAGTCGAAGTCTAAGGAGTTGCCATTATCCGATAATACGAAAGTTCAGGTGCAGTAAAATAACAACAATGTTACGGTTGTCGATGTGTTATCGTGGCGACAAGCTAAATGCATCACTTTTATGCAGATGGGATGACAACGTGTTTGGCGACTTATGTGTACTCTGGCTAACCCACAGAAATTGTGATTACACAAACTGAGCTAACAAAAGTGAATTCAGTCTTTTAAATATAGTCAATAAAACTAGGGAGCTTTTAACCATATGCCAAAACATATCGTCCATTTATTATCATTATATCCGAATTCATGGAGCCAAGGCGACTGTGTGTCTTTCCGAACCGGACCGTCGTCATATCAACCAGAATGTTATTTCTTCGCTTCTTTTTAATTTGCTAAAGTAATGGCATGTTAACGTGTAACGGTGTTTAGCAGCATAGAAGGAGCCGCATAGAATTTTAATCCTTTCAAGTCACTTAAGCAGTTGCCATTCGAAAATGTATAGCTTCTGGTGTTCTAAATTAATTTAAGCTCCTTTTATTACTTGCTTAACATATAAAATTCAGTTAAATATTAATACGTACGTACATAGCCGTGGGCTTGTCACAATGGCCACTGTATGTACATATGTATAATATTACAATATACTTTATCACAAAAAAGTTAATTACTAAACTTTTAGTGCAATGAAACACATACTTGCTTTTACACTCATTATTCCATCCATACTTATACCGCATACATACACATATGAACATACTTAGAGATATGTAAGCATTATATTACACATATGCTCCGGAGTCCGTTCCTTTATTATACGATTTATCTCAGCAGTTTCAACAACATAAGCGCTTGAAATTCAAGTACACATGTATGTAGAATGGAATAAAGGGGATTTTATACAATGGGAGTTGTTGAACCGAACTTCTAGTGTCATTTACACATAGTACTTGGCTTGTCGTTGCTAAGGAATGAAGAGTTTTCAAGAGACACGATACCCGCTTGTCCTTATAGGAAGCATTTCTTAGCTTGAAAATATTTAGATCGCTATTAAAAGCTATATTTTCTGCGATGTTTCTGTATAACTTTGATCCGGCTTCGAACACAGACTAATAATAGTTTTCAGGCGCCCATTACATCTGGCTTTTAGATATACATTTACAATGTATATAAGTACAAATATCTATTGCGATTAAAAATCCTCTTCCTCTTACTTCTTAGTAGGCTGTTTTGTTTTTTACGTTATTTTAAAAATTATTCTGATTCCTATACAATAAATTGCTTACAGTTAGCTAATTAACATCCCCTCTTTGCATGTTTTGTGCTACTGCAGAGTGGCTTTCACCTAATGCTTTCACAATGTGCCATGGTAATAAAAACTTTGCATAACAAATTGCCTGGATGAAGTTAATGAGCAGGTGGCCTATGTCGTACCAGGGCGAACTTTTCAAGAAAAATGTATAAGTAATAAAATATTGTAAAGAATGGTTGGGGAGGTTGGAGTTGGAGAAGTGAATTAGAAGCACGTAAATTTGTATGGTCGGAGGAGATTGTATATGTATTGGTGCCACTGAAAATAGAAAGTAAAAGAAAGACATCTCATTAATGTCGGGTAATGTGACCATTGCCATATAATACTTACATATTTAAGTTGAAAAGAACTTGGAATAAAGCAATTATGCCACTGAGAAGAGGACCAGCATCTACAGTAATAGGTATACGTAGAAGCCAACTTCAATTATAATGGATACAGCTGCGTCTTTCTGACAGAAATCGGAGATTGATAGACTGGAGAGAGCATTGACTTGCCTTTAGCTTGTCGGGAAAGACCTTATTATTTAAAATTATGCTGTGATTTATTAGAGGGGACTTCCTTTTGAGGAATGATCTCTGGGAATGGCTCAATCGTTGATTGTTTTTCAAAGCGTTGCAACAAAAAGTACTGAGAAAATAATTTCTAAGTCTTGCTTTGTATAGACTACTTGGTGCTAGTGAAAGAGAACAAAACCGAGAGTAAATAATTTAGCAAATAAGGAAATCCAAAATTCCGATAAAGCAAAACATGTACTCCCGTAATTTCTAAATATTAAAGTCTGGAAAGGCTTTCTAGCTTTCTATTAGAAAGCTTTACATAAAAGGTGGGCGTGATTATAGCTCGATTGTGGTAAAATTAAATTCATAGAGATTTCTATGTCTGAAACTTCATACTCGTGTCTATACTTAAAAATTCTGTAGCATGCTTACGAAGCTTCGATCTGTGCTGTTTTCATCTACCTATAAATTTGTTCACTGACGAGGCACTTCTAGTTATACTTGGCTTTCTTAAGCTTAAATTAATAGATTAGAACTATCTGTAACTCATTGCAGCAATTACCAGTATTAAAAATACTTGCCTTATTGAATGCCCAGTTAGACTTTCCTTTGAGCTTAATATTATTTTAACGTGTTTTATCCTCTTAACTAGAGGAAAATTATTACAAAATTCTTGGCAACATTTTTTCACGAACAAATCTTATGAGAATTGACCTATATTATACCTATGTGACCTATATGCCACGCTCCTTTCATTTAAAACACAAGACAAATCACTTTAAATTGTATTCAAAAATTCTCTTATCCGCATTTCATTTCAAGGCATTGTGAAAAATGATCAATCCATTTACTGCATTAGCTTACGATGGCAGCTGCTTGGCTGAAATATAACCCGAATTTAAATAAACAACAAACATACAATAGTTCGCCTTCAACAACTTGCAATGGAAAAGTTCGGTGTGCACAAACACACTTTCACAGAAATACATACGCATACTCGCCAACACGATGTCATTAACTCTGAATGTTTGCATGTGTTTGAGTACACCTCCGAGTGCAAAATCTAATACCATTTTCCAACTATACATACATACATTATTCGTATTTTGGTGCATTTTGGCGCATTTAGCAACATTTCAACAGCTTAAGCAACAGTAACAAGTTTATTTGATTTTGTTTAGTAACACGAGTCCAGACGCGAAAGTACTGAAGGGTGGCTGCTAGGGCCGCCCCACCGGTTTGAGTATGCAACACGTACGAGCGCTTTTTGTAACAATATATGTAATATGCGTGTGAATGTGTGTTTGCACAAATTGAGCTCAGTAGTATAGTGAATTCGTGGGAATGTGGAAAGGTTTTTCCGAAAGTGTGTGATAATTTGAAATACCTTCGTGGGTAAAAAGTGTTGAAAGATTTTCGAAGAATAAACGATACTCCCATTTGTTAGAGTAGAACCGCTTCGTTGTACGCTACGATACATTGAGTGGGTCCCATGTGGATTCGCAAATATATTTTCGGCAAGTGTGAGAATGAAAGAAACCTGGTTTTATCATTTCATTCCGGAGTTCAATCGATAGTCATATGAGTGGATAGTCATATGATATGTACTAGGGGATCCGAATCGAGGCGTGGAAAGACTCAAGAGTCATCTGGCAAATTTATTGCGATTTTGGGTTGCACATGGAATAATAATCATCGACTATTTTGAGAACGAGAGTGAAAATATATAACTTAATATAATAATAATACAATATTTACTAATAATATAAAGAAATCTTAATATAATACTATATCTTTTGAAGAACGAAAATGAAATCACAGAAATGGGTCTAATTTGAGGGTTATGAGAGGGCTTTTTCATCAAGACAATGTACCGTGCATTAACCCAAGTAATACGATGGCAAAATTACATGAATTTGGTCTTGAATTGCTTACCCATTCACCGTGTTCTCCGGATCACCTCCAGCGCCTTTTCCTTGTTCCCAGATCGAGATAATGTTCATTGCAGAGAAATCGGGGAAACTGAAGTCCGTTTTGCAGCAAGAGGCAAATCGCTCTTATCGGTGTATTGCCTCGATGATAACAATGTTGAGTAAAATCATTTGTTGAATTTTGTAAAATAAAGTGTTCTTCTATAAAACATCACTTAATAATTTCGGTGCAACTTTTCAACTGGTACCTTATTAAATAATTGCAGAGTCTGCATTGGTTGCATGAAATGTTCTAAGCAAAGTAGCCTTTACTTTACTATGTTGATGTTTTTATACGATGTTTTTATAGATAAAGCAAAACTAATGACACGGGTATTGGTGGTTATTGGGACATTCAGCATATATGTTTGATGCATTCAGCATATATTAGTATTTGTAGGCACATACAAAAGAGACTCCTTTGAACTAAGCACTTCAAGGAGATTCTTCCTAATTATAACAAAGTTGTTTAATTGTGGGGTCAGAGATCATACGGCCAATCTTCGCGCTGTTATCTGATTATGGACACCATAAAATTCTCATCACCGTTTTCTTACAACTGAGTCGGTAATTCATCTGCACCAGCATCTCCAAGTAGAAGAAAATATTCTTATCGAACTTTGCCGTTCTGGAGTATTCAAATAACAAATATATCTCCTTGGGATATGGATTCGGGTCCATCGTCTTCTTAATATATTGCAAAACTCTGAAGACCATCTTGGAGAAGTGCTCTTCTGTAGAAATTAGTTATCAACTCTTGGCTTTAATTTATGCAGGAACTCGCCCTGGTCTTAGGAGCTTCTGTGAGTATTCGTATTTTCTGGTAGACTTTTCGAACGCTCTCCCTGCCTGCCATCTTTTCAAACTCATCCTTTGTACCTTTTGTACACGCTTTTCTTCATTCGATGAAAATGCTTTCTTTCTCAGCGCTCTGCTCGACATTAATGTCAGAGAGCAGGTGAGAGAGTGGAAAAATGGATGATTGTCTGTTGCAATTCGAATTAATTGCTTCTTAGGCTTCCTTATGGTGTTAGTCAGACTCATGTTCCTAGTCTCGTTTTTGAAGATGAATATCTTGACAGAAGAAATCGAGGTTAGGTCTACTGATAGTGCACATGTCTAATATATCTTGCATTCATCACAATGCGATCTATTTTGATCTGCATTTTTCGATCTGGATTTAGTAATCGTGGCGTCGACGGCGACGTGTATTGTCTTATAGAAGAATTTCGTGATAAAGATAACCAAAAATCGGACCAGATATCGGGATTTCAGACTTCAGACTTCGGCTGAAATACTATGTCATAAACATATAAGCTCTTCCCAACTTCCGTAGCACTCTTCGTAGAGAAATATGTTATAGACGCGAGTGTGCACAATATATTTGTACAAATATTTACACTTAAGCAGAGGGCTAACATGGAAAGAGGAAAGCAAGCGTCTGCAGACCAACAAGTAGCTGCAGTGAAAAGATTTTGCTTTGGCATTGTAAGTAAGTAAGTAAATACTGCAGCATTGAATGTTTTTAAAGTAGTAAAAACGAAAGCTATACAAATAGCAATACAGCAGAATGTGCAACCTAAAACAAATAAAGTGCAAATAGAGTGAAAATAACTTAATATACTAGGGATTATTTATCGCTTAGAGATGGATTAAGAAGCGAATAAGCGAGTGCGGAGGTGAGAGAAAACTGGCTTTAAAATACATGGGAAAAGATTGAAAAATGAGAAGAGAAATTGTAATGTATAAAAACAAAACAAAATGCTTAAATGCTTGCGAAATGTGAAGGGTATAAATTGAGCTCAAGGATAGCAGAGTGAAGCCATGTTTTATTTGTGTTTTATACGATATTTTTTAAATTTCAACGCCACTCCAGTTTTTCATAGTCATGCATAGACAGTTGTAACTGTATATGTCTTATTGTATTTTTGTGTCTATACTCTTTCCACATGCAGTACTCCTTTTTCCACTCCACTGTACTAATGATGCTGCTAGCATTGGTTAAATTAATGAAGCGCCCTTTAATGAGGCTATGAAAAATTATGCAGCTCAACGTCGTTAGCAGACGGAGCGTTCGAAAGGATACAGCTACATTTACAGAAAATAAAAAGTTGGGTCATAAAATGAGAAGCAGAAGTGAGAGTAACAGTGGGTGGGGAATGTGCAAAAAACAAAAAAAAAAAGCAGGGAGCATTGTAAGTTATAATGTCGTGACTGGTGGTTGCTCTTGATGACAAAGAGGAAAGAAGTTTGGAAATCAGCGTTTAAACACAAATGCATTTAGATCAGCGAAACTGCAAGGCATGATTATGAATTGAGTAATCTCACAGTTGTCGCCTGGTGAACTTCAACTCACTTACAACTTGGTACAACGCTGTTGGCTTGAAAAAGTTAAGCGACTGCAACTGTGGGGAGCGAGCATTTTCCTGGAAATCATTTGAGCTGCATAAATGCAGGGGCTTGCTTGCTGCTACATGGCTGAAACATTTACATTAAACATGAATGTCATTTAAAATTCTCAGCAGTGGGGATAACAATAAGGGACACTCCTATGTAATCTAGCTAATAAAGGTGGTGTATAAAAAATACAAAAAAAGAGGTTCTGCTAAATACACGCTTTAATACTATTACTTGCACGCTTTATATACCATTGAGCTGATTTGACTAATTACGATAAACTTAAGCTATTTAAGCTTCGAATGTCCTCTTTTGATTTTTGCAGTAATGTTCGATCAAAAGTCATTATATATATATAAATTACTTAATATATCTAAAGTCATAAAATAATTCCGATTTTATGATTCTGTAAGTTGATTTGTACTAAAATTAGTTTCTGTATCCACTTTGAGAAATCTACTTTCTGAAAAATATCCCTCTTAGAGGATTTTCAGTGATTATTGCCAATTTTAGGTGTTATCGACTGCTATTTCCCTGATATAAAAATTAATTACATGTTTAACTGGTTCTGTTGAACATGTTTAACACTTAACTATTTCCTGTGGTCTCAGCGACAGTACCATTTTGGTTATATTTGGTAAAATATAGGCTCATATTGCTTGAATTATAAAAATAAGTGATTTCCAGCAAGTCAGTTAGTTTTTCTTGTAAATTTTTAATAAATACTTTATATTTTCATTTTCATTATATTTTCATATATAATATAATATATATATAATAATTATATATTTTCTTTGACAAGCAAATTACAGATATTAAATCAAGGAAAAAAAAACTTTTATTGTTGTAAGCAAAAAAATCTTGTGAATATATTATATCCATCTATGCGTTACTTTAACCATAATCCATATAAAAGAGTGAATTATCGGTTTCGATTAAAGTGGTCGTTGATGGTTGGTGGTGTGTGAAAATTAGGGCAGACGGTTTAATGTTACAATATTTGTTTGTACAATATTATACAACTTTTAGAGTTTAACCAATGGTTCGCGGTACTCCGCTCTTATTTCTCCCACAGTTACGAACTGATAGTCCTGCTCTGCGAAAAATAAAAGCTATACGCTGTAACTAGCTTACAGCTTTCCAAAGTGCCGCCAAAAGATATTAGACAGGAACGAACTTTAGATACTTGTACACAGGACCGTCGACAACGAAACCGGGCCACAGGACGTGGGTTTCTCCAGATGGTCATATCTTTGTTGATGAATAAATATATTAACCTCCTATATTAAATCCTATATATATATACCTTTATATCTATCTGGTGTTACAAACAACCCTTAGGAGAAAAAACTATTATACTCTGTCGCAACACGTTGCGAGTGTATAAAAATGGGCTCTCTTCAGACGGACTCCAGGGCAATTATCAGACTGTCCTCTTTTATGTTCACTCATATATCGCGAAGCAGGAATAGGAACCTCTCTCTATTTTTGGTATCGAACCTACCTATGTCGAATTTCATTAACCTTTAATTGTAGTTTTTCATTGTATAGTTAACAGGACCAATGGAAACGAATGAAAATGGAATACGGTATATGGGCTAAGGGTGCATGTATAACTTGTTACCAGCTCTAGTGTTTGATTTATTTATTGGAAAGAGAAACTACTGATGGTATATTAATTGTTGCAGCGTTTGAATGTTTTTGTTTGAGTCACTGAGTCGTTTATGAAATTAGATATAACTTGGATTGCCAAAGGTGTCAGTATGTAATATTTGCCCTCAATATAGTTGATAAAGCTTTTATAAATTATGAGTTGTTTGTATTTAACTTCTTAATAAGCTTCTAGTTATCTTCTAATTATCTCAAAGATTAAGGCTACATGTACTTATAGTCCGATGAAAAAAGCTTTTGTTAGATTACTTTGTTGGAATTATTGCAGTTTATGCATTTTGAATTTAATAAAATATAAAATAATATATGCATGGCTCCACTCCTCCCACTTATGATAGTATCGCGACATTAGATAGCGACTTGAATGTACGGCGGACATGCAGGAACTTACCGAATTAAAATCTCACGCCATTTTAAGCAGCTTGTTGTTTATAATCCAATATTCATCAATATTATTTTGTGTTGTTAAAAGCGCTTGCTGTGTTAAACAAACTCACGAATTATTAGTACTAGAAAAGATGTATTTTATGAATTTTTTCCTCACTTTCGCTTAAAAACGAATTCCATGAAGGATATGATGATAGCACACCATGATATCAGGTGCTGTCCTGTAAACTATTAATGACTTGTGCGAAATATTTGAGAAGGATCGTAATATCGGCATCATATCGCGTGTAATAGAGGCATCCTTGATTTAGGAACCAATTTTGAGTCATAAATATTTCTCACGCAGAATTGTGCGCGACGGAGACTTTCCCGATATATTATAAATCTTGAAATCAAGAAGGAGAAAAGGGTATACTCATGTATTAACGACATTTCACAATTAAAAGACAAAACAAAAAGCAAACGAAAACCATCTTTCCCTGAGCGGTCCTGGATTTAAACCTGACAAAAGACTGCCAATTCGACAGCATTCGTGAAAATGTCCTTGCGGGCATGTTTACTGCCGCAACAACAACAGCAGCGAGTAAAACTACTATGGGGTTTTCTGACGAATAAATGAACAGAAGCGCTTAATAGCCCGACGAGCAAGGAAAAAGTCACACGGTTTAGTTGAAATAGTAAGCAGTGGCAGGCCACCACCTTACTCCGGGTTAAGCTACTAAACCTATACTGAACTTATACTATGTTATGCACTAAGTTTTACTAAAAGTATTTCTGAATTTGAACCTTTTAGGTTACAAACACATTTCATTAGTTGGAATATTTTCTATGTTTTTCATGCCACAATACTCAGGTATACCGGTGTCTCAAAGGGCCGCCAAAGAGAGATATGAATTCAGCAAAAGTTGTTGGCTAATATTGTACTTTAGTCAACTTTTAAAGCCCGACCACAAAGCTGCACTGCGCCAAAGTGTTTCAAAGGCGAGCAAGCAAAATTCCGTAATATTTTAGTTAAAGGGAACTTTTGTGCTTTCTTATAACCGCCGAGTTTCTGTATGTGTGTGTGTGTGTTTGGCTTTTGTGTCGGTGATGCTAACCAACACAGCGCTTGATTGCATTGGCATTTTCCACTTGCGCAATAGTTGGGTCAGTTTTAGCTACTTAAGTTGCCCAGTAGAGCATTGAAGCGATAAGGGAAGAAAAGCAACAAAAACAAAGAAATAGTAATGATAAAAATGTGTAGAAATAAAAGAAAAAATGATTTCTGAGTTGGAGAACAATAGAAATAGAAAGTGATGTGGCAATAAAGAGGGCATTGTACTCCCAGGGCATGGCTGCGACACGGCTGTGAGGTGCACGTGGCTTGCCACTAACGCTATTATTACTACAACAATAGTTACAATAGCCACTAACCTAACTATTAGTTTTTCTTCACAAATCACTATTACACACACACGCATATACACACATATATATGTATGCATACACAATCGCATGCGTTTGGGTGTAATTGCTTAGAGATTCCTAGGGAATATAAAATTCTCTATTTGCACTCGCATTCTGTATTGTTACAGATGTAGTATTCATGTAGGTAACCGTTTCGGCCAAAGGCAAAAAGGACAGTCGGGCCAGGCATTCTTCTTATCCAACGTGTATTGCCACAACGGATGTAAAGTTGGTGAAGCGAAAAATTTGAAAACTCAGTGGCACGTATGGAATATTAAATAAATTGGCATTGCGTTGCGCTCTGCGGTGCACTGCGTACGCTTGTGGTCGTTGCCTCTGTGTGTGTTAGTTGTGTGAGTGTGTGTGTGTGTGTGTGTGTGTGCGTGTTTGACTGGCTGGCAAAAGGACAATGAAAAGGTTGCGGCGGTGCAACTTCGCATGGCCAACTGCTGATATGATTGTTGTGCGCGGCAAGTGGAAGTGGATGTGGTTGTAATGCATAAAGTCAGTTGGTCGTGCGATTGGCTGTTTTGCGGGCGGAAACGGTGAAACGGAAGGGGGGGCGATCGGTGGTAACAACGGTTATTTGTCCGAGTGTTAGTATGCAGAGTTATTCAACTCAATTGCACTTACATTTTTATTAGCATATATATGCATTTATACATAACTAAGTTTATTGCGTTTACGAAAGCACAAGAAATTGATTTGAAAACATACTATGGAAAATGTGATTGCACTTGGTAAGCTGTTTACATTGTAGTAGTTGGCTGATGATTGCAAGGTGGAGGCTATCGAATATAAAATTGTGCGCGAAATGCGAAAAGGTCAACTAAGGTCATCGTCTAATGTTAAGTTTAGGGAAATTGATGTATAAACACATCGCTGGTTGTAATCTTTGCAGAATATCGAGTATAACTAAGTAAGGGGTAAATATTTTTAAATATTTGAGAATGTATATATAATGTTTGTCTACATAAAATCCATTGATTTATTTCTATAGAAATGTAATTATTACAGGGTGCATAATCTTTTATGTCGGCATATAAGCATAAGCTGAAAAAAACGACTGCCTTTGTTTTTTTTTTCTAAGTTTTATTTGTTTTCAGCCTTTTTTGAAGACAAAATTAATCGAGTGACCGCCTTTAACGGACACTGTAAAATTAGTTCTCTTTGTTGAGAATTTCAATACTTTTTCGAGCACCTCGGCCGGTATACCGATTTCGGCACGAATGCTTCCCTTCAGCGCTGCAAAGGTGCTTCTGCCTCAAGCAGTGCTGGCCACCAATTTACTTTTCAAATAACCAAAAAAACGAGCCAGGGATGCCAACTTCGGACATTTGACTGACGTTTTGTCTTTTAGAGATCACACGTTGCGGAAATTTTCGTTGCGGAAATTGAAACCAGTGTACCTGTATTTTTTGCTGCAAAAATCGTTTCCAAGTATTTGTGAGCTGACACAACGAGCCATCATATATCGATATCACTTTCGATTGGTTGTCTCGTTTTGTTTACAGATGTATGGTATTTTGGTGGTACTGGATTCAACGACGACCCAAACAATATTTTTCTCAGCATGTTGCTACAGAGCAAACAGAGGTGTTTTGTTCACCTAACGATTGTTTATAACACCTAAAACTAATCGAGGTAGATATAGAGTTATATATATAAATGATTAGGATGCCGAGACGACTTGAACTTGGGGTGACTGCCCCTCCGTCCGTCCATCCGTACAAGCGATAACTTGAGTAAAAATGTAGATATCTTAATAAAAATTGCTACACGTATTCCTCGAACCTCTGAGGAGGTTGGTATTGGAGATGGGCGTAATCGGATTATTGCCACGCCAACAAAAAAGGTGCTAATTGGAAACTTATAAACTGCTATAATTCAGCAACATATAAAGATACAAATCTTTAACTTGACACAGGGAATCGCAGAAAGGAGAAGCATTCGCAGTTTAAACTTTAAAAAATTTTTGTGCAGCCCTTCCCTTATAACTTTAATGTACATATCTCACAAAGAAGTAACGCTATATCTATCAAACTCGCTTAGAACGAGTATCACCTCATACACTGGGGAATCAAATCGGATTATAGCCACGTCCACCTCATATGCAATCAACAAAAGGCACCAACTAAGATATCGGAATAGAAATTTGCGTAGTTAGTGTCTTCAATGTATGTCATTTCTGGCCCAAAAGTTGTGAAAATAAGTGGACCTCAGTGCCTACGGCTGGGTTTTTACTGAAAATTTCGGTCAATCTGTAAGATGTTTTAATGAAACTTAGAGAGTATCTTTCGCAAGTAGTAATGCACTCTTGTTTCGAAGATGGTAAACTTGTTTCAAAACTTCCCTTAGCTTCTATATAGCTAATATATACATTTTTGAACTTTCCGTTGACTTTATACGATATATATCTGTCAATCTGTGAGATATCTTATTTCAATTCAAATAATTTCTTTTTCTGGTAATAGTTTATCCTGGTGCCAAAAATTTATGAAATCGTTCAAATACTCCATCTAGCCCCCATACAGGTAATATGATAATTTTAAAATCTCCGATTGACTTTATATTGTGTACTATATCGGTTAATATGTAAGATACCTTAACAAAATTAAATGAACGTGTAATATAGAAGAGGGTTTGATTGGTGGGAAAAATTAGTGAAATCAATAATCAAATTATTCCAGTCTCCATATATTATACTAGACTACTAAATTATTCTAGTTGACTCTATGGCGAATATGCCTGTCTAATTTTGAATTAATCACTTTTGACTGGAGAAGTGAATGCTGTCTGCCAGATTTTCTCCTAGCCTCAATAGAGTGATTCCCAAGTGACCTTAATCCGTTTATGTAAATCAAATGTGTAATAGTTTAAAAGAATTAAGTATCTTCTTAACCGTTATATGGCTTAGCGCTGAATTTGAATGAAATCGATCTAGATCTTGGTCTAAACGCCACATCTCTAATATAATGATTTACTTTCCTCTGGTTAATTTTTTTCCCATATATACAATATATTAAATTTCTTTCCCTTGGTTGGGTTTATATCGCAAATATCTCCACAAGAGATGTCTCAACAAAATTAAACAAAAATATTTCGCATGATATTATGTATTTCGGTAATAAAAATTATGTTTGTTGTACCTACCCACAGCACTAATATCATACATATAAATGACTTGCCTTGGTTAGATTGACTTTGTGAATATATTACTTAAGGTAAAAGTTAATAAGATGCCAAGTATGAGTACAATCCATTCACAATTTCGTAGAATAATAAATATTGAATTCATTTGCAACATTTTTAATATAAAATTTTGTCGACACCTAATTGTACTTCTCCGCCTTTGATCTTTGAAAATTGCGAGAATATAAAATGTTCAGTTACATCCGCACTTAACCCTTCCTTACCTGCTTCAAAATATGAGTTATTATATGGTGGACTTGTGATATATTCATAATAGTAATGATGGAAGAACTGTACTTTGTACTTTGTGCTATAGGCAAAATTACTTCCATAATGAATGTAACTCGCTTTAAGCAATTAGTCTTTCACCGTAAGCTGGTTTTGAACTATATGTTTCCACGAAATCAATATTTTAAATTTTCTAGCTAAATCTTTTCTCCTTATTTCCTTTGGTATTGTGTTAATTTTTTATCAGGGGACAATTTAAACACGTATATTAGAAAGTATAAACCCCTGATGATTGTTGTTAATTTAATGCCTAGTAATGTTGGCCAATATTATGGTATATTATGGTAACCCTTCAACAACAAC
Organism: Bactrocera minax; assembly: GCA_021498325.1. Classification (NCBI taxonomy): domain Eukaryota; kingdom Metazoa; phylum Arthropoda; class Insecta; order Diptera; family Tephritidae; genus Bactrocera; species Bactrocera minax. Next base: position 1,282,850 of record JAKEEE010000049.1, read on the forward strand.
AGCACAATGGAAACTTCATTCTTTTTTCATTAATTTCATTGAATGTACACACTTTGAATATAAATTCAAAAGCGCAAATTCCGCCACCATTGGAGGGACCTTAATCGCCTTCAAAAGTATGCTTACGAATTTATTAGCCAAATTCTTTCGTAACGGCACGTATGTACCGGAATAACGGAAGTGCGGAAACAATTTGGTGAGGTATATTTAGTTTGGTCAAGTAATTTTTTTCAAAAGTCAGCTTATGCGATGGCAAATAAACTAAAATAAATATGAGAATGTTAACACCATTATATTTTTATTCGCAAGAATTGTTCGTCGAAGAATTTAGCGAAAAATGTCTGGCAAAACATCACTTTGGGGGCACGTATGTGAATTTATATGTACGTAGACCTATTGCATATGCTCAAATTGTTTATTATGCCGACTACCTAGGGTTCAAAGTTCGGTGTTGAAAATAAGAGAAATTCTTGAAAGTTGGCTTATTTATACTTAAGCCTTTTACATTAAGCCATTACATTCACTTCATTACACATTTGCTTAAAGGCGTGCTGAACCTCTCATTGATTATGCATGCCACAAGGGACATTGCCACGCGAGTGTATGACTTGGGCGCAAAGTTCAAGTCTCAAACCCTTTTTACTATTTTGCGCCTCTTATCAACTACTTAGCATTTTCAGGGTATGCTTTTGACATTTCAGATGGATTTGCAGAAATGTTGCCATGACTTTACACCTCACACTGGTGTTTTACGTATTTTCCGTGTTTGCACTTTTTGTTATTGTTGTTTGGGTCTTTTCAGTGCTTTTCCAGTCATTATGTTTTGGCTTTCGGCTTTTACGGGTTCAACACTGACTTACATTGTTTTCAATTTTGCGATGAGTATTCTGACTTTTAAATTTTATCTTGTCCTCGACCTCATGCTGAAAAAATTTGCAAATTATATTTTAAAAAGTAAAAAAATAATTTTTTCCCATTTCTTTGAGCCACTGAGGTGTGTACAATACATATGTCATGCAAAAACAATAATAAGCATAATATCGGCAAATTTGTACGATATACATGTAAGACATAGATATCGACTCCACAAAAATTATTTTTTTATGTTCTCGCAACATGTTGGACCTGTTTTGATCACCTAACGGTTTTTTGTAACTCCTCAAACTTATTAAGTTAGTTATAGATTTATACATACTCTGAGGCTTATATATACTCCTGTTGCATGAAGGCAAATTTGTACAATTGCCATGCCCATAAAATGTCGTTAAATGGAAAAATAAATGGGCTACAACTAAGTCCAAATTAAGCTACAATTCAATTAGGTACAATGGACCGCAGTATTTGATGATCAAGTGCAAAAATTAGCGAAATCGAACTTAAGAGAGAGAGAATCAAGCTTACTTCCCATATAACACAATTTTAAATTCGGTCTACATCTTTCACTTTATAGTATCTATAATAAATTAAGCACCAATTAAGATTTCGAAATAAAACTTCGTACAAATAATGCCTTCAGGTAATGATATTCAGCATCCTAAAATGGTCGCAAATTGGACAGTTGTAGTCCGATATTATGCATTTTCTAACTGCAGAATAAATTATGAACAAAATTGGATGGAAATTGGTAGAGCCGCTCCTGAAATATGAATTCACCTAAAATTGTCCGGCGCCATACCCATTGCCGAATTTTTACACTGATTCCTATGCAATCCTTCCGTATCATATTTGCTGTAAGATTTAATGTTTCTGACGTGTTCTTTCAACGAGTTATCGCACTTTTACTCGTTTTCAACATAACCGTTATATGGTGAGTGGGTGGATTATTTTGCGCTTTCATACGTGTTCCCGCCGGAGTGCTGAGTGGATTTGTTTTAAGCAAGTTTGGGTAATATAGCTTTAGTGATTTGCGAAATGCATGCATTAAACCAATTAGGTGGCAGGTGCCTGTCTACTTTTTAAAATGTTTTTAACTGCAGATTCCACTCCCTACTGCGATTCTCTGTACCAAATAACAGTATTGTATCCTAATTTATGACATAGTTATAACATTTTGTAGGTTTTCGATTAACGGCATTTTAGGGTGTATCAAATGTCCCATTCCGCATATCTGCAATACTAACCTTCTTATGGTGCCAAAAACGCGTGTACAAAGTTTCATTATATATATAATTATAATAAAATTACATATAATAATAATTATGTATAATAATTTTTTAATTTAATTAAATTTCATCAAGATAATCTGGTAATCTGAACAGACGGACAGACGGATGGACAGACAGTCACTCGGAATTCATCTTGCCTCGTCATCCCGATCATTTATATATATAATTCTATACCAATTTCGAATAGTTTTAGGTGTTACAAACAACCGTTAGGTGAACAAAAATATTATACTCTGTTGCAACATGTTGCAAGAATATAAAAATGTTTTTAAAAATACTTTTTTTTGGCACCTAAAGTAAAGACTTGAATTGTTTACATTTTCTCTATTATGTATGATTTTTCATGTTAGTTACCTCTATTTTGAACCAAAATATAAAATAAATAAACTCAAACCGTTGCAAAACTTTTTTGGCTTGGGATGAAGAAATTGTATTTAGGCTTTCGTGACAGTTATTTGATCCGCCCCAAAAAATGTCTTACATTATTTATATTCGGTTTCTTTATTCCTTTGCTTCGTTCCAAAAAATGCATGAAATTTCGTTATCTTAATGTTTGTATATCGTCTTAATTTAAGGACAACTTTGCTCATTTTGCATTGACGTAATTATAGTGTAAGCGTGGTTCGTTTGATTATGTTATTGAAAGTGTAATAACACCCTTTGTCACATTCTATTAATACATTGCTGTGCGCTGTTAGTTGAGTTGCTCCTGTAATTGCCCTGACTTGCAGATATAATTAGTTTAATTTGCTTTAATAAATGTACGAATAATACGGCGTTATACGGGGTGTATAAGTAATTAAATTTTAATGCAGTAAATAATGAGTGTACGATAGCTAAACTACTGTGTATATTTTGGAGCCAGAAATTTGTATTCATTTATTTAATTCCATAATTAAGGAGCACATCCTTTGCTAATATAAGGGTTTATAATTACAAGTAGATATTAAAGCAAATGTTTTTTACTAGCACTATTTGTACAAAGTTTGATTTTCATATATTAATTGCTGCTCGGTTTATCTACTTTAAAGTGAAAGGATCAGATGAAACTTAAAGTTGTGTTATATGAGAAGTAGGCTGGTTTTTATCCGATCCATCCATTTTCACTGCGTAACATAAGAATGAAAATGTAATGTCACATACGAAATTTTGTTGAAATCTGTTAAGGGGTTCTTGAGATATAGGATTTCTCCTAAAAGTGATTGGTGCCACGTCCACCAACAAAAGTTTACATAATCATATTTGTAAATCGTATCTGAAATAACACTTCACTTTCAAAATGACAATCAAAGAGTGTTATTACACAAAAATCTAAATCTTAAAATTGTGTGCGAAGATAAATCATAAGTATTTGTTTATCGATTTCAATGAATAAAAACTCCAATTAAAATATAACTTTTATAGAAAACGTGAGGCATAGACGCTGTTGGAAATGAATAAGTCTCCTTTTCTTATTTTCTGAATTGTCAAATAGCTGAGTGCTTCCTCGTATAATGTGTTCGATTCGCTAGTCTTTAAAGTTTGGTGAATCAATTACTATCGTTATCAATTTGTAAGAACATAAAAGGTGGTGCCAAATTAGGTAAGAGACGAGTTAAATGAAGGCGCAGAAATGCAAGCTATATTTAAGAAGCATTAGCAAGTTTCTAGAACCATGTTTATTCATTTGTTTTTATTATCAAATCATAAAGCATTGTATTTTGAAATATCGAATATCGATCAAAAGGTGCAAATATTTTCCAAACATATCCCAAATTTTCAAAAATTTCGCTAGGAATAAAACATATTTACGGAGGGAATTTAGAGCCAATGGTTGTCTAAAGGAGATATTGGATCGGAAAAATGAGGTCGGGAACCAATTGGGGAAATTAAAATTTAAGTCTTCATGGCAGTGATTGCATAACTTTAGTTCTCCTTTACTATTTCTTAATATCTATACGAATGTGTTCTGTGGGTGATTTTGAGTTAGATAAATTGCTTTAAGCGATTGCGGTGAGTAAATGTGAATACTGGAGAACGAGTGCTGTACAAATCCATTATCTGTTACTAAGAGGTCGGCTCTACCAATGCCAACGGAACCGAATTTTTACCCATCGAAGAACTGTCAACTCGGCAGCATGCCGCAAAAATATTTCGAGATGTTTAATGCCGCTAAAACAACAACAAGCCGCCCCTGAAATGACAAGCACTGTTAACAACGAACAACAGATAGGCTTTGTTTTAACACAAATTATTATTTTTGCACCACAACTGCAAGCTGTTCAGCTCGCCAAGCTGTTGTTAAACTGTTTGGCCAATTTCCAAAACAAAGCAAGCAAATATCTGCCACAGCTTGTAAACAAATGCCACACGTAAACACACATACATTTATATATATACATTGCTATATTACATATATACAGCTAAATATACATACAAAACCGCAACCTGTTTATCCTGCGGCGCGCAGAACCACTCACATGTGTGTGTGTGTGTGTCTGTGTGTCGTTTGGTAGAAAATTTACACCAAATTAATACACTACAAACAGCTGACTGGGAAACCGTTGTCTTCGCTCCTCGTGCCACACCTTCGGCACCAGAACACATAATAGATTTGGTAACTTTTGTTTTTTTGTTTGTTTTTTTGCCTTCGGAAGAAAAGTTTCAATTTCAATTAAACTTTTTCCTCTTCACATGCACCAAACACGCACGACCAATTGGCTCTGCCGTCGCGTGAGTGTGTGCGTGTGTGTGCACTCCGCTCGCAATCCAGCAAGGATGCTTGCCACAATTTGTTATGCCGCATTGTTTTGGGCCATATTGTTGCACTTTGTCTATAAACTTTGGTTATAATCGTTAATTAGTTACTTCACTGCCTTTGCTGTCTACTGCTCCAGCTTGAACGCTTAACACTTGCGCCGCCCATTCCCTTTGCGTTTCTTCTCTTTCTGTTTTTCAATTTTACATCCTCCATGCTCTGTGTAACTGTTGACGCGGCTAGTTGACTGCTTGGCGCCATGCATTCACTGACGCATAGCGAACGTTTTCAATTAGCCACACTTGATACGCTCACATCTCTGCGCGCTCGCGTTTTGCCTGCCCAGCATTTGGCCGCCTTTGGCTGCTAGGTGGGTGGCTTCTTAAGAGAATTATTGTTGTTGTTGTTGCTCATTAATGAGCCGTCAATGCGTTGCACGACTGTTATTCGGGCCTAAATTATTTATAGTCAACAACGAATTTGAGATCTTTCTTTTATCGCTGCAGTGAAAATGAAAAGTTTTCGTTTCGCTGCGCTGTGCTCGCGTCGCTACCGGCGTCCTTCTGCGAAACCAAGTGCCTTTTAAAGTAGCAAAATAAAAAACAAAAACAAAGCTTTGCAGGCGTTTATTTATATATAGTATATATATTTTAGTAAACCAACACATGCATACATACATATCTACGAATAAATATAAATAGCTGTAACTCAAAGCTGCAGCTGTTGTTGTTGTGTGCGGTTGCCTTCGTGGCAAATCAGTGGCACACGCGCGAACACTGCGCCGAAACGAAAAAGGATATTTGTTGTAACCAACACAGAGAATATGATAAGTGTGTGTATAAATGAGAGAGGTAGAGAGAGACAGAAAGAGAAGGAGAGCGAGCTTTTGTGCATCACAAAGAGTTGGTTTGTTTTTTTTTTCGGAGTATTTGGAGAGAAATATCCCTCCTCAATGGCTCAGCTGTTCGGTTTTGATTTTACCGCTGCGGCGGAAAATTCAAACAGGTCTTATGGAGAAAATCGCATGAGAGTTTACGACAAGTTTTTTCATGTTTTTGAGTTTTGACAAATTTACAAAATGAACGTTTTTTTTTGTTGAAAACGGCTGAAAAGCTTTTTTCAGTTATTCATTGGATTAATAAAGCTTTCTGTTGGTACAGATGATTTAATATCATACTTATGCAAAATTTTTTAATGTGGTTACTTTTTCACATTTTTCTATGACTGAAATTAATATTAAATTGTGTTAACGATTTTTATTTATATACGGTTGGGATACCATTGTGGCATCGTAACTTGAACAGGTTATGCTTGTTGACTGCTTCAACAAATCGAGTGTATGGTGTTTATTGTAACAGGTATTTAAAGCTGTACCACCTTAATTCAAAGTATTCATATGCTGATAGAAGAATGTTCTCATCGGTGGCGTTCGGCAGTATTGATACCGAAATTGCTCAGATAAAAATAGAGAAATTAAAATAATAGATAATATTCGATATTTAAAAGTATTGATACTGAAAGTTCACGTAAAACGTAACGTGCGTACTCAGGACTCAAACAAATTTAAAAGTACTCAGTAATCATAATAGCTCAAATTTAATCAGAATCTAAGTGCTCAGGACTGACACATTTTTTTAAGAGAACTCTGAACTTAAAGAATTTTAAATTATTTGTATTTTGTACTGATTTGGAGTAGTCAATACTAAGTGCTAATGTATTTGTAATAAAACCATTGAGTTCTGCTTACATTTGCTGGCATTCAGATATGTTTTGGCCCGAGTTCAAGTTTTGAAAACTGCAACATAATAGACAAAACAAGGTACAGCATATAAAAACAATTATAATTACCAATTCTTATGTATATGGTGTCCCTTAAAGTATAACTTAAATAACTAATTTTCTTATTTTATTTCATATATTTAATCAGTAATAACACTGTACAACTCTCGTCTAGTTATTGAAGTGTTATTGCTTATTAGACAGACTGAGTCATAAATAAAAAAGCAATTTCTCCATTTTTCAAAGTTAGCATCCTGAATCTGAATTTGAATTTCGAAATTGGGAGCATTGTAAAAGAATTATTATTATTTATAGCTTGTAAGTAACAGAAAAGGTAAAAAATATGGACGTAATTTAGCAAATACCGAATATTCCTACGGATTGTAGTAATAGTATTATGTAATGAACCCAAATTTAAGATTGCTTAGCCAAGACAATTAAAAACTTTTTTGTTTTTTAAACTTCTGTAAATAGAAAGGTAGGCCCATATTGTTACATTCTTTTAAATTTTTTAAAATTAAAGAAAGACTCCAAAGTCTTCTGACATTAAAAATAAATGCATTGTAATAGAAAAGAACAATGTGTGATATCAGCGACGAACATAAGTGGATGAATTGCCCCTATTGACTATCATGATTTCAGGATCGTGGTCGATATCAAGCGTTAAGAAAATTCAACAAACAAGTTTTGATATTAATTTTAGCTTCATAATAGGACACCAAAAATCTGGTCTCCATATGAAGACAAACGATTCTAATTTAAAGTACACAAGAGAGGTGGATAGGGTTTCCGGTTGTTAGGAAACTTGAAAACTATACTTATTCGGTGAATGAAAACACTCTTATATTATAGTGTACCTTATCTGTAGTGTAGTTTAAATGGCCTTGAAATGTATCTAAATGTAGAACCAAAAACTTCACCGAAATCAGAAATGTCTAATCTATATCTATATATCTCCCAAAATACAAAAATTATATCACTCAACCTTAGTGGAAACATTTATTTCAAATATTTCACAATAGATAGTGCGAAAATAGGTGAAATAATAACCACATCCAACCCAAATATGAAGGTTGCGTTAAAATCTATTAAAAGTGCGATAACTGTCTGACGGAAGAAGCATTAAATTCAACTGCAGTTACAGTACTGAGTGTAGTGTGAATCGGTACTTGGTCAATTTCAACCGAATTTGATGCATGACCTTATTTTGATATTTCTACGTAACAGTTTGAAAATGGGCGTAACCGGATTACAACCAAGTCTACTTTCTATATTTTGTAACACAAATTTAAATTCCATCAACTTCTTTCACTTTCCAGTGCATAAATCAAACTCTAATTAAGTTATCGGAATAAAACTAAAAAAAGTGTCTTCAAAGGATGACACCTCCCATTTGAACATGGCTTAAATTAGGCTACACCTTTTCAAGGCTCCCGATATTGAATATGAGGACCTCCTTGTCTATCGCTGACTGCATATATTATGCAGGACAGAAAATAGTGAATATCTTTCCCCGGTAATAATATGGTTTGACCATAAATATTAATTAAATGTTTATAATTGGCTAGATTATGTAATGTATGCCTACACCCGACTGTATTTGTTTAGAGCTGGCTCAGTTTAAAAGGCAGAATTTCGCTTTTGTATATTTAGTGGCATTTATATTGACAAGTAGCCTTAAGTTTTCTAAAAAATATTTTTCGCTTTAGCTGAAAGTATTTTTACAACACACTAAAACCACAAGTTCTTCTAAAGGATCATCGCTTAAAATATTGTAGTTCCTGTTGCCACTCTAAGCAATTAAACTACTCTGCACTTTGAAAAGCATTTTTTGCAAATAACTTGGTTATCGAAAATACTTGTTAATTTCCAGCCTGTGATTAATTTTTCCAAACATAATTCAACTTTGCTTTGAAACTGTTTCGAAACGTCACTTGACTTCACTAACTGTACTTTCAAACGGTATCTTGTGAGTATGCAACCCAAATTTCAGCTTTATTAAAGCCTTATTTGGATTTCATATAGTTAATATGCAATTCCATTATGACTTGTAATTACAATTAGTTCATTTCGGCACTATGTAAACTTACTCACTTGTAGATACTGTAGCTATTGAAGTAGATAAGTGCTTAGTCTAAACCGATTATGTGTGATATGCAAACAATTTGGCATAACTTCTAATATATAGCGATTCAAGTTCAAAATTATGTGGATGTGTGTTGGATGTGTAATGTTGAGTGTTTGGACTGATAACAAGTAAATGTAAAGCGAACTATTAAAGCATATTAAAATATTATATTTAATTACATATGGAAACTGTTGTGCCATTACAAATACAAAATATGCTCAAACTTATTTGGAAATTGCCATGCTTAATTCATATCCATAAGCCACTATAATTGCAGATCTTTTAATGCTGTTAATTAATCTAATTGAAATCGGAGTGAATTTTGATCATACACAATATTTGATACACATAGCACATAGTACATAATAAAACACTAGCGGTTACACTGAGGTCCTTTGACTTGTTCCTTCATTTGGCTCTGAGATTAATGTAATATTTAATATCTGCATTTGAAATCATGTAGACGCCAACCGTTACAGACGTGCGTGTCTGCGCTGTGCAAATGAACTAATTTCATATAGGTTGCGTATACGCCCTGGTATGTGCTTACACTATGCGGTAATATACTTGTACTTGTGCGACATAAGTCTCGTGCGTAGTGTGTTTGACGACTTCCAATTGCAAATTGCAAAAGACAATGACGGACAATGAATTACGACAGCAAATATCACATACTGCATAAATGACGAAGCGACAGGCTGCGTGGCCGCCTAAGTGATTACGTGACATTGTGAGTGAATGGGTGAGCGAAAGAGTGTGTGTATATATAATGCTCAAAATGTTCAAATGTGCATTGTGGCAGTCGAAAGTGCCGTACTGTGCTTAACTTCGTGGGTGTGTGTGTGTGTGTGTGGGCGTGCATTTAATGTTGACAGTTTGACAAACGCACTGACAATCTTTCAAATACACAGCCATAGCAAGTAACATTCCAATGCCTATCCAAAGTCGCTTTTGCACTCCTCAAGCGCAATAATTTTCATAACCGTTACACTGTCCCGGCTTTCGCACCTCACTCACTTTGACTTCAATTGCGTTCACTATAGCAATTCAATACTGTTCATTTTCACGCTTCACTCGCTCAGTGCGTGCGTATGTGGCGGCTGCTGCCTTTTGGCCATCTGTCGTCTGTCGTCAGACGCCACACATTTGAATGGCGCAGTCGAGAATGACATGTTGCACCTTCAGCCAGCTGCTGCTCGGTCAACTCTTCACTTCACTCAAATTAAGATATGTGTACGGGTGTGTGTTTGTGGGTATTTTGGGCTTACGTTCTTCCCGTCTTGGGTCAGGCGTCAGCGCTGACGTCGCTAGTGATGGCCAACTGCTTACTGCCAGTGCCAAAGGCACTCCCAGTTCAATGTCGGCACCTTGCCAGTGTTGCCATATCATCATTCTAATTTTCTGCCGCTCCTTCATTACAATCACATCTAGATATATGTAGTTATTATGTGCCTATACTTGTAGATATATATAAATACATGTATTTTAGTATGTGTGCGTGTGTATGTATTTATGGCATACAATTATATATAAATCACATGCCGTCCTTGTGTTGAACTAATGGAATTTGTGCCCCAGCTGTGATTTGCGTCTGCTTCAGGTCACAATAAGTAAAAACGTGTGTGAAATCCTCAGCAAACATACACATATACATACATATCCGACCATGTGCGTATTTGCCAATAAAACTTTGGCTTTATGAAACTGACATTGGCGCGTTTATGTGTCTATTGCCCGCAGCTGACAGACGGTTTCCACATAAACACCCAACGCCATCGCTTCATTTGTCAATTTATATAACTGTATTTTTGTGTGAATTTGCTCTGCTATGGCGTTGGGTTATTAATAAAAATAATAAAATAATGATTGTTTCCGTCAAACTGTTTTGGAAAAAGTAAGGGAAGAGAATTGACACAAGTGTCAGAGCCATTTGGCATTTGGTGTTGGCATTGTCAATGTTGTTTACCTGCTAATTTAATTTGGCTGATAGCCCACAAAGACAATTTTGGGTGCTTCTCTCATTTCAGCTCTCCTATCCTCTCTATACTCCGCAATCATTTTGGAATCGCTCCGTTTTGTGTTTTCTGTTACCTGGTACTTGCTTTGCACAGCTCGTTCGCCTCTAAAAGGCTGCTCAAACTGAACTCCTCAATTCCTTTTTTTGTTATTGTTTAACAGCTGTGTTTTAGCAGTAAATTTTATTTCCTATAGGTATATATTTTGATGGCAGCTTTGATTTATTGTGCTTTTCTCATTCCTTTGAATCTTGTACGAACATTTGGCATTTGTCCACTGCATTAGACAGATATTAAACTTTGGTGTACTTGTTCGTTCATTTGGTGGAGTTGTTTTGATGGAAATATATAAAACAAAAAGTAGAGTGGTATGATGTTAGGGTGAAGTCTGAGTATCGTAAGAATATACAGTTAAATATTTCGAGAGTTTTGCACAAATTTATGTACGTATATATGTACATAAAAGTTGATCCTTATTTTCTTTAGTCACGCAATAACATGAGAATGGCTGAACTAGTTTAAATATATTTTTCTGATTGTTCGAAACATCACATGAACCTTTTTAAATGAATTTATTCGGTCGTTGCCACTAATTTGAAATTTTAAAACTTGAATTTAAATAAATTTGTTGGGTTTTTAACATAATTTTAGAAAATTTCGCGATTGAAAGGATTTTTGAAAAGGGTTATCATCTATTTATGACAGTTTATTACACAAAATTGAGTTGAAGGTAATTGAGGCAAAGGAAAATTAGGTACCATAAAGTATCTAGATTGGAAAATAATGTTGAACAGTATTGCTACCGGCTAAAATTTTTTGTTCAATTAAGGCCAGATGAATTCCTATTTCTGGTGCATTAGAACGAATTTGACGATTTCATAAATCACACTTTCTTAAGTTTTCTCTCGTTTTATCTAATATTTACCATACCGTATGAAACATTTCGGGACCGTTTCAGATAATTTAAATACCTATTAAGTATTAAGTACTTGTTGTTAAGTACCTTGTTTAAGTCCGAAATGAAATGGAGAGCTAGAAACATAGCACAATATATGCAATAGTGGTAGGAGTAACATTGATATTTTCTCCGGGTGTAAGGTGATTTATTTAGCCAAGTATGTACTAAGCTGATTAGATATTCTATTGTTTATATTTTCTATATGTAGTACTACTAATAATTGTGTTGAATGATGTTCACATTTTTAAATTTATTTGTGATTTGTATTTCGCTTGACTTTGGTTTTATTGCTTATAATACAATTTTTATGTCCGGAAAACGATATACAGCTATTCTTTCACATACATATCGAAAAGATTAGTACCTATCATATCCTATCGTACCTATCACATCAATACTATCAAATATAGCAATACGTAAGGTATATAAGAAAGTCAGCTAGAAAATTTTCGAAATTTGTTTTATCGATATTTTTCAGAACAGGAAAATTAAAAACTCTTTCAGCAAAACATCTCTGCCATTATTTTTCGTTGCATGATTCAGTATGCAACGAAATTATAATGTCAAAAGTTGTAAGTTTTCCAAGTGAGTAAAATAAATAGGCTTGAGAGACTCACACACACAATATTCTATAGTTGGTCTGACAGATGTATGTAATGGTTGTATTTAAAACCTATAGAATTTCCCAGAGGAATAGCTGTCAAACCAATTTTTATAGTAAATACATGTATTAGCCATTTATCTTCACTATGCCATTTATTCTAATTCCGTCCCAACATTCTAGTTCTAGTTCAAGCCTCTGGTTATGTTCAGTAGAACTACTTTCAGATCTTATCACAAAATCACCTTCGAAACGATTTTGGACGCTTTTCTGGTTAAATTAGTTCTTAATAGGCAAAATCAATCAAGCAGCAGTTTTGAGTAGACTATTCAGTCCCCCTGCATACAGGAACAGTTACTACTTGGTATAGTGCAATACATTATTGGTCTATATTTTTTGCTACTGAAAGTTGCCAAACGTAAAGTTCAATGGTGAGTTCTGCATATGACTCACGATTTTTTGGTTTCCCATGTCAATGTCGTTCGTCGAAGTGATCAAGGGTGCCAATGGCTCGGTGCAACAAGTCAAACAGTATCGAACTTTCAATTACTGCGTCATATCAAGAAATTGGATGGTCAATTAGCTTATTAGGTCATATGATTTTCCTTTGTTCGATTACTTTCTGTAATACGGTAAGACGAAGTTCTATGCAAGTAAATGAGCTTTGGCTTGGTCCCATAGGATAGTCATAATAAGGTGATCTCATGCCAAAAATTCAGTTCAAACAATACATGCAATAAAACTTGAGAACTAGTGAATCCATAATATCCCTAATTTCCTTTAATTTTCTTTTGAAGCTACAGTTTTATCATCTGAAAAAACACTATGTATATATTACTTTTGTGATTTATTGGCGAAGATGTGAGTTTATTTTACACTCCAAGTTTGGTTTCGGTAGTGTTCTACCGAACGACGGCATTCGAGAGTAAAAGCGAAAGTGGGCTTGATTTTGCTCGAATTTTGTCTATTGTCGAACTATATTAAGAGACCTTTATATAATTTTTATTATATCCCATACCTATTTAAAAGCTGCTAAGTCGTAATATTTTTGGCCCAATATACTTAAAAAATTTACTTATGAAATATTAAAGTAATTTAATTGGACTTTAATGCAATAAACGCCTGGTGTGTAAATATTCTTAAAAAATAATTCTTATTATAGAAAATCGTTATTAAATTAATTGAATTGCGGAGTGTTGTGGTTCAAATTAAAAGCTCACATACAGAAAACGCAGAAAACGAAAAAACAAATTGTTTTCTACGGTAAATATTTAAGCAAATAAAAAAATAGAGTTTAAGTGGTCAATTAAATTTACGCCATTAAAATGACATTAACGCGCTGGCACATCAATAAAACGCAGCCTGTGCCAGTACTAAGTGGATTATTTATAGAGCGCTCGGTTTTTGCATTGCTTTTGATTGACCCATATTCAGCGGATACAGCTTATAATAACTCCACACACATACACATATACTCATGAATATATATATATACTTATATATATATTGGACTTGCAAAAAGTTTAAAGTTTTTTCACCCGCAGTTAAAATGCTTATGCCCACCTTACAAAATAATTTGCAATAGGTACTAACTGTGAGATACTTGACTCACAGGTAAACCTTCTGCTCAAGAAGGTGTGATTTTTATCTTTTTTTAGTTACACATACATAAGCTTACATGTTCATATATTACATAAAACTATTAAAAGGTTTCAAACTGTTCAAGATTGAAAGTTGCCACTGATTTTAGAGTATTTTCAGTCCTTCTTCATATTTTTATTCTTTAGAGGAGTCTTATAGAAGACTTAGCGTGATAACCTAGCTCCTACCTGTCATTTTCTACTCAGTTACAATCAAAAAAAAAAGTACAGACTAAACCGAGTAAACAAATAGTGCCTTAACCGACATTATTATTATGATCTTCCCCATTCTTTCCCCATCCGAAACTTGTTTAACTCCAAACATTTGTTTGACGCCCTTGTTGTTTTATGATAAGAGAAATAAGAAGAAATCTATGATGAACATATATCACTTTTAAAAGCCTTCTTAATAATTTTTTAAAAAGGTCGGAGGTTTTTGGCTTAACAAAGTAAAATGTTACCATACCATCGCAGTTACCATATAATGATTAGGACCCAAATTCCCATTTGACTGTTGTGAGAGCTAGAGAGGTATCTAAAGTCTTGTAGAATATTATGGCAAATAAATGTTAAAAGAGATGGAGGTCCTGAAGGAGCTGGAACTTTAGTAGCCTCTAGGGGTTTATTAAGGGGTTAATATTTATAGTAAACACTCTTCAGTCAAATCGAGACATTACAATGAGCCACCTCAGTTTACGCTCAACCTATTAAAATTTTTTGGTTGTTTTGAACTATATTCAGATGGCCTAAAACAGAAAAAAAAGATGGTCGCTTCAAAAATTTAGTTTAACCAAATTTATAGGAAAAAAGACGTAAGGACTGCAAAGCTGTATATTATATTTTACATTCATTTATTATAATTATGTTTCATTATTATTTATATTATATATTATGTTATTATATATAAGATTAAATATATTAAAAAACGTTGCGTTTATATTTGGATTATAGTCACAGTTGGTATCATGCATGACTTGCATTACAGGTCATAGGCACAGGCATACTTTCATTGCTTTATTTTTCTTCGTGTCCGAGGTATTTATATTAAAATCTACCAAATTAACCCAGAAGTGATATATGCGATATAAAGTCGTAAAGATATAAAGTGTAAATTAAATATACGTGTATTAGGTATATGAGGAAAAACTCAACTAGAAAAGCGGATATCATTATATTAGGAATAGGCGACTCAGACCATGGTCTATACCGATTTCTTTTATATTTAGCGCGAAACCACATTATGTCTAAGCAAATATATCCACTTAATTTCGTTAAAATATCACACATATTGACCAACATAAACGGTTTAAAGTCAGGTGGAAAGTCGGGAATTTTTATATCGGGTATTATTGGGATAGAGGAAGGTCTGCACTGATCACATTAACCCTTTTCATTATTTAAGTATATTAAGGAACATGTTTTCACGCAATTTTGTGAAGGTAACTCAAACAGTGACCCAGATATTCGGCATAGAGTCTGCTAGAATAATAGAAATCAATATATGTGGTATAAAGGAGCTAGGATAATTCGTTGACCGATTTCACACATTTTCGGCATTAACTACGGTTTATCCAATATTATACGTTCACCTAATTTTGATAAGATGTCTTGCATATTGACCGATATATACAATATAAAGCCAACCGGAAGTTTGAAACTCTTATATTAGTATATTTACCTTATTTTATAAATTTTTGGTACAACGAGATATTATTACTAGAAAAAGATTTTTGAAAAATTTCACCTCGTACTATTAGAATATGGGTATAACATTATGTCCCAAATTTGGTTGGGTATGGTTTAGTAGTTGCCGACATTTCAGTGGATTTCACCGGAAGGTGGACGGTACCACAGTCATTGTCCAATGTTTAGACCGGTTCCCTTGAAGTCTTTTAGTATCATATCGGGTGTGAAATTTGTGGCTTGCAGTGGTTCGATTTCGCCCATCTGCAATACCAACCCTTTCATAGCGCCAGGGAATACGAGCACTAAGTTATATTAAGATCTTAATTTGTACTCTAGTTTTCGCTTGCACGAACGGACGGACGGACAGTCACTCGGATTTTAACTCATCTCGCAATCCTGATCATTTAATATTATAACTCAATATCTATCTCGATTAGTTTTAGGTATTATAAACAACCGTTAGGTGAGCAAAATTTTTCGGGAAGGGTTGTAAACTTTGAACTGTGACCTGTCCTAGAATTCCTCTTTGACAAATATTTTTTTGTTTCTGCTGAAACAAATACACAAGCCTTTCTGCTACCGTTACTTATACCTGTAAATCTTCATATACATATGGTATATGTATATTGCATAATACATAAATACAAATGTGTATAAGTGTGCAAATTTCACTTACATACAATTTGTTATGGAGAACAGCTGCATTCTATGAGCTGTTGAATGCCATTGTGGTTGTAATACGGGAAGCATTATGAGTATAGCACTTGCTAGCACTTGGCAGCACATGTTGCCACTGTAATAAAATGGTTTGTGGCTATTTATTTAAAGATTTCTATAATAAGCAAATTCGTAAATTCTATTAAAGTGTAAATTTAGGCAATTTCTTTGCAAATTGCTAAACAAATTTAGATTAGATATACTGATGATATGTGAGAGCTTGGAGAGTGGCGAATAGAACAAACAACTGGTGTGAATCAAATAGACTTGTATGATCAAATAGGGATGGAATAGCAGGCGGTTGTAATAATTTTATGACGTATTCATATAATCTCCTGTATTTAATTCAACTGGATACCTTTGTTATCACTTTGCCATAACTATTTTTTATAGGTGAGCAAAGTTCAAATTTAAAAAACAGAAAAGGGGCAATTAGAAGGCACCTAATTCAGAGAATATTAATAATATTGTTCGGTTCGTATTTATACTGAATTTGATGCTACATCCGCAAGGATGTTACCTATAGAGTCCAGAAATATTGAGGCACAAACTTACGTTTTAGAGAGAAGAGTTCTGAAGAGTTACCTTGGTCATTTTCGGACAAAACAATAAAAAAATATTATACCATATCAATATCAAATGTAAAGTAGTTTGAAATATAGTTGCCACCTATCAGAATATTGTGATATATATGTTAAAGGGAATTAAAGTACGTCTTTCGAGAGAATTCGGGAAATATTAAATTAAGACAAAAAAAAAAAGAATTGCCACCTATCCAAAATATGAAATTGAAAAAATTCCAAAAGTGTAATCAAGAGAAAATATAATTCGACTAGTATTATATTTTGGCAAATTTTGGAAAAAGTTACCATCTATGGAAAATACAAAACTTATAGAAATATTTTAAAGTGTCTACTCGCGATAATTCGAGAAATATTAACTTTTGATAAGTTTCAAAGAAGAGTTGACACTTATCGAAAACATAAAATTGTTCGGAATATTTTAAAATCATTCAAAACATCTCAAGAGAATACTGAATATATTAAATTACGACAAATGTAGAACGTATTTGTAAAACTGAAAGGAATAGTTCAAATAAAGAGCTCGATTGAAATTTGGAAATACTAAATTTAGACACACTTTGAAATTGAGTTGCCACCAATCCAATTATTAAACTCACAAATTTCCGAATAGTGTTGCCACTTACGGGAAACATAAATTTGAACAAAATATTTCAAAGTGTGTACTCGAGAGAATTTGGGAAAAACAAAATTTAAACAAATTTTAAAATAGGTTTGCCACCTGTTGAGAGTATGAAACTGACCGAAATATTTCACAGCACGTACTTATTGTAATTCGTTCAAGTTATATGCCAAGTAACATGGATGTACATATGTAAGTACTCGTATATTCTGTTTAGATCTTAGCGACAGTTAAAATATCTATTAAATGACCTTTTAAGGAAAATCCTTAGGAAGAAATATTACTGTTTACTTTGTTCTTTAAAATATATATGGAATTTGCTCAATCAGCTCGTTGAATAAAAAATTGTGTAAGTGCATAAATGCAAAAGCCAATTGCTGCCTTCCATGTTCTTCCGTAACCCTTGCAGCTGCCACTCAAACGGGTAGAAAATGCTAATCAAATTTGCTCTGCCAATAGTTTGATTTTTATTTTCCACAAGCAGGATGGCAAAAGTGCCATGCTGCGTCCAAATTATGCAATCTTTGAATTGCACTTATGTAGTTGTGCAGCAACCGATAACAACAACAATAAAAGCTAAATATACGACAATAACAATGTCATAGCGGAATAGGAGTAACAAAGAAATTAGCATAAAAATTTATGTGAGTACATGAGAGCAGTGCGGCGGCGGGAGAAAGCGGAGCGGTGGCTTAAGTGAAAGGCAAACAAGCATAGAACTAGCTGTATTAAGTATGAAAAAGTGTACAAGCGATGGACAGTAAGGACTTGCAGTGTAGCAGCTGTGCATACAAATCCAATCCAAGTTGGGAAAATTCACACACACACGCACATGCACACATTTACACGTGCAGGTATACGTTCAAATCGCTTGACGTTAATGCATACATGTATTTACATACCATATTTACATATACGTTACTTATGTATCAATATATACATATGTCTACATGTGATTGTATGTGTGTGTGTTTGCTTTGAATAGCCGCTGATGCGCTAAGCGCCGATGTGCGGCAAACATGTCAAGAGGGCAAAAATGTGAAAATGCAAATGTACTGCAAACAAGAAGAATTCGATGAATTCGTGACGGAAGCATGACAAGCACGCCGACGACAAAGCAAGAGCGGTCGAGCGCGCCAAGGAACGGAAATTTACGCTGAACGGAAATGCGGAATAACGCAAAGGATATACAACTAAGTATCCATCAATACACATACTCGCAGCCTTGTATAATGTGAAGAAAGGAAAACTATAATATTTTACTGTTACACTTGCGAACAAGCAACGAGAGCGGCCCTCATGCAACTGTTGCAACATCAGCAGATTACCAGTATGCCCTTTAACTATCTGTCTGCCAAACGAATACATACATATTTTCCCATAATTTATATATGTGTACATATATACTTGTGTGTGTATGTGATAGCATTTTGAGTGAGTGCATATTTGAAAAATGTCAATGCTGTTGGCAGAATGTCAGCTTGTTGTGCGTTGGCGTTAAACCGCTGCCAACAATTTTGTTGCAACTGACATTGTTGCCATTGATGTCATTCGGCTGTCAATCAGCGTGCAATGTTCATTTGACTATTAAAAATATTGCTTTTTAAATATTACTTCCAATTACTGCAGTGAGCGAGGATTTATTACAGCAAGAGAGCATGGTGGAAATTCGATACATATAACTGAACCATATATATATATTCCCTCTCTATGTCTTTCTTACAAAACACTTAGTAGAGCAGAGATTTAAGTAATCTATTTTTTCGTAGATTTTTCCAAAAGTAATAAATGCCGTGAATATCTTAATTGCTAATAAGTCTTTCGTTATATTTAAGTAATCTATTTTTTCGTAGATTTTTCCAAAAGTAATAAATGCCGTGAATATCTTAATTGCTAATAAGTCTTTCGTTATATTTAAGTAATCTATTTTTTCGTAGATTTTTCCAAAAGTAATAAATGCCGTGAATATCTTAATTGCTAATAAGTCTTTCGTTATATTTTTGTTTAGGTATCACCTGCTCTGTGGAGGCGTCATAATTGTGATTCTGAAATCATTAATTATTAGTTGAATAAAGGCTTTTCAATTTCTAAAAAAGTAATTTTTTGTTAAAAACGAGTGAAAAAAGAAGGGACAACTCGTATAAAATTTCTCTGAAGTTATCTTAGAACATTGGTAACATCTCGAGTGAAAATATAGTATATATATGCATATATATATGTATATAGTAAATATAGTATAGTGAAATATATACTCCATTTGGTTTGTTGTTAGAGTATTGCGAGATTTTGGGTTCAGTTTTGTAGATTTCCTTTTTTCATGTCACAATCCTACGTTAGAAATCAGCCATCTTTCAACCAACATCGTTGAACTTCGTACAAATAGTCGAGTTTGTGTTGCTTTACGACCGTTTTCTGATTTTAGCAAGTATTCTGTTGCCGTTCGCTTTCAAGAGAAAGAGTACATTGAACATGTCATGTGAATGGAATGCATTAAAGCAATGGAATAAACTAATTGAGTGGGTCTAAGATTCCTTAATCAACTAAAACGTATTTAAAGTGGGATGAAAAACTGAATATTCAGATCTGAAGAGAGATTTATTGGTTTTAGACTAGGTAGAAAGCTGAGAAAGTTAATGGGAAGTAAATTGATAATAAGTGTGAGAATAATAATTTCCAGCCCATTGTATAGGCACGATCTACAACTTCTTATCGCAATACCTTTTACAAATCGATTAATTTTGGAGAATCCTGTAGAAGACTTACCGCTCGTTTTTGAATTCGCCACGCATCTTGGCTTTTCATATCCAAAGAATTATGTCGACTTCAATGCCAACAAGTGCATCTAGTTGATGTCGATATTATTACAAGACTTGTCACCTTATATTGTTTGACTTAAATAAGCTGATTCTTTCAACTTTTTCTTCATACCCTAACTTTGACAGCGAAATTGTCATTTCCCGCCTTGAGAGTAATTGTTCAGCGCTTTCTCTCCACGCTATTCTTACTTGATACTCGTAATTGGGCAGATGGCCAAGTAGTTCAGCGCATTTTGTGGGCGCTTAAGGCAATTTAATGCGATTTTCATTTTTATTATCCATTGCTAATTTCGCTGCCTTTTTTCGCTGACATTTCTATTTTTATTTGATTTTTTACTCGCAGTTGCAATAAACTCTGTTAGTGGCTGGCAAGGCAATACTTCGCTTCGTTTGCCAAATAATATAAAATATTGCGGGCGACAAAAATGCATTTTTCGAGGGTGAAAACTATTGACTAAACAAAAAGAAAAGAAATGTGAAGTTATTCTGGTCAAGAGTGGTCATAGTAAAATAAATTTTTAAACTTATTGCAAGCTAATTTATTACTATGTGTGAATGGTATTGATTGTGCTCAGATCAAGTGGGAGTTTTGGGTATTGGAATAGATAGAACCTTCTAAGCTCGCTTTTATTTAATTAACATTGTTTTTTCTTAGGTAATTTATTACTGGTCTACCTTTCTGTGATTCAAAATCCAGTGGTATATTATTGTAGTCCTATTAGATACTGAATGCTTATGCAATTTATTTTTGAAGTTCAATAGGAATTGCTATAAGGTAAGCTATGTGTAGACTGCCGGGTTTTAATCATGGGCCAGACTTACTCCTTTAACGGAATAATTCACAGTTAAAGCGGTACGCATTTTCTGTAGACATGCACTAATGTGAATGGGTCCATTTTTAACAATGCTTTGTGGAACGATTGCCAGTAAAGGAATTAAGCGATAAGCGGAAAATTATTCGCGTGGTACTCCGGCCAGTTTTCAAAGTTTCTGAAACCACTCATTGACCTTCCCACTGAGAGTGCTACCAACCTTATGTTGTTTTTTGAATAATTTCAATTTATGGGTATGACAGTTGTCTATTTCGGTCATATCTCAGAGTGCCAAGAAATCTTTCTAACAAAATCGTCAATAGGTCCAAATTTTTGCACAGGATATCGAACGAAAGGGTAGACGGACGGACAGACAAATATTCGGAAAATATTTCAGACATCCAATTCTAATCTACTATAATAATAATCTACTATACTAATCCTCATATCTCGTTTAATTTCAGGTATTAAAAATATCCGTTAGGTGAACAAAACTATTATACGCTGTGCAAATTGTTACGAGAGTATCAAAATAGGTTAAGCGGAAGCAGATAAATAAGGAATGTCTTAACATTAAAGTGAGGTTCCCACAAGAGATATTGCTTAGCGAGTGTTCGAATGCTGTTTGTCTACGATGCAAAAATTAAAAATAAGAGTAATTTGCGAGAAAGGCATGTGTTTGCAGTGGTTGTATTGCCACACAGTCATAGAAAGTTTTGCTGTATTTTGTGACGCAAAGCATTCAACGAATATAGTAAGATTCTATAAAAATTTGCTTATGCGACTCAGGCATTTGCCTTCAAAAGCTTGCCTTCAAGCTCAAAAAGAGCTAAGTAAAGAGTAGAGGGAAATGGAGGCTATCAAAGATCTTTTATAGACTGATACGATACATTTTGGTTGATGTTTTAAGTATAAAGAGCATCTCAGCCAGTCGAACTGTCGTTCCTATCTGTTGAACTACATCCGAATTTATGTTAATGTCCACAAGGTATGGCAAGGAGATCGGTCACCGGTCGATATATGTCGGTTGACGTAACATTTCCCAGTTCTCAAAGTTCAAATAATTCAAAAAAAAAGTTAATAAAAAAAAAAAGTAAAAGTTCAAATTCAAACTTCAATTCGTTGGCATGACTATATTGACTCAGAAGAGGTGAATTTTAAAAGCTTTATATAGAAATATATGAAAATGTTGTTGATTTGTTAAGTAAGAGGAACATTTGATGAAATGTTTTGTGAACATAACAAACATTTATTTGACAAGTTGAAGGCTATTAGAAATTAAAAATGCATATATTTACGCATAACTATATTATCTAGCTATGAGATTGATATGCAGTCAAATATAATTGCTGGGAAAAGTTGTCTTATTCAACAAATTTTCAAATTCTCAACTTCCATCTATTTCCTACGCATCTAATGAATGCACTCAACTATCCCCGTTTGCACCGAAATGATAACAAAGTTCATAAATTTTCCAATTCAGCCGCATATACACTACTTTCTACGGAAAGGGTATTTTACTGCCACTCATCATGATAATTTCAAAATTTTTTTCCTCTCACGTAAGATTTTCGAAAATTTCAACCTCAATCATGAATTGCAACGTGTAT
Organism: Bactrocera minax; assembly: GCA_021498325.1. Classification (NCBI taxonomy): domain Eukaryota; kingdom Metazoa; phylum Arthropoda; class Insecta; order Diptera; family Tephritidae; genus Bactrocera; species Bactrocera minax. Next base: position 1,305,717 of record JAKEEE010000049.1, read on the forward strand.
ATGTACGACAGATATATGATGTTACGAGTAGATATGTCAACTGACAGAGGCAGAATTGTTATGTGAATTCTTACTACTAATAAGTGCTTGAAGGCTAAGTGAATTGGTAATGGACAAGCGTCTGTTATTCAAATTTTGCAAATGCCTCTTTGCATATACCAAGTGTGTATGCATGGGTGCATATATGAGGTAATTAAAGCAGAATTACAATCGCAAACCAACTCACCAGCAAACAATTACTGTTGATTTTCGCCAAGCTTGTAGCTTTGCCTTTACATTTTGTGAGCATTTTCGCTACCTTAATTTGGCAGCTGAAGTCGTAAAATGCCTGCAATTGGACTGGTTACTAATTTTAACATTACAAAGGCGCACATACACCACACACATCGACGCACGTCTAATGGCACCGGCTTTGCTAGAAATGTGGAGAACACATGTCGAAGGCTTTTGCTTGTTTGCATAGTCAATTTCTTGTCTTTTCCTGAGCAGCGATAGTAGCCAACATAAGCGCACATAAGCCAACACACAACAGCTGCTGGCCTACTGTACTCATATATACGGCTCTTTTTATGACTTCAATACAACATTAACTATCTACATTTATTAATGCTGTTGCCCGGACTTTGGTCATTAAGCGGAGTGGCCAAAAGTGGCAGTGATGGAGGCAGCAGCAGTAACATCAACATCAACAACAGTAGCGGCAACGGCAGCAACATTGATTGGTTGCTAAGAGCAACGAAGAATCCAAACATCAAGCCGTCCAATTTATGTTAGTGTTGGCAACTGCGATTGCTTTTAATTGCTGGCACAATTGATGGCTATTGTTGTGGATATATTGACCATCACTTACATTTAAGCAGGGATACACTCCATATACACTTACATAAGCGAATATGAAAGCTGGCTGCTTTATGAAATATGCTCCGCTAAAATTGCTTTTTGTAAACTTTGTAATAATGATTGATGATTATTTGCCAGCTCGCACTCGCATATGAAAGTTCAATGGGCCTACGATTACATAAATTGCAATAGGTCAAATGGTCTTTTTTGTTGGCAACTTTTGAATGACTCTCCGTTTCGTAAAGTTCTAAAGCAAAGTGCCTGTGCAACATTTGCGTGCGTCATGGCTGGCGTTGAGCAGAAATGATTTAGCCAGGTAGCTTCGTTCATTCGTCCGCCCATGCACATGATAACTTTAATAAAAATTTCGATAAATTCAGAGAGGAATGATATTAACCTTCCCAATATGATGAACGTCTATTGATTTTGTAGCATATAAGGAGAGAGACATCAAATTCGGTGTGGGGGGCAGTAATTTAGTCATACCACACAGACTAGTCTTTCTAATGTTGGACTATGGATTTGCTTCTACCAGTTATGTTCAGTCTAACTATAACTATTCTTATAATAACATCATATTTGAGCTTCTCAGTTGAGTGTACGTTGAATATACGTATCTCTCAAATATTTGCGCTAGGACAGCATAGCGAAAATAATCTGTTTTCTCGACTAGAATGTAAATAATGAAATCGGTTGTAGATCGACTTTACACTTCAATTTATCTCCACTATCTATAGCGAATTACATGTGATATTGTTCTAAATAATTATAAATCCCTACTAACTCTGATAGAGGCCTTTTATGGCACATTAAACAAATTGAAATTCATCGTCGTCGGTTCGTTGAGCATTCTTCTATCATTGGCAGTGTCAGTTCTTAATTGACATCATCATCATCTTCTAAAAAAATTTTAATCTAATGATTCTTCAAATCACTGATATTTGATACTCATTTTATAGCATACGATAATAGATATTATTTCAATTTTCTTACTTTCATAATAAATTAGACATGATGGCAGTGAACACATGTTGAAGAACATTGCCATTGAACTTCGAACAACGACAGTTCTATATCCATTATAATAATTTGTCATATCTGATTTCCGTTTGGCATCATCACTAAATGATGCATCTGAATGTATTGTCGATAATGGAATGATACCTTTGTTTCTTGTTTTGTTAACACCTGGTCACCTTTTCTTGAAATTTAAAAACATTCGAATATTGCGGTATATGTTTTATTTTTTTGTACGGTGCCAACAACGGTAAGATTCTACGTCAAAAAATACTTAGCGTAGTAAAGTAGTAGTAAAAAAGTAGAGTACTTAGAGTAGAAAAAAAATTATCCATACATATGTTCGTGCTACTCCCTCGGTACAGAGTTGCCAATTACTTAACTACACTTTCACCCCAATCCTTTTAATAAGCAAAATTTTCAGTATTAAGGTCCGCGGGTACGCGGGTACGCGGGTGCCATTAACATAAGGGTTAACGAAAAGGTTAAATTTGGTACAGCCAGAATTCAGAGCTGTCCGCACCCTAGGCGAAACGTTTTAAGATTTCGTTTTTAATTTACAAAATCAGCATAATTTAATAAATATATGAAATTCTTGACAAACATATCCTCGTACAAAATTATGTAATTAGTAATTATGACCATAGTTTCAGGTGTAACAATAAGTTTGAAACCAAATGATTAATTTCATAACAAGTTAGCACCATATTTCAGTTCCTTCTGATGGTCTACACAGAGCGGAGAGAACTTTGTTTTGTCAGAGGAGGAATTTTTACAAAAAAAATTTTTTCATTCGAAAACAATTTCAAAATAAATTCTAATTCTCTATGAACTCTGTTAAATTTTTTTCTTATCCACTAGCATCCTTGTTATTATTTTGGTAGAGCTCCTCTTCCATAACTTGGCACTTGCATAAAGATATATGTATATAATAGCCAACTGTTTTGAAATTCATTAGTTATCACCTTTTTTTTTTGATATCTAAAGTGAAGTTAAGGCTATATATATATTTATAACAAATGGTGATTTTCTTTTTCAAATCATGCTTTCGGACGATATTTTCTGCTACCTTTTGTTGCTGTTTTGTTGACATAAGTTTGAACATAGAATAATATTGATAAAACTCTTACCGCTTCATTTTCTTATTGGTATCTTTTGTAGTTTACCTCCACAGTCACATACCAGGAAAATTAAAGAAGGGATATTTTCGATGACAACCATGAAGTGTTGCTATCGACTTGCGACCTCAAAGTTCAACAAACGTAACGTTAACATAATTTATAACATAACATAATTAACATAACATTTTAACATAATTTAATTAACATAGTTTAACCTAACATAACATAATTTTTCTTCACCCATTACCTTCCCCGCATGTTCTTCGAGGCTTTTTGCTATCTCAATAGATTAAATCTAATAGGTATATCGTGTAAGTGAAGAAACTGCATCAGAAATAAATCCGTGTCCTGACTTCTCTACTTATGTAAGGAATGATATTGTCAGTTCATCTGTCTTTATTACTTACCAATGCAAATTAGTAATAGAGCGGTACCTTTCTTCAACGGCAATCTCGATTCGTATCCTCTGATATCAGACTGAAGCCGCAAATAATGTGCATCAGCGTAATCAGGGCGGCGAGAATATGGCCTGAAAGAGATTAGACCTTTTTTTTTGCCTAGAAGATTCTCCTTGTTTTTTCCATATCCGCAATAGTTTGTATCAACCAAGAAAGGCTAGAGCGAACTTTCGAATCCCCGTTACCACATACTCCATGTTTGTTTTGAAGCAAATTATGTTACCTATCATCACGGGCTTAAATACAAATGTCTCAGATCTCATATTTATGAACTCTCCAACTTTCTTACTGTTTGAAGGTTCCACCTATACAACCTACTAACTTTGTTGCCCACATTTACATGTCCAAAACTATTATGTTCATTCAGATTATACTGACTTTGGGATTCATTTATGTTCTTATGCAGAAATGTAAACGTACTTGAATTACCTTATTGCAACATGTTGCACTTGGGTGTTCAAACTCGGTATCCTTTCCGTGATGGTGATAAATTTTTAATGAGAATTCGGCAGAATAAATCGCTTTTACAGAAATAAAATCATGTTTTACGGCTGCAAATAGTCTGCTTAGGATTGAGCCGGCTATTTCAATTGGTTTTTCGAACTATACATATATGTATACGTATATGCCATATGTATGTATGCTTATTTTTCTGAGAAATGTATGTGAAACCAGATAGACAGTCAAATTGTAGCCGCTTTCAGTTTGCATAGTCGAATGTAGCAATTGATTTATGGTAAACGATTAATCAAGAATCAAAGCAAAGCACAGAGACAAATGCAGAGATTTGAGTTATAAAAGTAAATTCCACGATTTATTTGGTGTTTGAAGGAAAAGATAAATGATAGGAATTTGACGGTAGCTTTTGGTGAATATTTCGGAAAAAAGTTTGTATATGAATGGTGATGAAGAGATTTAAAATTTTACGCTAACGATATATTTATATATATATTTAATACTTATACTTATATGGTCCCGAATATACAATGGTCCCGAATCCACTTGAGTAATGCCAAATGTTAATCCAATCAGTCAGGACCTTCAAATGAAAGAAGAATGAAGAAATGAAATGAGTATGAAATATACTTACGTGAAAAAATTTTTAAAGTTTTAAATTGTAGAGAAGTTTGTTTTAAAAAGCTCAAAACAATATCTTTGCCTTCGGCAATTATTTGCTCTCAAATTCTATTAAGAAATGTATTTATTTTCAATATCTATCTGAAAGCTTTCTCTTCTTTCAAATTTCTGTGCAAGCGGAAATTCCATTTGTTAACACCTTGACGAAATTTTGTTATTTGAAAAAATAAATAGGCTGAAAAAAGAGTGCAAGAAAAGATTTTCCATATATCGCTTTACCATTACCATCATTATCGAACATTTCCACCGTTACCATTTACCATTTTTTTTTTAAATTTTTTTTACCATTGCCATTTCTCGAAAAAGGAAAACATCAAAGAAATGGGAATAGAAGCTTTGCAAACCCTTAGCAAAACAAAACTATGTTTTGTAGAAATATATGCTTGAAATAAGCATTTTCTTTAAAACAAATGCTTCAGAAAGTTAAAAGAGCTCAAACTATTTAAATATCTTAGGATCAGTGCATACTGTTAAATTTCTCTCACCTACCATAACCATACCATAACCATAAACAGATCTATCTGTGATGACAAATAGCGGTTAAGAGCGACATCTATTGATAATAATAAATTCCGATTATAGCTAGCAGCTTCTGTCGTAATTTGATATAGGAATATGCTTCTTTCCATTCAGGCAGGTATTTTTGACTTAGCCAAAAATAATAGAGTACGTAGGAGTCAAATCACATGTGTTAAGTGGCCAAACCGATAAGCCAACGCAATAAAAGCACCGGTGAGTATTTTCCCGATAGTAAGTGACATCTAACAGTAAATTCAGTAACAGTAGGTGCCATATTATTCCAGGCTCTGTTGCCTTGTTGCCTAACAGTATAATAGTTTTGTTCACATAACGGTTGTTTGTAACACCTAAAACTTATCGGGATAGATATCGAGCTATATATATCACAATGATTAGGATGACAAGACGAGCTGAATCCAACACATGTTCCCTGACACTCCGAGGAATCTGGTTTGCAGATGGACGAAATCGGATCATTACCATGCCCACAAATGTAGTAGACAACATTTTGCACGCCCGCATTCCATAAAACGGTTATGGTGAAAAACACTTAAACATACTAAGGAAACACGTCATAAACTTTATATTTTAAAATAAAGATGGCACGGAAGGGCTGTATAGGAATCCATGTAAAAATTGGACAATGGGCGCTTGTATTTTTGGACGAAATTCCAAATCTGAGACACTACTTAATCAATTTCAACCAAATTCACTGCGTGACATTATATTTGCATCCTTTTGTTTCAGTGCGAAACTTTGCCACAATAGGTAATCAACTTAGCCTGCTTCCCCAATCTTAAATGCAATCTAATTCTTTCTCCTTACGGTATATAAATCAACAACAATGAAGATATTGGAATAAAACATTAGACAAATAATGCCCTCAAGGTATGCAAACTTTTACCCGAAAATGACAAAACTTGAAAATAACTTTTGCCCCTAGAGCCCCCAGATGCGGAATATGTGGACCACTGTGTCTAAGGCTGGCTTTTCATGGAGATTATCCATCAATCTGTGAGATATTCTAATGAAATTCAGAGAGCATCGTTCCCTGAGAAAAATGTGTACTTGTGTCGAAATCGGTAAAATCGGGTTAATAGTCCTTTAGCTCTATATACCTATTAATTGCAACGATTTTCAAACTTCAGGTTGACTTAGTACCGCATATGTCGATCAGTATGCTAGATATCTTAGCAAAATGGAGTCACTTAGCAATTTAATGCAGAAAACGGGTAAAATCGGTAAATGAGCTATCCCGGTTCCCATATACCACATATACTGGTTCTAGCAGACTTAATACCTGATACATCGGTCAATGTGTGAGTTATCTTCACAAAATTTCTATTTTTATTTCTATTATATCCTAATACTAATCTTGTCAAGGAAGTGAACGCCTAATCTTTAAGTTTCATTAATTTCAATTCAAATTACGTTTATTTTATGGTGGTAGCTCATCGCCCATTTTCTTTGGCTGAGATCTCTTCAAAGTTCCTTTCTTTAGCGCCTCCACTACATCGTCTGTTATCGCTGTGTCGCTTTCGCTGTGTTGTGGCTCAACTTCCGTAGAACATTGTGATTCCATCGACTGCTGCTCCTCACTGTCATCGAAACTAAAGTTTAATTTATCGGCTAGATAACCATTAGCTGAATCATTTATCTGCTCATTTGTTGGTGCTAAGATTGAGCCATGCTCAGTTGTGAGATCGAGATCTCTATTTCGGAATTCATTATGGTATTTAGCGAAGTGTCTTTATTTGGCTGGTTTGCTGTTGACATGGCAGTCTAGCTTTGATATTCAAATTCCATGAAGAAATACAATTCTTCTTTCAGGTTCATAGCATCATCGACATCTATAATTGGTGGGGCTAGAAATAATCTACGCACCGCGGTTAGATCTAGTAATGAGCTTGGTCTCAATGGTTTATCATATCTAACCAAACTACTAAACTCTTGTATATATGTCATTGAAGGTCTTGATCGACGACGACTTTGATTTTCGTATTCACTTGAATGGAGAGTTGTTGTACGAGTCAAATCAGAGCGCTCAGTTATATCCAATGGAGATTATTACTTAAATGGATATATTATATATTAAATGGAAGATATCGGAGCGAAATTCTCCACAAAGAGTGTCTTCAGAGTATGACATCTCACGTCTAAGAATTTTCGAAATCGGAATATAACTTTTGAAGCCCCAGATACTGAATTTGCAGACCCAGCGCCTATGGCTGATTTTTTACTAAAATTATCGATCACTCTATGATATATATTATTGAAATTCAGCAGGAATATTTTTCTGATAATGATAATGGCAATAATAAGACAATAATATTGTTACATAACAATATTGTATAGTAGCAATAATACCAATACACCAACAACCAATAAACCAACACATACACGTAATTTAAAGATTTTCAAACTTTCGGTTGACTTAATGCCGTATATATCGGTCAATGTATAAGTTATCTTTATAAAATTGAGTTGAAGAATGGTCCCGAATCCACTTGAGTAATGCCAAATGTTAATCCAATCAGTCAGGACCTTCCTCTATCCGTAATATACCCGGTGTAATGATTTCCGACTCTCCATTTGACTTTGAACCGTTTAAGTTGGTCAATATGTGCGATATTTTAATGAAATTAAGTAGGCATGTTTTTTTTTTTTTAAACATAATGTGGTTTAGCGCTGAAAATATATCCGTAGTATAATGATTTCCTTTTCTCTGGTTGACTTTTTCCTCATATACCCAATATATTAAATTTATCCTTTTTGGCTGAGTTTATATCATATATACTCATCTCATTTGAGTTAATTAGTATTGAAACTGAGTGAGTCTATAATATGTTTATAGGATATCAAATTATATAATATAATTATAATATTTTAATATGAAGTTTTTTCAACCATCCAAATTATTTCACCGTCTTTGAGCCTAACAAAATGACATCGAATAAAATCTGCTGTAAATTTCGAACTGAGCCCTTGCTTTGTTGTTGGGGTTACTTTCATGTGAAAGTGGAAGTAACCTACCTTTTGAGTCTTCCATCGAATAACGGGAAATTTTACTGCTTCCCATGCCTAATCCAAATAGACCTCTTCAGACTTTTATGTTTGCCTATGTTTTATATTTTAACTTAACAGTAAGAAACATCAAGCGAAGTTCTGGACGACATTATAATATTTAAGTATTTCATCTTCAGTATTTGATGGAATTATGTCGAAGACTTCTTTTATAGAAAATGCCCATACCCCCGACATCGATTCGTCTATTCTCTGAATGTGTTGAGCTCTACTCTGTTGTGAAAAAAAGTCATGTAAAAGCAATAACAAAGTTTTCCAGTTTGGAGGGACCTCAATAATTATCGTAAGTATGATATCTCTATTTAATTATGCCAGTAAATTTGATTTGGCAGTTGTTTGCTTGATTCGCCAAGCCTCAAAATGTTGCCTACCGCTTTCTTTTCATTCTATTAGTATAAAATATCATTCTACAATCATTTTTACATTTGGTTTTAATGAAAATAGGTTAAACTACACACATTAATGGTTTCATTAAGGTAACAAGTGATGCTGACTCAATATCGCTTTAAATATAATATGGAATAATGTTTTCGGAAAAATATTACACCATCGAAATTATTGTAGCTTTTATATTCTTCAAAATGTCAGCATTATTAATTAACCAGCACAATTTGACTTTCAATTCAATGCCAGAATATTTTCAAAACTTTTCAAACATTTCTATTCCATTTACTTTATCTAAAACTGTTCTGTTGATTCGCTCAAAATTAGTATGTTTTCATTTTTTCCGTCTATAACCTAACTAATTTTTCCCACGTATAGCATTTATTCACGGCTTTTAAACAAATTTGTTTCCATCGTTTATGCCTTCTGTGTACGCGTATGTGTGTGTGTACTTTTGACCTTTTTGGAAATAAATGTACTTCCAACTGTCCAAAGGATATTTGCAACATCAATCACTTTGCGGACAAACGTAAACGTTGCGGCTGCCATGTCGACTATTTGGTAGTTTGTTTGTTGCTGTTGGTGAGTTGGTCGCTTGCTCCAAGCGGCACTACGCATCAGCGCCTCACTGTTGGTTGGTTACCCGCTGTCAATTGGCCATTTCCTGTTGTTGCCAGTGAATGTCGCGTATAACGGCTCTTGTTTCCAGTATGACTGCCTTTGTATTTGTGCAGTGCTCTTGGTGTTGTTGTAATCTCACAGGTAGCGGAAATACAGTTATATAATTTGTATGTCAATATGCAGAGCTTTCAATTTGTTACAGGCTTTGTTGTTGCTTTTATTTTGCACTTTTTTGCGGTGGCATTCTGCATGCCGCCGCGCCTTTACACAAACTCTAGGCCGTTTCACATAAATTTATGTAAAAATTAATTTTGTGTGAAATCGTGCTAGGCATATAAATCCTTAGCGCTTCATTCGCCAACCATTCGCTCTGTACGCGAGCCTCGGGAAGCACGCTTCATTGCAGACAAATGACCGGGCTGACAAGTGCAACTCTGGTAGTTGGAAGCGGAGTACATAGGAAGAACGGAAAGCTATAAAAACAGCGCTACTGGCTATTTATCTTCTTACACATACACAAATAAGTGGGCTTGTTGATGTCTCGCTTGATTTGATTAACCTGGTGCCTTCTAAGCATGAGAAATTGGCTTCGGCCATGGCAAAGTGTATAACAACCTTGATAAATGTGAAGTTAATTTTGAAAATCGAAGTCTAATTTCATTCGAATTTGCGCAGAAAAGGCTTTAAAATTTAATTCAGACTATTATTTGCAGCTCTTATTTTGCTTTGGAACATTGATGCGAACTCTCCGACTGGTCAAGGTTTAAAGAGCTCACTTTGATCACTAATGCTGTCTGAATATAGTAATATGTTTACAGAAGAAAAATTAAGATTTACCGCAGCATAATTTATTGGCCTGAAGATTGCTGTGCTGGGTGTAAAATATTTCCTTATTGAATTCATGGTGTTTCCTCTAACTTGATTAAATTAAAAACGTATTTGAGCGCAACTTTCAGAAAAATATAGCTTCTATTTGAGGAACTCATCATTAGGATTTCCTTAACTCTGTTTAAAACTTATAAAACATACTCAACAGATCCATAAACTCAGAAACAAAGAACTTTTTGGATTTACTAACGCTTCACGTTTACTTTTAAAACCCTCAAAGATTTCTGTAACACGGTATATAAATATTTATATTAGAACAACAGAAGGAAAATCGCCTATATATATATATTATATATATATTAGATATATTAATCAAATATTTTATATCATATATATATATAAATATACCTATATTTTTGATCTACCAGAGAAGCCGAAAAGTTCGTATTAGAGAAAGCTACTCGAGTTTAGTGCATATGTTTTGTGTCAGATCTATTCTGGCGTTCTGGACTATATCACGAATCAATGAAAACAATGACAACATTGCTCGGACTTGATACAGTATTTACCGTATTCTTCGGATTTTAGAGAATTGCCGCTGAAAAGCAAATACCGAAACTGAGTATTCTTTTAAAAACAAAAACCCATCGTATTACAAAACTGGCATTAAAAAGTTCGCAGATCTCTCGCTATATGTTGAGCACTATTTGAATAAGAACCAATGCCACCAACCAATAATACATTAGCAATGCACAGAGTTGAAGTTTGCTTAGAAAGGAGAAAATTTAATTACAATAATGGGTTATACCAAAAGTACCAAAAGAGTATAACTCGCTAAATTTCATACTTATTGACTTGAAATTGAGACAGAAATTTTCAAACAAGTTTCTCTCGAGAAAAATGTAGGAATTTTTTATGTTTCATAATTCATTTATCATATATAATACATTTCAGAGCATCATTTTTTTTCTTCTCTTTTTCAAAAGAATTTTTTCTTAAAATTTTCACCGCTCCTGCAAAAGGTGGTAAACAAAATTTCCTATGTCCCTTCCAGCGTTTTGTATAAAAAAGTTAAAAAATGTTGGAATTTCGTTCCACAATCAAAATTGAGGGCCGTTTTATTGTCTGCAGAGCTTTCCAATAACGACAGACAAATGCACAACCATTTTGCTCTTAAAACTCAGGAAAAGTATTTAAAATCTTTTATTTAATATCAATTATTTACAAGAAAAAACTTTGCTCAATTTGAGATTGTTTTCTTTTAAATTTTTTAATGAAAAACGGCGTATTGCTTGGGGGAATTGCTGTCTGGGGGGTGATACTAACCCATTTTACTTATGTGTTGGGGCATTTTATTGGGTGCTTAGTTAATGTTAGTTATTTGTAAGTGTTTATTGTTTTGTGGCTTAGTTAGTAGTTTTTATTATTTCTTTAACATTAAAATTTTATTTTGGCTTAAGGTTTTAGAAATTATAATTGTGGATTAATCTCTACACCGCCAAAATGATCGCCAAGAATTTCATTACTTGACGAAAATCTCTGTCAAATATCTGACAAGGACGTAAACAGCCTTTAATTTTACAATTACACTTAAGACCCATAGTTTTAAATCCATCGTATGAATTTCTTTGCGATATATTCGCTGCACAGGGGGGTATATTAAACAATAATTCACGCTACAGACACGAATATTTTATTTTCTGAATTTTATACTGTGTTGTGCAGAGAGAGGATTCGCAACCCAAAGTAAAAATCCAATTACTGCAATTTTCAAACTTAATGACTTTTCCCGACGCCATTACTTTGTGAGCGAGTCGAAGGCGAAAGATGACCAATTAAAATTGACTTATGCTATTAACAACGCATTTGTGTGCTTGTGTTGTTTTTGTAGGTAACAAGTTATTGCTGTTAACGTGGTGGTAATTGGTCATAGCTGCAACATACACGTAATATATGTATGAATATATTGCCACGACCATATATATAATGAACTTTACCGTTGAATTGTGTAGCAATATAAGTGTGAAGTAAGAACGTATATATTATTGAAACGAAATGTGTTTACGGACATGAAACCTCGATATTTGTGGAAATTAATTAATTGCCAGTGTTACATTTATGGACATATGGTTAAAAATAGGTGTGGAAATATATAATAGGGGCAAAAGAAAATATAAAACGGACGGAAATTCACCGAATATTGTATTAAATTAGTATTATACTATAGTATACGATGAATATTTTTAAATTTTCTATTTTACTATTTATTAAAATATTTTACTTTTAAATTCCTAATATATACCATTTTGATAAAGCTTTTAGACAAATGGTGACTACACATTTTATCTAATCTAATATACATTTGTTTATTTAAGAAATTTGTTTATAAAATATTTTTGGGTTTGTTTTCTTATATATAGTATCTGTACATAGGTAGTGACATGAATAATAGCCCCAGCACACATAAATAGTAAAGCCTTAAATAACGCATGCGCTAACATATGAAAAAACGCCAACCTAGGAAGACCTATCGCCAAAATTCTTATTATTAAACCCAGCTGTCTTAACGTAGACAAAGCAATAATTTTCTTTAGGTCAAACTCAAAATTAGCCCCTCCGCCCATTTAGTATTTGATCTATACCGGTTGTTTGTTCGATCCGCTGGGTTTGTCGTACCAGCTAGACATTTCAGTTCTTCAAGAGAGAATTTCAAGCTCTAAATATAAATATTATGAAAGTGAGCGGAATTACAATAATTAATTTAGAAAATTTGGATTGCCAACCTATCTGTCCCACTTTCCAAGCAGCGAGGGGTAAGAATTGAAAGATCGTGATGAAATAAGGCAAACAAGGAAAGAAAAGAAAAAAAAAGAAGAAAAAGTAAAAAAGAAAAGAAAATAAGAACGAAGGTATCCAAATGCAAAAACAGAGTGCTTATTTAATAACCAAAAAAGCTAGGAAACTAAGAAAAATATTCACATGTGTTGGATTAAGAGTCAAAATACTGGCATGGAGAAAGTACTGGCTCATGAAAGTAGTTGAAGAGCATGTTATCTTACTTTGATATATAATCTAACTCCAATTTAATTAACTCCTAATTTATAATTGTATTATAAATGATAATTTCAGATTCCAAAATTACATAATGGGACTTCAATTTAGTTCAAGGGGTTAGGACAATCTGGGAAACAATTTTATTGAACTTAAAGTACACTTTATGGTCTTAGAAAAGTTACTTAGTTGTTAGAATAGTGAATTTTTTTCTCTGTCTAATATGTTCTAGTGCTGGAGTGTTCATGTTAGCCAGTTCTGTACGTAAAACTTTAAACGAGTTTTCATGGAAATTGGGTTTTTCACATAGGTCGACGAAGGGTTGTGAAACATTGTTGTGAAGCTAAAACATACCTACTTTACTAGCAGGTCTTATGTAGATTAAAATCCCGTTTTTATTTCGTTTTAGGTTGCACAAGTTTCTGGAATCACCGTTGTCCATAGAGACCCTCTAAGAGAAAGGGGATTCCATGAAATACATGTTTCGTAAAGCCTGAAGAAGAGAAATTCGATTTATTTTTCTCTAGTAACAGAATAAAGTATCAAAGTTAGGCCTTTTTTGAGGGCTCTAGATTGACTTAATCTCATAAAATCATGGGAAACATTTCCATATCATTCTCTTAGTCTCCCCGCCTACTTTTCAAAGAATTTAATTCTTCAGTATTTAATCCGTCCAGCTTCTCTTTCTTTACTAGTTTCAGTAAATATATCAACAAATTTATGTAAAATTCTGTAAATATCTGTGATAATATTTGAAATATATCTTGTGCACAAACAAAGTACCTGGCGGCCGCCGTATTAAAGCCCGTGTTTACTATTTCGATGATTTGTGGATTAAAGTTCCGATCGAAGAGGGATTTCTTGTTATTGAAAAATTTTTTGGTATATTGTTATCACCAAACTGTAGAGCAATATATTAAAGTTTGGTGATAACAATATACTTTCTTGTAGAAACATCTGTTTGTTGTATGAGATTGTATTTTATATATTATATTTTATTATATATAATACAATATAATTGCAATATAATATTGTTGTATTGTGTATATAATAATTGTAAAATAATATTTTTATATGTAATAATAATACAATATAATTGTGTTATATATATAAATAATTGTATAAGATCTTAGATCTACATATATTACATGCGAGCGAAATTAAATAAATTTTTACATTGCCTGTCGGATGTCGGGTGAGAATTGTTGCTAGCGAGTAATATTGAAGATTTGACTTCAAGAAATAATAAACTTTTAAGTTTTATAATAAAAAAAAAAAATTTAAATACAATCAGCTCAAACAAGGGTAAAGGGATTTTAATCCGTACTGAATTGGATCTCAGCTGCTGTAAAGTAAATTCCTAATCGTACCAAAACCCAAAATACTCTAACCTTAAAGTATTCTCTTATTTTTTTCGAAATGCTTTAGAAAACGCAAAGTGTTTTTGAATAATTCAAATTAGAGGTAGGACGAGTCTCAAAATACATTCTTGGTATAACTCAAGGCAGTATATTCTATTAATTTTTATTTTGATTATCTGTTCGTTGAAAAATTGTGCATGTATTTGCTCTATCTGTTGCTTTCATTTGTTATAATTAAATGAATATCGGTTAAATGAGTCTCCGTTTAATTGAATCGAATGTCGCGGATTTTTTGATATGCTATTATAAAGAACTACAGGTCTACATGCAGTTCATGCAGTTTTACACACGCATATATTGCATTTGACTTCAAGGAACACTTTTCTGGAACGATACCCTCTCCTACCCATCCCTTGAATTACTTTACAAGAATGCAACCAAAAAAGGAATAATAAACCAAAATCGGTTAGCGTATGAGTTTGGAACAATTTCAAAAATTTTCAAAACAAACTTTCGTTGAAAAGATTCGCATTTTCCATGCTGCTCTGCATTTTCATGCCGCACATAAATTGCAACACTTGATGAAAGCTAACACAAACATAAGTATACACATGTCAGGGAGGCAAAAAATTTATAATTTGCATAAGCACACTCACGTGCATGTTTGTGTGAATATGTGTGGGTGTGTGTGTGTTGGAAGTTAAACCAAGGAAAGACATGCACCGTTACAGGCGACCGCAATTTTTCATATGCCAACGACAGCGACAACAATGTGCAACAAATGGACACACAGCACATGATTGGGGATGTGTGACAGTGCTATTTTTGTCCTTCTAGCCGAGCTCGAAAACAATACCGACTACCACGGAGCATTGCAGTCCAATCTTGTGGCAGCAACATCCTGTTATTGTTGTTGCTGTGCGAAATGTCTCTTTTTACTCACATCTCTGTGCAAAGTTATGCAACAATATATGTAGATGTGCAATTGCGAGGGGGAGTGGAAAGGCAGTTGTAAGAGCTGTTGCTGGTAAATTTGCTGGTTTTCATATCACGTTGTTGTCAAATAATATTGTGCAATTTATTTATTCTCCTTTGATATGAACATACCAAAGTTTTGTTTTTACGCCTTTTAGCAACAATAACTAATGTGTTTGCAACGAAGACTAGATGTTATAAAAATAAAACGTTAAAAATATCGAAATTGAAAATGTCACTGGCAAAACATGTTTTCGGATATTTTGCATTAATAATAGCTAGCTTAAGGTTTTTGATTGAATGCAAGTCAAAAAAATGAATTCAAATACCTTACTTTTCTCTTCAATCATTTCCCTAATGTCCTAAAACTGCTCAGTTCTATTCACTGTTGTAGAAAATATATGATAATAATCTGCCTTCCTAATAGGTGTCTATAAAAGGCCTTCGAAGTTGACGCTGGCCTTGATTGTGAGCAGAGCTTGTATAACAAGGCGCGAACTCAAGAAGTGATGAATTCCCCTCCAACCAAGTTGCAAATAATATGGTATATTTGTCTTTAAAATTAGCAAAAGTGTAATAAATATTCTGACTCAATCTCCCTTTCGCATGCTTCTTTTTAAAACAAAAGGAAGAAGAAACGAAGAAGAAAGACAAGAATTCAGCTCTAATGTCTTACACTTCGACTTTTTTCGAATAATAATAAAGGAAGGTTCCATTATTATGATTTTTCCCGTTAAATTAACACTAGGTCAGGTTAGATTAATTCCATGGCTAATCCTCAAGATCGGAATCACATTTGTACTGGCATATCCCATTTGAATCCCATTTATCGACAAAGCCCACGTGAACCCATCACGAATCTGCTTAGGTGTTTTAATGCTATTCTCCCTGGTTCACTTGAATGGCTGAAGTTGGGAAATCTTACGTGTCTCAGTCTTGTGCTCGCAAAGCTGAGAAAGTTAAGAAAGAAGTGTTGTGATGATTTTATCAAGTCATATTCCAAACAACATCTGCAACTAGCATCCAGTAAGATTTTTAACCTCAGATCAACATAGAGTATCTCTTCAAGAAAGCATAACGCATTTTCAACATGCAGTTTTGCCAGCATTGCCAGGCCTAGCAATGGCGTCATGGAACCACTTTGCGGTTCTTTTTGAAAGATAATTTCATTTTGTTTCCATACAAAGTGAAATTAACACAAAGGATATTGCGACCATGCGCGTTGCTTGGAAATCGAGAGAGTAATGTCTTACAGTGAACTTGATTTATGAAAACGAAGTTTGATGAGTGACGAGGCCTATTTCACATTGTCTGGCCGCGCTCATAAGCAAGATGTCCATGTTTTTGGAAAATTTATTCGAGATTTATGAAACAAAACCAAAAAATAAGTGTTTCCATCGGCGTTTGTTACAAAACAATCATGTTTTATTTGTTTTAAAACAAAACGAAAAAGTCATGTGTAATCAATGGTTTACATGGTATATTTGCCCATAAATGCGGGATAAAGTTGTTGAATGTTATAGGCCCCAACAAAACAACGCGCCCAGTCACACTGTCAATCAAACTATTCATTCTTTTCAACAAAAACTCTATGGAGGTCTGATAAAAATAGGTAAGTGTGAGTTCTTTATAACTAAATCTCCAAATTTAATAACGCGCTACTTCCTTTGGTGAGATTATGAGAGAAATTCACGGTATATGTCAACAATTCTCGGCCTAGTGACCAAAATGCTCGACAAAGTAATAAAAATACGTAGCAAAAAACAGTTCTTTTCTTTTTTGGTTTTAATTTTGTTGAAACCACATGCTTCATTAAATTATTTATTAGTAATTGTGTAGCATTATTGACATCTATCATATATTTGATCAATATTTTGGTTTTAAGTATATACATTTCTGGCATATTTCTTCTTGTATATCCATATTTATATGATATACAAAACCAGAAATTTACATTTCACTTAAAAAATTCTATTTTCCAGTCACGAATGATGAATGATTGAGAGAGAACCAGCTGATCTAGGCGCTGATAACAACGCAAATCCAGTTTTCCAGCGGCCAATTGCAGACAAAGAAGATTTGAAATCCTTGATATATCGCAGCCATAAATGATGAAGAGCCAAGATATGTGAAAACTCAACGTTGTTAGGCTAGAGAAGAAAAGAAAGAAGGCAAAACGCACGGGAAGATGGAAAACAAAAGTGCTGGGAAAATAAAACAAAATGTGAAATTTCAGTTTTTTGTCTAGCTGTGCACAAATAAAAATTACCATCATTCATCATCACAAACACATTGTTTCCTTTACAGCGCAGTCCATTTAACTGCACAACACTGAGACGCTTTGAAACGTGCAAGTGGTGTGAGTTTGTTGCTAATCTTGTTAAGAACAAATGCACTAATACCCACAATTTGATGGGCTGAGTGTAGCAGGAAATTAGACAGTCGAGCAGTGGGCGGCACAACGGCAATAAGTAGCTCAAGGCCAGAAGGCGAAAAATGGGTAAAAATTGGGTAAAAATTGGGGGAAGAAGTGGAAAAGCTCAAACATGGCGGCGATAAGAAACGAAATGCAAAAAATAACAGTGTAAAGCGACTCCAGTATGTAAGAGATAGCGCATAAAGCACATTCTTGATGAGTTTTTGCATAGCTCAAGGCGTTGCCAAACAATCAACATTCATACATTTATTGTATATATCTCTATACAGTACTTATATACATATCAAAATTGTTGCAAAATCCTTCTTTTCGTGTTATTTTGCTACATGTTCACTATTTATTTTACATTTGTCTGTCCTTTCTGTTCTTTGTTCGACTTTCTTTCTTCGAGTGTTTTCCGACATTTGCCAAATGCTAATTTATGTATGCTTCATCCCAAAACTGTAGTGGATGGGTGGCTAGCGAATACCCTTTTCCCCTCGTTCTTTCTTTACTTCAAGTTTTTTTTTTTCTTTTTCTCATCTGATTAACCGCTCAATTTCCTTACTGACTCTTCCAACCCTTGTATTATTGTTTTGTTTACAACATTTCGCCACATTAGAAAGGCGTTGGGAATTGAGTTAGGCTTCACTGAATTTTATTATAGCTTGAGTTTAATATCAGAGCGGAATCTTTGCTCGTTCTGTTAATAATCATCGCTGTACATTGATTACACACCAGGTAGAAAGGTTGCTCTCTCACTCTCTATTCAGAAGTGTTAAAGTGAATATAATTTATTCGTTCGAAAGATGGCTGCGTCATAATTAATGGATTTTATTGTAGTTTTTGTCATGTGACAAACGAAATATTTATGATAAAATTTTTTTTAAAGGTTTTAATATTTAATAAAATTTTTTATTTAATTTTTTGTTTATTAGCATCCCCATTTTTTATACTCCATCCTTAAAATACTCTTGAACAGCTTAACCTGGAAGATATGGTATGGTATAATACCGATTTTAATTTTCATTTGTCAGTATCTTTCACGTTAAAGCCTGGTGCATTGGTGGCGATGATATGATTTATCCTCACAATCTGAGGTATCCGCTGTTTAAAATCTTTTTAACCCAAATTTTTTAAACAAGGATACAGAGAATAGACCGATCTAGAGCATTTACAATTTATCTATTTCGCTTTGGGCTCATATCCAGTGTATAATTTTTAATTGAGCGAGAAATTAAAATGTACTCGAATAAAGAATACACACGTGTAGTGCTTAAATAATTGAATTTTAGAAGAGAGTTGCTCAAAAAGATCTAATAATATAAAAATGGATTGCACAAGAATTTAATAGCGCTGATTTAGTCACATTGGTTTAGCCGAAACAAGCGGCTACTGTCTTACGAAACCTTTTCTATAGAACCATATGGATAAGGTTTATGGTTTAAAGGTTCAAATAAATTTACAAGCTACTGCTTTTATCTATTCCAACATCTTTTGAGCACACATTTCATATTTTGCTAACTGGGCGAAACATTTACCAAATATATTAGTTCTCACTTATTTGTGAGCACCGGGCAGACCCGTCTCATATGCATAGTATCACATTTTCGACTATGTAGGTTAAGTTAGGTAATGAGCTGATGCCGCGATGGATATTACGCGGATCAGACTTGTTCACTTGTAGGTCGGTCCCTCACGATAGCAGAAAATTCATAAATATGGATCACACCGCTCATCATCAAACAGCATTGAGGCTATCCCTAATCTGTTGAGGCGACTAATTTCGATTTCAACTAATTAGTCTGAATTGACTCATGGTCTAGTCGTAAGCGTACTCTCTGCGGAATCAATTCCAATACTGGTACTAAGCTTCCGAAGTGAATAACACTCTTACTGAAAGTAGCTGCACTACAAAGCTGTAGGTATTTGAAATGTATTTTGAAATAGAAACGACTGCCATCATTTATATCAAAATTCATCGCAGTGATATGGAAGCCTAAAACTAGAGTTGGCGGAGAGCATCCAACAAAAGACTCCCCCACTAACCTTCCCTTTGAACTTCGGTACTTCCGTAAAAATCTAACTCAGGGCCTCCTCCAACTCCGCCCTGCTCACATGTCTCTTGTATATATGAGCGCAGAGAAGAAACCATTAAGAGTTGAAGAGGCAGTGGTCAAGATTATGGGGAATGATGTCGAAGTGAAGCCCGCAAGCCAAATTCTGGTTATAAATAAATTTCATAAAAAACTCAGTTACTCAATGAAACCAGTTAAATGATGAGTGTTAAATTATAAATCTAATAAATAATTGAATGGTTGAAAATCTTTCCAAATAAATATATGAACATCTTAATTTATTTTTCCTCTTATATTAGTTACCAAAAAGGGAGTATTAAATCATTTTGCTTTCAAACGAGTGAGAAATAATTTCCATTTTTCATAGCACACTTGAAATCATCCCGCTCGCTTGAGCTTTTCGTCACTTGGTTTTGACTAATAGCTTTTCTAGCAATTATTGCCGCTTATAAATTCTTTTCTCTATGCTTATCTTTCAGTTGCATAGTATTTTGCTTTGTTTGCATGTTTTGTCAACTTCTCGCTCTCCATTTGCATTTCCGTTATTCCCCATTTTCACGCTTTGGCGCTGATAATTAAATGCTCGAATTAATTTATTGTTTGTATGCGCTTTTCACAAATTGCTTGCCTACGCGTTTTTGCCGCTGCCATTGTCTTACACCAAAGTCGTTGTCTGGCGTAAATGTGTGCTGTGCGAGTCGGTAGTGACAACAGTTTCGACACGTCGAGTGTGAGAACGTTAAGAAGTGCTGTCTTAAAAAGTAATCAAATGTAATTAATGATGACAGTGATGAAAATCAAATTAAGTTCACAATATTGTTCTGTCATTGTGAGTGAAAAGGAAGATCTCTTTAATTTTTATGTAATAGTAAAAGTGCTATTGATATGAAATTAATGCCTGTAAAAAATTGACTTTTAATTACGAATTACATTTATTATGATATAATGACCTCTACAAAATTTCATGCATGCTCTTCCTGAAATCTTTTCGTAATTAACGATTCACAAAATATTCGGCTTCATAGACCAAAACTTTAGAAATCAATTTGTCTTGTTAATAATATTAGGAACTCTGAATCATGGAAGACTTTTGGGTCTTATTCTTCGAAAATGAATGTAAATATCAACGATAATTAATGTTTTTTTGGAGACCGAATTGTTTTTAATCTCACGTAAGATCAACTTTGTGTAGTTTCGTGATCTTATCATAGACGATTTTCCACCATCACTTATTTTATTCACCGCCCTTTCCGCCATTTTACAACCCTTTCTCCCTTTTTTGCAAAATAAAAGCAATGATGAAAAGACTTTTGAGGAAAACTTTTGGAAAATTCTAATTATATTTTTGAGACATTACTTTTTCCAGAAATGTGCTCAATCAAGTATCCAAAAAGGTAAAACAAAACAAATAAAGAAGGGTTAAGGGTTAAGTTCGGGTTTAACCGAACATTTTATACTCTCGCAATGTGCCATGATCAGAGGCGGGGAAATGCTTCCAGGTGCTGGCATAAATTGATATTAAAAAAATGTTGTGGAAGAATTCAACATTCATTATTCGATGAAGTTGTCAATGGATTGCAATCGTATATGGTATATTATTAACTTATATTACAGGCCATAAACTCATGTACTTTCGTTGCTATATTTTGCTTAGTGTTCGAGTTATTTATATTACAATTTACCAAATTAACACGAATAAGATATATGCGATATAAACTCAAGAAATGAGATTAATTAAATTTAATGGGTATAAAAGCAAAAGTCAGCCAGAGAAAAGGAAATCATTATATTAGGAATAAGCGGATTATACCATGATCTAGACCAATTTCTTTCATATTTAGCGCGAAATCACATTGTGTTTAAGAAAACATATCCACATAATTTCATAAAAATATCACACATTAGTGACCAGCATAAACGGTTTAAAGGCAGATGGAAAGTCGCTAATTCTTATAACGGACATTTTTGGGATAAAGGAAAATCCGCACTGATCACATAAACCTTTTTCAATATTCAAGTATATTTGGGAACATGTTTTCACGCAATTTTGTGAAGGTAACTCACACAGTGGCCGGCATGTTCGGCATAAAGTCTGCTAGAACATCGAAAATCATTATTGTAATATATGAGAGCTGGGATAATTCGTAGACCGATTTCACACATTTTCGGCATTAAACTATGGTATATCCAAAATTACACGTTTACTTAATTTTGCTTAGATTTTTTACATATTGACGGAAATATATGGTATAAAGTCTACCCAGAGGTTGAAAATCCTTGTATTAGGTACATGAGGGCTAAGGGAAGTGCTTACCCGATTTTATCCATTCTAAGCACATGGACACACTGTTATGAGATAACTCATATATTGAACGTTATATGTGGTATAATGTGTACAGGAAGGTAGAAAATCTTTATATAAGGTATGTGGAGGCTAGGAGAAGTATTTAACTTTAGCTGTGAAGTTCTCACATTTATTTGCGCTTATACGCTTATGTGAAAATATGCGCATTACCCACTCAAGCACAAAATGACTTGGGTATGATTGAGTGCAGTCGTGCAATAAGTTATATTTCTACGGAAAATATTACATTAAATCCGCTTAGCTCTTTACTGATTATGCTTCGAATATATTTTTATGCTATAGAAGCTATCGTATCGCATTCGTTCACCCAGCGCACAAGATTATTATAATATTTACCATATATGATACGTTCACACTAAATATAGATTTTGCTAAATTTATCATAGTTGGTGCGTCAAAATTAGGCATATCATATTATAATTCATAGTAATAATAACTTATCTTTGTTTTAGAGGAGAATAACTTTATTTTGACAGAAGGAATAAATAAATTATTAATATCTAGAGTTCGTACAAAAATATTGATGTATGGCCGCCGCGACTATTGCTTATGTAATTTTGCATAATAAAGCACTGAATGTTGGTTTCGAATTTCCATAAATAATTCAGTTGACTTGATGGAGTCAAATCGCAATAACTTGGTGGCCAGGGTCAAGATCATTTCTTGATATGTTTTTGGAAACCAAAAATTCGTAACAATAAAGATTATAATGGCTTCATTCACCGTTTGTCTGACATTTTTTTCAATGACACGAGTGACCAAAAAGTCGAATAATTTCGCCGACTCCAACTGCAGTTTTTAAAAAGTATGGAGTAATAATGTCCAATACAAGGCTGAATGAACTTCACTGCCCTCTTCTCTCGTTGAAGCATTGCAAAAAGCATTCGAACAATTTTCAATATCATGGATTTTTTAGAGAAAAGTTGCAGAAACTGTGGAGTGGTTGTTTATCTATTTCTGTCTGAGAGAGTTTGTTTTTATATGCACAGAGTATATTAGATAATTTGCTAAAAATTTAAATTGGGCGGACATCGGAGAATATTATCCATCGACGAAAATCTTAAATTTTTTTCACTGTCCGTTTGAATGCAATTTCAATTTTCTACTTTCTCCACAAATTATGTATACGCATTTCTTGAGGAAAGGGTCAAAACGATGATAAGAACAAAAATGTCTCGGTTTTGTTTTTAATATCCAATCTTATTGTTTCAAATTGGTTTGGCTAAATTTCGAAGCTATGTATTTCACTATCTAATGAGAGTTGTATTTGTATATATATATATAAATATCAAAATTTTGTAAAGTCGTAACTTACATGTGCGTTGGGAAATATATGCCATACATATATACATATATTTGAAGTACCACTGCTGACCTTGAAACCACTAGAAAAGACTTGGATATAATTCTTGCTTCGACCAACACTTTAAAAATTTCCTAATGGAACTTGGCCCTCGACAGGCGCTTTTTCCATTACTCGCTCGGAGTCAGCTTAAAACTTGTAGGTCCCCCTAATATTGCGCATACCGCAAATAGAAAAGAAAAGTTCGGCCAACTTTCTCTCATTTCTATATATATAGTAACATTTACTTATTCTAATTGTAATTAAAATTTGAACATATAAATAATTTCTTTAAAAATGTGAAAATGTAAAATGTCTCCAAATGTGCGCTGGGTGTATGATATGAAATACTTTGGACTGAAATTCTTGTTCTTTCTTGATTGGTATGCTTTAAGTAACTTATTTGCGACTATACTAATATTGTGAGATGTGTTTCCCCTAATATATTTATACCAATCGATTGCAATCCAGACTGACCGCCACATTTTCCAGCTCACAAAGTCGACTTCATAAATTATATGTTTATATGGGTCCAGCTTTATTTGCACTTATTTCATTTGTATATATATATCGGTGACTGTGACTTAATCTTTATTGTGCAACAAAATTGCCAATATTATGGCAAATGACCGATTTCCGTTTCCAGCAAGCAGCATGCGGCCAGCAGAAATGAAATTTTGGAGATCTCCTCTCAAACATTTTCAGACTAACAAACATATTATTACTTTCACGACTATGAGTGCAGGGGAAACTTCGCAGAACTGTTTGTGTTTTAGACATCACCATCGATTGCCCATTTCATGCTTCGGTCACTTAGTGGTTAGGATTTTTATTGCATGCTTGTATGTGTTCATCGATCATGGCTAACGGTAGAAATAATTTGATTTTTTCTCTCTGATTTCACTTTTTTATCCTCTTAGGCTACAAGATACTTGCAATCATACTTGGTTAACATTGGTACCCAATAAATTGATTATGTATATAAGTACGTTTGTATGTACGTATGTGAGTATATAATCATGTAAGCATGTAAGTTTGTAAGCATGTAAGTTTGTAAGTACGTATGTAAGTAAGTTGTGTACAAGTTGTTGACCAGGTTTTGTGTTTCCAGCCTATGGCATGTCTGCCTTTGGGTTACATTCTTGTCATTGTTGAGCATAGTTTCAACATTCTAGATATGTCCAAATCTCTAATGGTGTATGTAAACGCATTTCGATGGTTTGTGCGTACTCTATTTTGTGTTGTGCACATGTTTGTAGCCACATACATTCCTGTTGTTCATCAAGTGCTTGGCTGATTGGCTTTTTGCTTCAATGCTTTATTGCCTTGTGGTAAGCTTCTGCACTTTCTCTTCCTATTGCTGCCATTGTTGTAATCGTTGCGTTCATTTATTATAGCTGTAATGATTATGAGTTTTTGAAGCTGTTAAATTTGATGGCATCTTAACGGAGGAATATCGCATGAAGTTATAACATAAATTTTTGCAAAAACACACGCATAAACATGTGTATATGAGAATTTTATATACACAGTTGGGTATAAGACCAGGCGCATGCACACCTAACACTCATGTATAATTTGGCATGTCATCTGTAGCCTTAGACAGCTGTCTACTCATACCGCTTGTGACATATGTAATTGATTATAAATTAATGTACACTTAAGTTACTCAGCTAAGAAACAGAAGCCCGTATAATTCTGCTTAGCTGCAACACACACATACCTTATATACTATGTACATAAGCATGTAAGAACATCGAATTATGTTCTGCGGATTTATTTTGTTTGACATAAATGTCAAAATTGGTGACACTTGTAGCTAATTAAGACATGAGCACGATTAGGGGACTTTTAAAAGTAGATAAATAACTCCTAAATTCGAATTGAAAATATGTTTCTCTTTTTGATTAAGCACTAACATTATGTATTTAAGCAAGCTTAGTGACTTAAGAAAAAACAGTTTTTAATTGCTTATCTCTTCTAAACTGGCACTACTTTCTATTACTTGACCACGAAGAATTTTGCGGAATCTCGAAGCATAAATCATGTTTCTAGTACGGACGACTCTCTCTCGGGTATTTCACGAGAAATAAAAATAAACCATGTTACGCAATAGCGCTCAAGTATTGGTGTATGATGAGTACAACACTTTCGTCTGACTAAACAACTGAGTCATTATGATTTGGCGCTTAATGATTTTTTAAGCATGGGAGAGGGTGAATATCGCATAAGATAAAATGTGAAGTTGTATGAACTTCCTGAACACTTTAGGGTAAGTTCTGAAAATCAAAAGTCAACGCTGACTAAGTAATGGCGTTTATACGAACATAAAAAAAAAAATATGAAATGCCGTATCAAATCTTGGTGGCAGGAGTGGAGTCGTTCTGTCATTGAAGGCGCTAAGTTGACAGCAACTTTATATCACTTAATATTTTATATTGGTGCATGCTACCAAAATGAGGAAGCAAATGACAATCTTGGTTCAGTAGCTTCTATAATAACACTATTTAACTTAAATATTCACCAAAAATATGGAGCTTCAATCCACTATTAAAAATGACGTCATAACAAAGAAAACCATTTAGTGTTGTTGGACTATTTAGGCTCAAAAGTAAATATGTCTGAATCCATACATTTTGTAGCTAGACCTAACCTGACCTTCAAATGTTCGTAAGATATAAATTTTTCAGTGGTGCCAATTCCACCAAAATTGGCCAACAAAATGAATATTATTATTAAATTATATTAATATTATTTATTTTAATTCATATACTTTTGTTTCAAATTGATTTGACTTACAACCAGACAATAATTATTGCGGTTTATAATATAATTAAATTTTGTAAGCACGTAGGGGTTAATAAATATTGCAAAATATATCCACATATTGTTCATATTATATCCATATATAAGATGTTATTTATGTGTTTTTTCAAAATCTAAACATTTCAAATCAAGGAAAACAAGTAAGGAAGCTATACAAAATCTCTAAATCTTCAAGGAGAAAATGTGGGAAAATATTTTCAGGTGCTGGCAAAATTGCCTGCAATATCCCTGTGAAGGGATACAATCATACTTGGTATCATATTAACTTATACTATAGATCATATACTTACTATACTTTTTACTTATTATACTCACCACTTCACTACTGTATTTTGTTTTGTATCTTAAATATTTATCTTAAAGTCAAGCTAACTAACATAAATCACTATACTTATCGTATTATTGGTGCGGCATATGGGGTTCATATCAATAACACCAATTTTTACTGGCGAATAATATTAATATATCTTGCGCTAATGCCGATGTAATCGAGATAAAGTGAACCAATTTTATAGAGTATATTAAGGAAAAGTCAACCGGAGGGCAGAAAATACTATGCCGATTTCATTTATATTTAAAGCTAAACCTTGTTGAGGTCAGGAAGGAATGTCAAAATAAATTTCTTAAAACAT
This sequence comes from Bactrocera minax, assembly GCA_021498325.1. Classification (NCBI taxonomy): domain Eukaryota; kingdom Metazoa; phylum Arthropoda; class Insecta; order Diptera; family Tephritidae; genus Bactrocera; species Bactrocera minax. The sequence goes on from JAKEEE010000049.1 coordinate 1,332,772, forward strand.
CATACATATTCACCTGTATAAAGGGTCAATGGGGAAGGATAAGATAAGATATAAGATAAGATCAATGGAATGCTAGGGGAAGCTTTGGGCATATTACATTTAATTTGGTATTATACTAACTTATGCTTCAGAAAATATTTACACAATATTTACACACAAATAACTCACACATTGACCAATATATTCGGTATAAAGTTAGTTAGAATAACGAAAATAATTAAAATATGAAATCGGGGGCTATACTAATTTATGGACCTATTTTACCCATTTGCTACACAAAAGTACGGTATACCTAAAAATGTGTTAACCTATTACATATTCTTCTATTACATATATATTAACTTCTTACATATTGGCCGATATTTTCAGTATGGAGTTAACCGGAAATTCGAAAATCTCTAAATAAGGTATATGGGGGCTAGGGGAATTATTGAACTGATTGTTGCAGTTTTTAGCACCAGTCCTTATTATAGTAAAAAAAGGAGCTCACTTTATTTTATTGAGTTATTTTACAAATTAACCAATATTTTCGGTGTAAAGACAGCCATAAGTTCTGAGGTTCAGAACCTCATATTCGGTTTCTTTAGGCTTGAAAATTAAAATTAAATTTTTATAATTTTGAAATGTGCCATACTTTGAAGACGCTATTTGGTCAAGGTTTGAAGCTGTAGCATAAGTACATAAGTATGTCAGGTTAATTTTATGCACTAAATTCGGCTGTACAGCCGATTTGGTACAGTAATTGTTGAGGTATGAGTTTTCTGCAAAAAGGGAGCGGTATTATTTCAATTGTCCAATTTTTTTATCGATTCACAAGCAACTCCAGCCGGTTCTATTTACTGTAAAATTGAATGCTTCCAACTGTATAAGTATACACCCCCCGCGGGTCGGGGGATAAGAATAACCTGCGGTAAGGCATGCCTGTCGTACGAGGCGACTAAAATCCACAACATACACTGCATTTGAAATAGACTTTGCTCAAAAAATAGGCATAGCGACATTGCGACAAAGCTTAAAGCGACATTGTAGTTCAAGCTACAAATGCCACCAGTCGGAGTTGAATGGGTAACTCAACTGGTAGTAGCCTTTAGGCTACAAGGTCTGACCGGAGACTATAATCTGGTGCCACGGGGAGCAGGAGCCCGGTGGAGTTGCTTGTCGCTCCATCCTGCGGTTGGAGGTTTTAGATAGGCCTCGAACCCCACCAACGTGGTTATTGTGCCATTCCACAATGCCGATCGGTTCCGTTGGTTTTAGCGAAAGCTATTATTAACGGGGCGCTGATCGACGCATTGTATTGATCCGTTGTGTTTTTGAACACCGTGGAGTCGAGCCGACAACGGCAGGTACCCACGTAAAGCACATCGGTTTCTGTATAAGTATACATACGCCTTTAAGTATATGTATATGTGAGATTATAAGTAGAAAATTAATAAGAAAATGGGCAACCAAGTGGTTCGATCTTCGAATCTGTGGACTCTATTGAACTTAACGCATGTTGGGCGATAACGAAAAGCGGTCATCGTAGAGTAAGAAAAATCAGTTCTAATTGTAATGCCTAACGCGACGGCTCGAAGTTATTCTTGTGTTTAAAATAGGATATAAGATATAATATGTAATAAATATCTTGTTTAACTTGTGATTGAATTAAAAAGACAATAATTAATAACCAAATAAAAAAAAAGGCAGTTAAAACATATATTTTATAAAATTAAAATAAACTGTTTTATTCTACGAACGTAATCTATCAGTGGCGACTCATTCTGCCAATCTACTCTGACAAAAGAACTACATATATATATATATGTAAAGATGGAGAAGACCGTTTCCATCGACAGGATCAGCGAACGCGCCAATCGTTTTTCATTTGAGATCAGATCCATTTGCATGTAGTCGTATACCTCTAACGTCAGTCTTTATATGCATATCTTTCCTAATTTAAATTGAAAATGTTGGTTCTCACCTTAGTGACAATTCGCAATTTCTTCTTTGCCATAATTCTAAATTGCAAATATATTAAATTTAAACTTCTTGGGTAAGCGCTGATGTTGAAAAATTAAAAAAGATATACGACAATAGAATTTGTAGCATTAAAGAAGGTAAGTAAATGCTGTCCTTCGCTTTTATACATTTTGCATTTTTCCATATTTTCTTTTTTTTCCAGATTATATTATTAATTTTTTGTGGTATTTGTATTTTTGTTGGGTAAGCAGTGCAGCTGCTTCCGTTTCTACTCAATGTATTATGTAATTGTGGTGCACTGCAGGGAAGTGCGGCGGAAGTGATAATAAATTTCAAAAGGGAAATTCATGGTATTACTAACCCTAGTTTTATCGAATTTAATTACAGGTTTAAATTTCTCTGGTGCCATAAGTTAGCTCAATTGATTTATTGGAATTTATACCATCTTCTTAAAGATAGTATATGTTTATAAGAATATTAACTCTTGTTCATATCAACTTGTCATAGAGGCTTTAGGATATCTTTCCTTCTCAAAGTTGTAGTTGAATTTCCTACTGCCGTTCACTTCTCCATATATCCGGCTCGCTTTTCGGTTTCACAAACGGGCACAACCGCTTGCCGGTAGTCTCACATTCTTCTGTGTGGCAACTTGACAGTTGTAAGTCGTTGTCACTTGACATTAATTCAAAATGTTCGCCAACAACATTATGACGAATGAGTAAATGGAGCGGACGGATGCAAGGATGCGCCAAACACTGAATAAAAATGCTTTGCATAAACGCCTGTCACGCCTGGTGAAGGTAAAATTAGAAATACATAGCCAAGCATAAGGATTAGTTGGGCAGGTGACAAAAGGAAAAAAAAAGAAGCAAATGGAAATACACAAATAAAAAACGAAACTTAGGGTAATAAAGCATTGGGAAATGGGCTTTAAGGGAACTAAAATAGTGGAAAACTTTTGCAAAACTACAAGTAAGGATGTGTGTGTGTGCGTGTGTGGTTTGTATATGCAGAAGGTGTGTAAACTTATGTGTGCGCTAATGTGAGCAGATGGTGAGCGACTAAATGAAAAATGTGGGTTTATATTTACACAGTATTATTGCGGCGTTCAGCCATTTGCGGCTTTCTGCGATTTATGAAAGTGAGATTATTTCGCTTAGTCATATAAATTATGAGCAAAATGTGCTTATTACGCTACGTCAACAATTTGTTAGGCCTAATATGTTTAATGAAATATGGCAATAGTAAATTTCATTATTTAATGATGACTAATTTGTAAATAATATTCATAATTAATTTGTAAATGATATTAAATTCCAGCCTTTATTAATTAAATGGATAATTATAATGGTTTTTGGGTAGCTGAAAGAATTTTTTTTCGTATCTTATCCGTTATATGCGCCTTATCCGTTTATATTGGTGATTGTATCAACATTATTCTAACACAGTTCCACCAAAATATTTCTCAAATAAACCATTGCACGAACGCTGTGGATATATAAATTTATGCTCTTTTGCACCTATTTCGTCTGAAATAACTTCTACATTTGAAATATTTCGCTTATTATCCCAGAAAATGCCGTTAATCGAAGAAATATAAAATGCAATAACTAGACCACAAATTTATTGCAAAATTTGGTACAGAGGATCACAGGGTGGACAGGGTGGTAGGCAGGGTGGACAAAAAATGTTTGGAAAGTGGGTGTGACCCGCCATATAATAGATTTTTTATACATATCTCACAAGCTACTAAAGCTATACCAAACGAACAGGTTTGAACCATACAGCACAGTGCACACGTAAAATCGGATAATAACAACCCATGAAGAGGCTATGTCTAAAACTACAGAAAGTGCGTTATTAACTCGATAAATTAGCGCAACAGAAGCTTTAAATTTTGTAATAAAGACGGCACGAAAGGACGGTATACGAATCGAACCAACTCGACCAAATTCAACCAAATTGGGTGTGCAACATTTTTTTGACACTTTATCTTACAAACAGTACTTTCAAGGTGTGACATCTCTTATCTGAAAAGTGTCGAAAACGAACGAGAGTGACCAAAACTTCTCAAGCCTCCAGATGCCGAGTGTGAGCGCATGAATTTTTACCGAAAATGTCGGTCAATCTGTTTCATATCTTAATGCAGTTTAAAGCGTATCCATTTTCTGAGAAACATGTTCTTGTGCCAAAAATTTATAAAATCGAGTAATATATAAGAAAATATAAAATCCTCCCAGCCCGCATATAAATACAACATATAATGATTTTCACTATTCTAGTTGACTTTATGCCGAATATATAATACCAGTGAAGGTGAAAAATATAATATATTGATAAAATTGCATGGAAACATGTTCTCAAGAATACTTTATTTTAATATAAAGTTTTCAGAACACCTGAAAATATTTCACCGCCTTGGTTCCTTGTAAATCGCGAGATTATAAAATGTTGCAACCGAATTTAACCATTCCTTACTTGTTTAGGATTGTATTGCTATGTTACTAAGATAACTAATTTCTTTATCTATTGTATATTCGTGTCCACATTAATACTAAATATATATTTATGTTACATTTAATATTTAAGTTTATTTTACCGCTCCATGTCTCATTTTAAATCTCTCATAAGTTCTTAAATTGTCACTTCTCTTATTTATGTGCATACATATGTTTCCAATTGTAAAGTTTCATACTTGTTTGTGCCATTGTCCTATACGAAGGGACACAGTAGGCGCAAACTGCAATTGTTACCTAAATTCATCTATGTAATTTTTGTTTGCAAACTGTCCCTCTTCTGGCTGTGCTGACTATACGGTAAATGCAAATTCTTTGTGTATATAAACCAGTGCAGCTCATATTTGAGCTTTGTCATTGATCAGCCAGAAAAGTGAAAGGATACACTGCGGTAAGTAATAGTCAATTGCATTTGTTTATTTTTTAATAATATAGTTGCATTTACAAATAAACCATCAAATGAGTTAAATTCGCCCACTTAATCGGTGAAATTATCGAAATATCCTCTGTAAAGTTGACAGGAATTCGTTGCATCGAGGTTATTTTAAATGTTGTCAGAAACCTTATTTATAAATTTATTATACTAAGTTTTAATATGTGACTCTTTTTCAAAGAAAGCATTTGAAAAGTGAACTGACTGGAAATCAATTTATTCCATTTAAGGGTAGCACCCAGAGGTAGAAAATTGATCCATGTATAATGTTGTCGGAAGAGGGTTTCAGATAACATCATTTAAAAATGTTCATTAATTATACTTTTTAATTCTTGTGTTATTTACTACAAAACCCAATCAAGCAATGTAATTGAAATTTGTATGAGACAGCATGTTGTCTATATCGATTTTGAATATTTTCACTAGCATTCCGATTTAGTTCTTTTCATGAATTTTGAAGTATACCTCTATATGAATATTTTCGGAATTTTTCTAATTTATATTTTGTTTATAGGGTGAGTATATTCGGCAAACTTGACATTATGGATTACATGTTTGTGATATTTATGCTAACAATGATCGAATTAAGACATCTGTCCAAACAATTTGAAATCTACAAATTTCCTTTCTGTTTCTATTACGTGTTTCTCTTCTATTCGGTGCTGTAAATAATTTACATTGCTGATAGCGAACAACTCTATCATCAGACTATCATCAGATCAGAGCACAGATATTTGGAAACAGATATCATTCAGTCAGAACAATATAGCTCCTCAACTAATAGGTAAATTCTGGGAAGGTTATTTGAGCACTGTTTTTTTTTTCATTAAGAGACTTTTGATATTTTGATTAATTTGAAATAGAAATTTCTTTTAAAGTAAAAGTGAATTTCCAAACTATATTTGAACTAATTTTAAAATTTACTAGATAAAAATATCTGTTGTATAACTATATTTAATATTTAATCATATTTAATATAGAATCTCTTTGTATTTTTGCACGCTTTAGTCTGAAATTAACCAATCAGTAAGAAAATTAAATCAAAGCTGTGAATGCTAGTCTCTTAAACGAAGCGATTGCTCGCTCTGCGCCTACTCACAGCCTCAAAGGAATCTTTGCAGCTGCTTGGAAGCAGGAAGCGTAGCTACAAAAGCTCATTATATGCACTTGTAAGTATGTGTGTTGATGAGGAGAAGAAATTAGCTCCTTTGTAGGAGCGGGTGTAGTAACCGGGAATTGCGATTTTACTTTTCTCTTCATTTCCGTCATATAGCGGTAAATGAGGTCACATGCGATAATATCCGTTTCCGCAATCAGCTGCTTAAAAGAGATTGAGACATAAAAAGCTAGCGTTGCATGTGGGCGCTGTGAAAGAGCTAAATCACAAGGACATTTGTGCAATTGATGAACTAAAAAAATTGTGGCATATGGATCTTTTATGAACAACAATTACGTCAATGCTCTGAAGAGAGCGATCGGACGAGACGAATGCAAGTATGAGTATGGAGAGATGTGAATAAAGAATTTTAAAAGCGCAGAGGTGAGTTTTATTTATAAGTGATGTACAGTTTGCATTGCGAGTGCATTAGTCAAAAGATCATTAGCCGTGATCATTAAATGATAATTGCTGTAGTTATATATAGTATTAATTACATAGCCTACTTTTAGGCACTAACATGTTGAATAACCGCTATTAGTGGATGTTATTTTATCAAATACACAACACACAAGAGAGAGTTTTCTTTCTAAGCCGCAATCAATGACATGAATTCAAACTAAGGAATCTATTATCTTTGTAGCAGCTTTTTGAGTTTTTTCAGTCTAGCTGCCTGATATCATTTAAATTTTAACTTTCCGTTTCGGCTGAAGGTATAATATTCGCATTGGTGCTACTCTAACATTTCCTCATTCTCAGCACATACATTAGATGACATTGGGTCTGTCCATGCTATTCACACTACGCTCTGTATTGATAGTTGATCTCAATTAACCACTATTTCACACAGCTTTTGAAGGAGGTGTTAGGTCTTTGACCGCGCTTGAGAGAATCAACTCTCATAATATGACTCTCATTCTATGGCTATATGACTAGAAAACCAAACAATGTTTGTCACCTCCGCACATATTGACAGGCTTTTTGCACGGGGCTGATCGACTTAAATGCAGCTTGACTTTCCACCATACAATTAATGGATTTCCTGGTTAAAGCAAAAACTCACTTTGTTCCTTGTGCTGAGATCACAAGCGTTCAAGACAAAATGGACCATCTTTGTGGGTGTTGCATTATAAAAATACTGTGTCTGTGCTAGCTTCACATTTTGATCGATCTGTAAGGACGTAGATTTCACAGGTCAAATTTGTCAAAGGTCTATTTTTCATGCCTTGCCAATCTGGCCCGAGGACGTATATATATTTCGATTACTTTTAGGATGTATGAATAAAAAGACATATCAATTAAAAGTAACTTAATTTTGTTTCTTCTATGTCTTTCTCATGCACGGATATGTGTAAGTGGTTCAAGGTCTAGAAGATTTCAGATTAACGGAGAAATTAATGGAGTTGGCATTGCGTAACCAAATAGCAAATTTTTGAATTCTCGCTTTGCCTTAGTTAATGCAGATCGATCAGCTAATGCCTCTATGGGATGAATATTGGAGTTCGATGAATAAATGAGTGAACGACAAATGTTTGAATGAGGTACCTGAGTAAATACTTTTGCTTGCGCAAAATTCAAATATTATATTATCAGTCTGGCAGCAATGTATTGCATACCGAAAGCTTCAACCAATTTGTGTTAAGTTGATCCGTGAGAAATATGGAAACTCTCCGCTAACTTTCCAATGCAAACGCAGCAATTTTCGAGCATTTTCTTTAATTTTTTGTTCAATTTTACTATGTCTCACATGCAGCAATTTTTTGTAATCTCTCCGATATACCATATACCTCATACGCTGAAATGTTAAAGCAGCATAGTAGGTTTTGAGAAAAATATCTTTTTCGTGTTTAGTAGTTATTCTGCTCAAGCAAATTGTTTTCCATTGTAGAAATGGTTAGATTAATTTGGATGTTGCATACCAAAATAATTACATTACTTTCAAACACAAAAATAGTAGCAATTCTTCTCTCAAGTTGGGAGATCTAAAGCTTCATACGAATGTCAATTATGGTTATCATGGATTGTTAATTAGAAGGAAATTAAGGCCTTAAATAAAGCTCGCATTTGTAATGATTTGGTCCCGTTTCATTATGTACAATTGGTTCTTATGTATCAGTCGTAGATCTGTCCCCCATGAGTAGTGTTGAACAAAGCCCAAGCTTTGAACTCATCTCGTTAAATCCATATGTTTTCCATTTTTCACGCCTCTATAATTTTTAAGAGCCATTACATCCTCCGCTGAGTATACACCGTTACTATAAATATATTGATATATTTCGCCATGACCTTTAACTGTACACTTCAGTGCCGAAATTATAAGCCTGCTTAAGATAAGATAATATTAGATACTTAGCTGCAATTAGATTCAATGTCAAGGAGTTATAACATGTCAGTATATTTATCTGATTTACAACAGTTGCTTTGCCTGAAACCTGAAATACAAAACCTAAATTGGGGTTTGATCCTTAATAGAGATATGCCTTAATTGAGATAGATTCCTGATATGCGAAAAAAGAGATTAATCACAGTTCGTCAAATCACAAAGCATGTCTTCTAAGCCTGAATTAAGACAAACACACACCCGTATACATAAATATTCAATGTGCTAAATACTTTGCACGAGAGAACTATTGCTTAGAGAATAAGATATTTAAATTTGTGTTATTCCAAGAATTTTCGCTTTCCAAACTCACACTGGCACATAAACGACGCTGTACATACCACAGCTGCTATGAATGAATGCCTGAACATTTGCATAGATATGAGCATACCTAATTACATAAATAACTATTGGGTATTAAATTTCGCCCCAAGAGAGTATAAATAAACAACTTGGCAAGCATGCTGAGCTGCCGACAAATTCCAGCTGCATTACGAGTACAACTATTCAATGTCTGCTATTGATTACACGAATAGACGGCGTAACTTGCACATCCCAATGGACTTATGTCGCAAAATAATCAATTTCAAATGTCCGAGTGCAGGTGAACTAATTCAATCAACACCCAAGATCAGCCTGCCAACTCTTTAAGGGCAAAGTGTATTGAACTTTTCATTGATTTGTATGTAGGTAAGATCTAAAATGTGGGAGTAAAGTGAGGGATAACAAGTGAGAGCACTGCCGTAAGCTAAACCAAAGCTTCAAATACGGTCAAGTCGGAATTCCGAGTATTTTCTGTGCACTTCATTTGCATACATCTATATATATATATTAGGATCTATTTTGTGAACAAATGTTTTACACCTAAAGGCTTTCAAACACTTTTGTGTCATGAATGCCTAATAACCTTGACATGTAATGGGTCAGGCAAAGAACAACGGATGGGTAAGATTAGTAGCGGCATCTATGAAAAAAGCTGAATAAAAGCAGTATGTTTCGAAATTTTGACAAATTATATACATTTTAAGAGACCGTATCTTGCAATAAATTTTAAGCAAGTAAACTGCTCTGGGGACCAAGTCTGCTTATTTGTGGCTTTACACAATGGCCACTGCGGATTGGGGACACATTTGTATTCTACGGAAATAATTTCTTCCACTTACTGTCGCTTTAGCGACATAGAAGCGGAGAATTAGCTTTTAGATTGCGTAACACTCAATAGAGGGAGGAGTAGATCTTCGAATTCCCAGAAAATCAGAGCAGGAAGCCTGTTGCCTCTTTGGAGCTAAGCACAGTTCTTGAATTTGTTAAAGTGTTGCGGCTGCATGAGGCAATGTAGATATGAGAGTTTTTATTAGAAAGAGAGAGTTTATACTCGTAATATGGAATAAAACTTAGTTTAGAGATTAAACTATTCCGTATTTCCAGTATTTCCCTATTTCTCCAATGTTTTTTCAAGTTACTCATTGTAGTATATGTCAAGATTGTCTTATTTTTTTCGGGGCATTCATTTTAGGTTATCCATGCGAAATAATGAAAGTTTATGGATCCTTTATTATCTTTTTATTGTTTTATTTAATTATTGTTTTATAATTGTGGCACCGTTTAACTTTGTATTTAAAGAAATATAAATTTTTCTCCCAGAAGTGAGCAGTGTCAAATACATGCCGTAATTTTTAAATGGCTTATATATAGTATATACTTGACATATCAGTCACTAATTTCCATCATTACTAGTCTCGCATTAAAACCCAGTTACGAAATTATAAAATCCGAAGGAACTCAGAAGCCATAAGCATTTTATGAGTGAGAGCAAGAATTCAAAAATAACGCCAATAAAAATTTTGAACAAAATAACTAGTTTCCTTTAGTTAGCTAGTTTGATATTCGAGGCTTTTAGTGGGTATATTCTAAACATAAAAAATATTGGAGCAATAAGCAATTGTGAAGTCAAATAAGATAAAGGAGTTCGAAATGGCGTTGGAAAAGAAATTGTCATGGATGTGGTGCGATTATGACTTTTTGTAAACTTGTCTATGTGAGTTTAATGGGAATCGTAGGTGCCAACTTTGGTTGCGAATCAGTCCTAAGATTAGTATGGTTCTACTCGTTCTATAATTTGGGATATGTTATAATTCCACAACATCCTTACATGGCAATTTCGGTAATTAGGAAAAAATATCGTTACACTTAAACAGATCCGGTATATAAGGGCGTTTCGCCTCTTTTATATAGTTATAATAGGAGTGGAGTGCAGTCTGCAAGTCTCTACTAACCTGAGATCTCTTAAATCTGCTAGAGATCGGTTCCAAGTCAAATTGTCAAAAGTTACGGCAATTTTGACGTACTAACGTTACTAACGGTTACTAACGGTGGTGATGAAAATTCAAATGACCGCATAAATAATATCATGGGACACTTATATCAAATTTATATAAATTTCTAAATTTTTTCTGAAATGTCAAACAACTTTAAAAGGCGAGCTTATAATTTAAAAATATAATATTTAATAATGAATTTCATATTTTGACCATTTGCATTAACTCTTTCGAATATTTACCTATTTAATTTAAATTTTGCGAGCCAGCAACTTCGCTGTTTGCAGATGTTTCACAAGCTGCTGCCATTGGCAAATGTTCCGCCTGTCGGCCTGTCATGAAATTCGCTTGCAATTGCAACGGAGCGGTCTCTCGATTTCTCGTTCTGTGTATGTATGTAGGTCTGTTGAGCAATCAGCACCAGGCAGCGCCCAAAATTCACGGCACACGCCCAACATTCACACTCAAACAAGTTGCAATATTGCCGGACCAGCGTACGTTACGTATACGCCACCGCCTCCAGTGTACATCATATCTGCGGCTGCCGCTGCCGCTGCTGCTGGCATGCTGTTAGCTACAATATGCATGCTGACTGCTATTTACATCCTGTTTTGCCTTTTTATCTTTCCATCTTTTGGCACACACCTTTCTAGCCACTCAACTTTTGTTGCACAACCACTTTTCATTACCGCTGAATGTTTTGCTCACAAATAGCTCTTTGCTGTCCTTCCATTATTTTTCTATACATTCATGGCAAATTTTGCGTATTTCATGAACTAGTCAGTGTACAGTTGGGCTGCAAGGCGAAAATATGTAGTTGCTGTCATTCGTTATGTCCCTCACCCTCGATTATTTTCGACAACGAAAATATACAAAAGGCGAAGAAAATTTGCTTTACATGCAAAAATTGGACATTTCATTTTATTTGCACAATAAAAGAGTGGTGGCTCTCTCACTCGCTTTGTTGTTGTTGTTGTTTTTCAGCAACACTTCTCTTCATATTATTGCCGGAGGCAAGTTTGCATGTTGAGTCGCCGTGAAAGCGGTTATTTGACAAAAAGTGCATTTGGTGGCCCATATACACATATGTATATATATGTGCTTATTCCTGTTAATGTATGTATATATATGCGCTTATTATGAGTTTGTGTGTAGACAAACAAAATAGGAAGTGTAGCATGTTCATTTATGCGCACACAGAGACTTGTGAGCATATGTGCTGCTTGTCTGTGTGGTCGTACATATGTTCCTGTCAATGACAAATTCATGTGAGAAATTCGGATTTGCATGTCTTTTGTAGCGCGCAAATGCACACTCGAATTACACTTAAGATATTTTATTCGAAATTAACAGTACTCAAGGAATGGACACACAAGGACATGACAGAGGATATGCATACTTTCTTGTGTGCTTAATTCCATCGAAAAGCAAATGAATAATGTACATAAGTACATTTAATACACATCTTTGTAGTTTGGTCAAAAGCATACGGAAGTATTGATATTTGGCTTTTGTAGCAGACATTCTGAGCATTAACACAAAAGCCATCTCAATATCGAATATTCATCAATATATTTCAATCCTCTTCTTAGAATTTATTTCGATATTTTCTATTAAATTTTTCACAAAAAAGTTTCAACTGTATTAATCTAATAATTCTACATAATATTTCGGAGAGTGCCCATCTGTAGCTCTGTGCAACTAGACTTTCCAGTGCTTTTTCATACATTTGTAGGTAGATTTCACAAAACATTGTCAAGTAATATCGGTTTTCATTGAATACTTTCAAGAATGGCTTTAACGAGAACTATACAACTTAAACTAATAAAACTTTACGGGTCAAGTCTGTACCGTCTTTAAAAGTCTTTCATGAATTTCTTCAATATTAATAACAGCTATTATGGAAAACGACGGCTATTCTAAGCGACTGAGACGAACTGTCAGCAATATTGTTTGACGTTGTAACTGTTATTATAATTTCAATGCTACCGTTAACCCGAGTTAGATACTACTCGGCATTAAATTACGAATAATTTCACAAATATCCAGTTAACATAACTGATCTAACTTAAATTAATAACCTGGAAAACATGGATTCTCAATTTTATTAGTGCCCAACTAATAAGCAAACTATAAACGAGTGCCTTTTATAATATATTTAAAGGCGCTTTATATATCTAAGGGTCTTGCAATGAGAAATCTGAATTTCATTGTGTGTGCTGGCCTGGCTGCTTGAGTTTACTTTACGGACATATTGAAAATATTTTACCAACAAAATATAAAATGACTTCGTGCCTTATTGATACCATTTTGGAAAAGTACAGACCAGTTGATTGACTCTGAACAATACTTACTTGTGGAAACATTCCCAATTTTACTCGTAAGCATAACTCTGCAGAGTTATTATACCCACTACGCCTAAAATAATATTTTCTTATATCATTAATCAACAAATTTCTCGCAACTCTACTTTTTCTTTCTTGATAATCAGCTTAGCACCGGCCACATATGAATAAATATAAAACTTTGGCCATTTTGAAGAAGAAATCTTCACAAAGATTATGCCAGAAATAGATGGTATATAATGCTTTTTAAATTTATTACTAACAATATTTACTATGTGAATTTCTTGCATTAATTTTTAAAATCATTTTTTAAATTTTTAAAATTAACAATCAACATAATAAAAGAGCATTAATTTTCTAACTAACAGATTACTCCAAATTTGGAAAATTTCGTGTGTGGAGAATGATTTTATAGATAAATTTTTTAAACAGTACATTGACCACAGCTTTGTGCAACCTTACGTAAATCTTCGCTTCTCGCAAAATAGTAGGCCAATTGAAACGAAAATATACATAATGTTTTCACAATTACCCTGAAGTTTACAGAACAAAAAGGTCCTATCAAGAATTCATATAGATACTTAAATGAAAATTCTAAGACTTGATCTTGCTGACTATATATAGTTATGTGATATTGAAAATTCGGTGCCAGCTAGGCATTATATTTGCTGATTTCCATAGCTTATGATTTATTAATCATTTTTGAAAACTTCTGGAAATATTTAAGACTCCTTATAATTGAAAATTGACGAGATAATATGGAATGGAATTCCACTCGAACTTACCTTTCTTCTCTTAACTGTACCTTTTAACTACTCACTATTTAGAAGACCGCTTATTACTACTCTTATAGTTCAGACTTACCCGAAAATCTGGCTGTACTGTAAATTTTTTTAATTTTTTTTTTTTGTTTAGAGCTTCATTGCAACAATACTTTGTCGAACCAACCAATGCCGAAGCCATAAATAAAAGTTTAGTTCGCATTTTTTCTTTCACAGCCTTGAACTTTAGAATTCCCCTTCACAGTATGCATTACCGATATGTCTAATTGCAGTTATTCCTTTCGTTGTAGTCCTTCCATGTCATTGTTCATTATTTGCAACGACTGGACTTGCATGTATTTGACAGATGTCTAAATAGCCCTACTCAAATTTGGAAATGCGCACTCCGATGTACCATGTACCATGTGTACATACTGGTATATATATATGTATGTGTGTGTTAGTGGTGAGCATGCCTTTTCTATTAAGTACTTAATCAAACACTAGCCCACAAAAGTTGATCGTCAAATTTAAGAAGCAAAATGTGTGTCAAATATGTATGTGTGTGCACATTTATATAATAAATTATGTATTAAAGTTTGTGTCGATTGTGCAATTCTTTGGAGCTTTTTACAGTTCCGGGATTAGTTTTATTGCCATATTCTTCCTTTCCGTCATTGGAGCGTAAAAATGTCAGTGGCAAATAATTGTTTCGTTTGAGAACGATATATTCTATCATATTATATGTATGCCACTATGAAAGTTTACATACATTGAGGCAGAAGTTTTTGACGCTGAATATAGTTCAAGCAGTACATAAATATTATTCGGGATATATTCCTCTCCAGCTAAAAAGTACGCAAAAAAAATAAGGACTAAGGGAATTTCAAGTTTTTGAAGCTATAAAAAGTGTAATCTTATTAGTTTTTTACAACCGCTCAACTTTAATGCATCGGCTCATCGCAATTCAATTAAATGCAATGCAATGTATATATATGTATGTAATATATATTTTAATACTTCCTTATATGAGCTGACACTTTTGGCACTTTGTCCGAGAAGTGTTCCATAGTTCCGTTTTTTTTTCTTCAAACCGTTTCAAAGATACATTTAAGTTAAGAAACCTGACTAAATGAGTTCTCAAGTATTTAAGAAATGAAGTTCACATTGAATTAAAATCTTCGAAAAATTTGTGATACTTCAATTTGTGGATTCTACTCCAAAAGAACTGCGACGGCTTGGTTTAGAATGAATCAAGCCAATTTTTGATATGCTGTTCTGATGTTAACCGTATTCTAGTGAGGGTGTTCCGACCGGAATAATTGTTAGTCAGAAGGGGAAAGGTCTGAAGGTTTGAAGGTCCGAGCTATAAGGCGGGTGAGGCAAAACTGCTCTACGACTGTTTTCCAAATGGTTTTTAATCGGTCTTGCAACATGAGGTCGAGCGTTATAATGATGGAAAATTATTGACTCGAGTCTAGTCGAATTAAATTACCTCAAATTGTCTGGCTGACCAGGTTTAACAAATCAAGTCAAAAATGCATGAAATCGTATCAACATTTCCTCTAGCCCCCACATCCCTAATATAAAGATTTTCGTATACATATACACGTAAATATGTAAGATATTTTAACAAAATGAAGTGAATGCATAACCTTGGATATACTACAGCTTGGTGTCAAAAATTGTTGAAAACGGTCTATGAGTTACTCCAGCCCCATTTTACTACATATGTATAACGATCGTTATTCTTGTGGACTTTACACCGAATATATGGGCCAATATGTGAGTTATCTTAATAAACTTGGGTGTAAATATTTCCCCAAGCATATGTTAGTTTAATTCCAAAATTTAGTAAAATTAGTTTAGTTCTTCCTCTAACCCTAATATACCCAATATAGTGATTTATTCTTACTCATTGTATATGAATAAAATAAAACAAGAATGTTAATTTCCCTCTAGCTTTGTATTCTTTTCATAAAATTTACAACAAGCTGTGGTGTTCCAAAAATTCCAATAACTAACTTACAGCTTTCGCTTTCAATGCTCACACAAGGAATTCATAAAATATAAATGATTTATATCCAGTAATTCTAACAATCAAATACATTTATAAATATGCATAAATGTGTTTGGAAACAAGCATAGTCGTGGATACATTTTCTAAATTGTGATAGGGTGATATTGCTAAGGTTTTAAATTCCGTCATACTCACAACAATTGCTTATATTAATCTAAATATTTAAAGAATTTTTATTATTATGATCAGTTTACCTTTTACTGGGTCACATTTGCTTGGGTCTGGATGTATACATGTTCATATATATATGTTTAAAGTTTCCCTGCAAGAACAATGCCAATAATTTGGGTGTTCATATTATATGATAATTAGAGCTGAATAGGTTTAGTCAGCATATACGAGTGGAACAAAGCTTGTGTAATTTTTTTATCGGATCGGATCGGAGCTTGGAATTGCCTAACTATATCTATAACTATATCTATACTGCTCGCTCTCATGCCTTTTACTGGGGCACTGCTGACCATCATAGTTGAAAATTCCTTTTAAATATAACTGATTTCATTTGTGTTTGTTCATTAACGCTTCATTAACGCGACTCAAATCGCATTTGTTATACATATATATTGGGTTGTTCGGAAAGTCATTTCGTTTTTTTTGGGGAACATGAAAGACAGTTTTCGTATAATGCCTTTCAAATGGCCATAAACAGTTGAATTCGACAAATTTAACCTCTCACCGATCTCTCGTGTGGTGATTCGCCGATTTGCATCAACTAATGCCTTTATCGCATCGACCGGCCTTCCAGACCGTGGTGCATCTTCGACATCAAAATTGCCGGATCGAAATTTTGCAAACCAGTTCTGGCACTGGCGTACTGTTAACACGCCTTCTCCATACACATCCGTCAATTTTTTTCTCGCTTGGACAGCATTTTTACCTTTTCTGAAGTTAAAAAGTAAAATATGACGAAAATGCTGCTTATTGCTCTCCATATTTAAAAAGGCACCAACCAAAAACTACTGGGTAGAATTAATAGAACTTTTTCACACAAGCCTTGCAATATCAGCTCTCATGACATATAATGGTTATGGGGCTTAAGTGTGAAGTTAGTTTCGAAAAAACGTAATTAAGTCCTCTGGCGGGAAAAAACGAAATGACTTTCCGAACAACGAAGAATTAGTTAACAATTTGAAATAGACGTACTTTGGTTCTATGGTGTTTAGCTCAATAATTATCTCTGCTTTTCACGAGTTCGTAAGTACCTTTTATTCAAAAATTTCTAAATCAAAAAGAATTTTTATTTGAGACATGTTTTTTAGTTTTAATTTTCAACATATGTCCTTGAATATATTTGATAAGTTCTCCTCTTCACTTTAATTTATCGTTTTTAATGTAAGGCACCAAAAATATTTTCCAACTTCGACAACGTTTGGATTTTTTGCTTGGTTTTTCGCACGGAATGCCATTCTTTGTATTTTATGGCTTCAGTGAAGCTATAATGAAAATACATGTTGTCTCTCTTTAGCATATTTCAAAATTGCTTTGAAAAAGGTATACGCTCTTCTTTCTCTCAACCGCAAACTGTGACAATAATTTTATTGCTCATTTGTCAACCACTGCTGATAGTTCTAAAGAATTCAGTTATTTCATTCTTACATATGAAAAGCTATATTTAGCATTATAAGTCGTAATTTAACAATTACAATCAATCATTTTAACAAACTGAGCATTAAGCTGAACGTCGAAACTGATCCAAAAAATCTGAGTGTATTGGTCACCTGCTTCTCGCAGGGTTATTATCCAATTTCATAGTCGCCTCCATACTAGTGCTTAATTTTAGTTTTATGCTTCGGCCAATTTTTATTGAATTTCCGAATTTTTTTTGCTATTAAAATTAATTGATTCTTCGGCTGAAAGTCCGTACATGTAAAAATTCTCCTAATGATTCCATTTAAAATTGTGCAAGCAATTTTCGCCAAAATATTTATGAGTATTACCACCCTATGGACGCCTGAAGCTAATAATCAGTTTATGTGTTATATATATACACGGTGGTTCCTAAACAAAATTTGACCCAAACTGTGCTGTAACTATCTCTTACAGGAGGGTCTGAAGTAATATTAATGTTATGTAAGGCATAAACATATTTAACTCAATTGTGACCTTTTGTGCAAAACTTTATTTTTGTCCCTCACCGTTTTACCGTTTTGTGGTTTGATGAAAGTAGCCAGGCCTGGCCGTCTTAATATTTCACTTTTCATGCGAGTTATCCTATGTACAGACGGGCGGACGGGTGGACTGATAGACTCCGAAATCAATGCGTCTAGTCTTCCTGATCTTATTACAGTTACAGTCGTATATCTATTTAGTTACAAAGAAACTTGAGATCGTCAAAACTACGTTACCTTGGGCAACGAGAAGTGGGAGTATAAAACTTTTGTATTAGAACAACCCATTTTAACAAAAAAGCATATGCATGTATATATCTCGGTGAATTTGGTTCTCAATATCGTAAATCGACACATCAAACTTAATGCCCAATCTGTGGCATTTTTACGATATTTTTGGTTGATTAATTTTTTTTGTTTAAACGATTCGTATTTAGCAATTCTAAAGTGATAAAAATAAAATAGGCTATTAAGAGCAGACACTTCATAAAAATAACAGACGTTTAAATTTGTATTCTGTTGAAAGGTACTGCCACATCTTCTAAAAGATTTATGAATTTTTGTGAGAAAATGAGAAAGTCTGAATGTTTGAAGGGATATTTACAAAGTACAAATTTATTAAAGTGATTATCTGAAAGAGAGCAATTAATATAATTTTTTACGTAAATAATTTAAAGTTTAGCTAATTAAGAAAGATATTAAGAATATGTTACTAATCCATTTCATTTCTTGTATGACGCATTATGTTGATTCTCAATATATCCACCTTAACGCCAGTTAATTTACATACTTTCTAAAGCAGTACTAAACAAGTAAGGTTTGTATCCAGCCAATCATTAGATACTCTTACAATATAACAACACCAAGTTTAACCAATCGGTCATTACTTAAGCATTATACATAAATTTCTCACTATATTTTGATTACCTAAATCAAAAGCAATCGCCTATAGTTCCAGCAGCCCAGTATGACAAGCGGAGAGAATCAGCTTTTTCAATCGCGGTGGCTGTGAAACCACTAAATGCCAAAAAATTTGTCAGCAAATAAAGCCAAAATTTTGCTAATTTAATTTATTTTTCTGTGCTTTAATTGAAAGTGGGGCATTCTCTGTCCCTATATTTTCTATGCCTTTCTATATTAGAAATACTCTTTATATGTACTGTAGTTTTAACTATAATTAACTACTTGGAATTTGAATTTTCATTAGTTACTATAAGGTTCATTATAATATGAAATTTTAATGATATCTTTTAATTACATTTCACTATTAAATATTAATTAAATCAATTTCCGCAGGCGTTTTTGCAATGCATCGCTGTAAAAAGTTGAACTAAGTGATGAAAATAATTCACCGAATACTAATTGTATCCTAAAAAGCTAAGCCATTTTTCATAGCATGCAGGAATGAAATATTATTTTTTCTATAACTGGGGATATACTGAGAAAACCCAAATTGTTTTTTAATGACTTTCGTTCAGTGCAAATAATAAATAATAATCAAATAAATAAATAATGAAAATGTAAATAATGAAATTAAATAAACTGCTTTTTATGACAGTATAATTATTGCTTTCGTTTTGTTTTGTACTTTGATGTTTAAATTTTATTTATTTGTCTTTTTCTACAATTTAATTGCATGGTTGTCGACATAATTAATTATTTAATAATATGTTGTTTTATATCTAACCTTAGCAGTTTATTGCCATAGTAGTGACATTTGTTCTCTTGACATATTCATAAAAAAACAATTTATTGTTCAGCATCCTTGTGGCCTTGATTCTTTAATTTCCCATGAAAAGCCAGAACACAAATATTAAATGAAATTAATTTTTAACACTCTGTTAGATATCACATGATAATCATATATCGTGTAATCTATCTGAAGTTCTGAAATATTCTTCTTTGAAGTTTTTTTCATTTACAATAAACAACAGTTCACATTTTGCAACACTGTTGCCAAAAAAATTCCTCTTATCTCTTATTATACTCTAAAAATGGTAAATTTAATTCAACGAAAGAATAATTTTAGAAGAGCTCATTCTTGAGATAATCCCGAATTAATTCGTTAATCTTGATAGAATTTTAGTTATTTAAAGAACTTGGTCGGATTTGTGATGTGGTCGGTTGTAATGTCACTGAAGTCGACTTAGCCGATCGAAGGTGTGCGTCGGTCATATTCTGCATGAAATACTGTGCATCAGAAAGCTATCGGCGTAATGGGAGCCACATTTGCTAAATCCGGACAACAAGCTTAACCGTAAGACCAATCTTGAAGTGCAATACGAAGGAGTATACTCAAGAGCAAGGAATAGTAGAAACAGTGGACTTCAATTGGCGAATCTGCTCCAAAGCAGACGAAGACTGCCTAGACCACCTAGAGAAGGGCGAAACGCTACGCTGTCGAATTGTTTGGCCAATTCGAAACTGAATTGCCAAAAAACGGCTACATTTGACGAAGTGCTCTGCCAACAATACATCGCGGCTCACACCTCCGTCGTTGCGGATTAGTCGAATTAGGCTATAAATCGCTGCCCTTCCACCGTATTTTCCAGATTTGGCTCTGTGCGACTTCTTTTTTTTCAAACTTGAAAAACTCGCCGGCGGGACAATTGAGTCGACAAATGAGTATTAAGTGAATTTTATATTCGGTTTAAAACTTCTTTATATAAATCCCAATGTATCGAAATTATGTTGCTTCTTAAGAATAGTAATTGTATAAGCCAATCACATGCTCACTATTAGCAGTTTGCAAACGTCCATGCTGTTGTCTCTCTTATGAAAGGATTCTTTATAAATCTTGAGGCCCTTAGTTTGTGACTTCTTTAATATAATTTCGTAAAGGAATATGGTAAGTATGATTTTTAAAGAGCCTGATTGAAACGCGGTCGAGGCGATATACTATATCCCCTTTCGTCCCCATGTACCTAACTTGCGAGTCTCTCCCATTTATAATACAGCCAAATATTAGGAAACATCAACTTAGTACGAGCTGTCATCAGTAATTCTGAATATTGGAAATGTTTATGTTCATAAAATACACTTGAACAAATTTATTATATATTTATTATATAATATTTATTTGCAACGAAATGTGAATTCAACAATATTGCGCCGAAACGTCTTGCAATTCTCAAATGAATAGATGTAATTTTTGCACTCAATTTAAAATTGCTTTACGCTCATCATACACACAAACATATTATTCAAAACAATCTGTTCAAATGCTTATTGCAAAGCATTTGAGTGCGACGAAATTCAGTTTCTATAAAAAATTCTCCTCCTTCAAAGTATACCGATCATCTCAGCTGCTCAGCAGGCACTCTTGGCCGCGAATGGAGCACCGCTCCAGCAGCCAAATTGAGCGTATCTTGTCGGTGTTGCAGGCGAATGTTTATTTTGCTTACATTGAGTGGCGTCACAGCACCAACTGACAGGCGTACTCTATGTAAATAACTGTGTTTGAAGATGATGGCCCGCGTATACATGAAGCACCGGTACCTATGAGGTACACACATATGATTTCTTTGGGGCCGGTCGCGGCAGTCGCAACTTGCAATCGCCCAGCCACAGCCACAAACGGAACAAATGCGCGGCGATTAGCTAAGAAAAACAGCGAACGAAGCGACGCGCGTAGAAAAACAAAAACAAATTTTCGAGTGAGAAGAAAACAAATAAAATAAAGTGAGTCACCAGCAAGATTGTGTAGAACGGAAATAAAAAAAAATATGAATTTCGAGCTTAGATAACTGTACTTGTGGTCGCATGCATATATGCATTTTAGTTCGCAAAAATATTTGACAACAATGCGCTAACGCGGTACAACATACAGCGTTTGAGTGCGGCGCAGCAATTAAAAATTTACAACCATTCGTTTAGTTGTTGTTGTAATTTTTTTTTTGTTTTTTTTTTTTTGGTGTATTTTTGCAGATCCAAGGCTTTCGCTTTCATTTGCGTTCGTTCACTGGCACTTCCATTTTCCGCATTTCTGCAGATATTTTGTTGTTATAATTGTGTTTGTAGTCTGTGTTGGCGCTGCTGTTGTGGTCGTATGTGCTGCGGTGGCCGGTGGCCGCGGTCATTGTGGCGACATTTGCTGCTCTCCAAATTTCAGTTTAATCGGAACGGATAAATCGTCAACGCGAACGCTGTGTAGCGGGTGTGCGTGCGATATTTCTAAAATTCGAAAAAATTAATTAAAACAACAACACGGCACATATAAATAGATGTGTGCATAAGCATATACAAAAAAAAAAAAAATTGAAGTGTATCTAGAATATAGTGTGTGAAAGATAAATAAAAATTCAAATTGAAAAAAAAAAAATTATTTTTTTTAAATCGAAAATAGTTTCGCATAAAATCACAAAAAAAAAATTACAAAAATTACAAAAAATAAAATAAAATGTTATTTGCCGTTTATTTTCAACACGAATTAAAACCACAGTACGTACATATTGAATATTCCGTTATATTTGAATTCTATGTTACTTGCTAACACAATTTTTCTGCCTTGTTAACACATTGTTGCAATGCTCTGATTTTGTTGTAAATCTGAATCTCTGATTGTGATTCATTCGCGCAAGTTATTCATGAATTTGTGCATATTTATGAGCATTCAAATTTATTTGCACACACATATACACACAAATGCGTATGTAGCACTTAAGTGCGTTTAACCGGCTGCGTACGAAAATTGTTGTTATTGCATAAATTACAAATCGGTTAATTAAGTGCCCTTAATATTTATGTCCTTTGGTGTTTGTGTTTCAAAGTCCAGTTTTGTTTTGAGTGAGCATTTTGAAACCGAACAACAAGAAAGAGTGAAAGCAAATATTATTTGGTAAATTCGTAGTGTTTGAAAAGGAACGATTTTTTTTGAGATAAATTTTTGTAAATTATTCAATTAGAAACGTTCGCAAATAAGTCAAAATTAAGTACAAATATTTTCTAATAGTTGTTCAATGTACTCAAACTCCAAAATTTTAAAAAATAATGTACGCAACTGTTAAGATAAGTTTCCTGATTTTAACATTGCTGCTTACTTTAACCACTATCCACAATCGATAATATGCACAAAATTGCGACTGCCGACTCAATCGCCTGCTGTTGGTAGTCGGTATCAACTCGTAATATAGATTTTGGTATAATGTTGTCGAACGGATACTCGCGCTATTATAGATAAGTAATAGAGGTGTTATAACTTTTAGTAGTTTAAGCGATAACTAATTTTTTTTTATTAATGATTGGACCACTAATATCTGGATATATTTATTAAGTTAAAATTCGTATAACATTTGTGTGTACAAAAAAGTTGATAAAGCCATGTGGTCGCTACATGTTGCTCAAGTAGAATATTTTGTTTAACTTTCGTTTGCAACCAGTGAAATAGAACTATATTAATATTGAACTCCTATCTGAAACGTCCAGGTTCGTTGAGAGCTAAACAAAATGAAGGGTTTATAGTTCGAAATGCAAATACTAAGTGAAGCCTAATCTCGTTCTTAAAATTTTCAGCGTTTATCGTTGCTTCATTCAAGGGGTTAATCAACTATCTGGCAACTTGCTTCATTACATATCTTTACCGGGTTTAAGTTGAGTAGTATTTTTATCTCACTAAATCGAGTAGTACATGAAGAATTCTTTTGACGCTGGACGCTGGAAAAATTGTACATTTTCTGACAGACATACCCTAAGTTTATCAAAATATTTATATTTAGATCATGCCTGGAGATCTGTCTTTCACAGAGCTTCCAAACTCTGGGGTCAATCGAATTGATTCAAGCAGCTTTCAGTGCCTTTAATGCACCATATCGGACCTTTTCGCTACAACCTTCGCCACCTCGCGTTTATATCGAAGAAAATGTCACATCAGAGCGAAAACTTCCATCCCCTTGTAGAAGGATTAAACTTAATCTGGTGTCCAAAACCATGTTTTAAAAATAGCCTCACAATCAGTTCGGTGTCGGCACCTAATAGCTGAATACACATGTTTTAATATATTTTTTCTCCACTGTTTATTTTCGTTATTAATACAATGCAATTCTTAATTTACTCAGAATTTTTTGAAAATTTGCTTGAATGAGTTTATCCGCACGCAAAAAACTCCTTCTTTGCTATGGGATTGGTTTTGACGCAGCATGCAAAATTTCTACCTTCTCCGTGAGTGTCTTTCCCTTAGTTCACTGGATCTTTCAATAAATATCTTTTAGCAGTAACAATCGCTTCCGCTTAAGCAAAACATCAGTAGTTGTCACACATATGTAATATCAATGAAAAAATAAAACTGTACAGAAATATAAAAGTTCAAGTAAGTTCAGTATTCAACAATTTCGTTTTAAGTGATTATTGCGTATCAACGTTTACGGGAGGCTTTCAAGTTGATCGTATTTGTTACTGACAGGGATAGGGCATCACATAAAATTTTACGCACAAAACTTGTTTGCTTAGGTTTTCATTTCACGGGCAGGCGATGTGTGGTAAAAATCGACGGAATTTCTTCGAAATACTTTATTTCCTGGGTAAGAGTTCTTCAATCAAAGTCGCCTTGTGCCAGCGGATAGTCTGAAGATAAATATATGGCACGAAAAACTTCCCTTGTTGGTGTGAGACATCGCAGCTCTTCTTGAATATTACAAAATCTGACATTCTTTGGTGGTCAGAATGTTTCTCGCATATCTTACACCATTGACAATTGCGAATTATAAAACGTCATTGCATTATGTTTTATACATTTTGAAAACCCTATTTCATCAGAGGATTCTCGTCATATTTTTTAGCCAAATTTTTTTTTAGAATTCTCTTTCAACATACCTAGAGTTATTTCTCCTTTTATTTAAAGAGTCATATATTTCAAAGCATACCTTTCTAAACCCTAGACTACCCTAGACCTACACAGTATGTATATGGGATTTTATAAATTAAATATAATTTTTGTGAGATTGCTATTATGAATAATGAAGAAGAATATATTTGTCTTATGTATTATATTATATATTAAAAGTTTCAATACTTTATATATGTGTAGTCGTTTGCTATGCCATCCAAAATTTACCCACGGTAGTGGAACATATCTCATATTTAAGTAAATTAAGTTTTATAAATAATTGAATTAAAAATTCAAATATATTATTCTTGCTTTCAATAAAAAATAGATTATCTCGCTGATAAATAAGAATAAATGATGGCATAAAAATATTTTGTGTATACGAACATACATATCATTCGTTCAAATCGGTGGAGCAAAAATGTTGGAATAACACACATGAATAATATCAATTTTTCATTCATAAACCACATAAGCACACGAATGGCAGAAATATGATTTTTTTTGTGCACGGAGTATATAAAACTGAGCAGAGAACACATATGTATGTATAAATATGTACACCGCTCTGTGGTTACATAGTATTATATTAAAACCTAGTGCCCAGTCGCACTTAAAAAATATTGCATACGAATTTGTGATGATGCAATGTGTCTTTAATTCAGCTGTACTTATGTAGTAAATATACGAGTGTTC
Organism: Bactrocera minax; assembly: GCA_021498325.1. Taxonomy (NCBI): domain Eukaryota; kingdom Metazoa; phylum Arthropoda; class Insecta; order Diptera; family Tephritidae; genus Bactrocera; species Bactrocera minax. The sequence goes on from JAKEEE010000049.1 coordinate 1,358,347, forward strand.
CATACAATCAGGAGGAGAAATATTAATGTCGTTGTATTACAACAAACATAAAAAGCTTGAATCGAAAAATTTCACCAGAAATACAAAGTGGTGGTGGTACAATATCTCTCATACCCCACTTATTAAAATCTGTTACAACTGTTCAATTCGCCAATATGTAGAAAGTGGCGAAACGAACGAGCATATATGAGATAATAAGTAGTGACAGAATCGAGTGAGGTTACGACTACTTTAGTTAAATATATCTCCCTTGGGGAATCCAACTCGTGTTGTATTCACACATACATTCTGTGACAAGAGAGGGAGCTCGGAATGTGGAGTGCAGACAAGTGATGAATGGAAGACGGCTTGTACTAAGCGTCCTAATATACATACATATGACCTTCTATTCCGCAGAATGATTAACATCCATACAATCTATTCATAATTTAATAAAAATTATTAGTTATTTTCGCTTTATGCTCAGAAGAGGCTAACAAATACTCGTAATTCCGTTATGATAAATGTGCGTATTTAATGCGCTTTTATGAAATTCCTTTTTGCAACACATTATCTTTTTTACACTTTACATTGCAAGCTTATCCAAAACCATTTACACCTTGTGGCCATAAATAATTAAAATTAAATACGCCAGCTGCAGTGAATTTGCAGTTCAGAAGATTATTATTTTAATAATAATTAATCACTATGAGCCACAGGACGAATTCAGCATGTTTCTTTATATTCACCAGTGTAGATACATATAAAATTGCATATACACATGTTATGCAAATTCCACGAGTAAGGAACTCCAGATTGCGAGCGAATCGAATAACGCAAGTTAATATTAAATAGAAAGCAAAGGAGAGTATCTATTTACGAGAGGTATGTGTTTTTCTAATTTGAAATGCCTTTAATATGTGGACGTGGATTTTAAGTTTTGTCGACCATGATCAAACGTTTTCTGAAATAAAATCTTAGGATTCTGCTCTGCTCGCTGAATTTGAGCTCCGCTCTTATTTCAAGGAAAGTTACGTAAAATTAAATTTAGTGCAGGACAGTATGTCCATACTTTACTAAAATGGCGGTCACTGCTCTCTAATCTATCATTATATATTAACTTAGTTGTTTTTGTGATTCTCTACTTTCTACTTTTGTCGATTCCAATATAGCTTTAATTTATTTTCAGTCAATGGATGCCGCTTTAATGGTTGTACCACTTACAGCTATTATACCTAGTTGATGATAGCAGCATTTTTTATCTGTATATTTTCAGTACTTTTAACAGTTTGAATCAAAGACAACCGAAGTAAACTTATGCATTCAATTCAAGAGCGTCTGTGGAGGGCGCACTCAAATATCTTCTCTATCTCGTTATCTATATAACTATGCCTGTCTATTTGATTTATACCGGTTTCTTGTTCGATTCACAGCTCTCCAAAATCTCGCTAATTGCAGATGGCTTTTACACCATCATTTTGATAATACGACTTCATATTAGTGACTAGTTAGTGTTTGATTAAATTATCTGTTGTGAATCAACCAATCATTTCCAATTAGCTTTGGCTTTTCTTTAATTTTTTTTAAGTGAGGAAAGCTATTCGGTGCAGGGAGTTGCGCTCGTGTATCAAATCATTATAAATATGTTCTCTTACCCTCCTACTTTCAATAAATACAAAATTCCATTTTATGTTTTCAGTATAGGTGCATATTTTATATTTTATTTTATTACTTTACAAGTAGATTAACTTGAACTTGAACTAATTGACTCAGAAAAAAATTAACAGTTCAAGTGTATCAATTCACGAAGTGTCAATTTTTTATTTTTGGCGAGTTTCTTTGGTGTTGTCTACTGTATTTTACAACTAAGTGTTCCGCCTACAGATGCCCAGTCATTAGTTGGCGTTATAGATTTATTCATATGAGTAGGATAATTTATATATTTATTTTAGAATATGTTTATAAATGCTATATTTATATATTAGGTATGGGAAAAGGGTCTTTAGAAAATGGAATGTTGATATTTAGAATTTTGTAAAGAGTTTTAAGAAAGGTCGGTAAATGGTTGGGTATCCACATAGTAACACTCAGAATGGGTGAGTGCACATAAGTATCCTCAACAATTTTGTACTTTTGAGTCCACTGATGTATTAAGCCAGTATGCATGGTGTTAAGACTTGTTTCCTCTGATATGTAGTAACCTTTTTGTCGCATCTTACAACCAAATAATCATTTGAAAAACTCATTCCCATTCTATTCACTTCTCACTCACATTCACTTCTTGTCACGCTTGTCTACGCTTATGAATTTTCACATACGATGCAAATATTAAATGTAAAATATTCAACTGTATGGAACAAAAATGTTGGCAGAGGTCCAAAAATATACGGAACTCTATATTTATTTTTATAGTCAAAGAGCACAAAAGTAATACAATTATATAAATATTTACATGTACATATATATAGTTAGTTATATCTATAAAGAGCATTAAAACTTAAAATTTAAAACCATTAGATTTGCAAATATAAAAATATATGAAAACTCAAATATTTGCACATAAGTGCATACTGAAGGTTACACAAAAGGACATAAATGCGCGAAATTCTAAAAAATTTTACTTTAAAAATTAAAACATTAGATACTTTTGTACATGTGTGCGGTAATTTACCGATGGTTGTTTTGAACTTTGTATAGGAGAGAATACTAGAAATGATTACGTTAAAAAAGTGTTTTCCTTTGGTTAAAACATGAATAAATGTAATTAAATTTTATTAATTATGATTATTATTTTATTAATATTACCCAATTTAAAAAATCGATTAATGAAGGATTGGCTTTCGAAGCTTTTCCTTATGACTATGACTACTTTCCAACTCGGTTCTGATTTCATTTCCTAGACAGTCACAATGAGGATTAAGGTGAGCAAAGAATATTTAAACCCCTGGCAGATAGCATGTTTGCTCTTTTAAAGCAGATTATCCAGAAATTCAAATATGAGAGATCGGAAAATATTGTACATTCACGACTATTTGATGTACTAAAAACAAAAAAATTTTTTGAAGGAAAATTGATAATATTTTGAAAATATTAATTAGAATCAGTGGCATTCCGTTCTCATTCCAATTATAATTTTATGTGTACACAAAATTTTCCCAACAGAACTGCTACACTGAAGTTTGCTAAAAATTTTTGAACAGATAAAATTTTCTTTAGAATATTAATTCTTTAAGTTGTAACAAATGCCCTACCATTTCTTTGCTTCTTAAATCGAATCGCTTCTAGCACCAGTTGCCATGAATTGGTTGAAGAGAGTGTTTCCACCAAGTTAGGTTGATTAATAGTTTCAGAGGTACGTATGTATGTACCGTAACATGCTATAGGGAGTCACGCCAGCTTTCAAAAGTTTTTTAAACCACACATATCTCTCCTCATATTGGCCAGAGTACCAAGTTATTTCGGGTTATGTAGCTTAAATTGTAACTGAGTTATAACACCTTTTTCTAATAACTCCATTTTGTGAGCGTGTTAATGTTGTCATTCCATCCGTAACAATATTTTCAGAATAACAGAGTGCACATGTGTCAAATTTCATTAAGATAGCTCGATTTTACTTAAGTTATTGTTTACATGGACTCACGGTTGGAAAGATAGGCATGTGGAAATCATTCCGTCTCGTCGTACGGATCATTTTGTATAAGTTTTATGTACTACAAACAACCGTTATGTATACAGAAGTATCTGCTCTACATATATCTTACATGCTCCATATTGCGAGAGTATAAATGTTTACAGAGAAATGTGAAGGAGCTTCTTTAAAGACCCAAAATTCTCCGAAATCTTTCACAACTCTTTTCAAGGAATGATGACCAACACTAAACCAAGTGTCAGTGCTTAATATGAACAAACCCTTTCATCTTAATATTGAAAACAGTTATACATTCCATAATATCTAAATGTATCCAGATATGTATATATATACTCCACAATGATCTGCATCAAATGCGAATCTGAGAATCTTATCTACAGTTATATGCAGGCAGATTATGACAATTTCCGAATAGAATAAAAGCTCTGAACTTTTATACTTACATAAATTTCTCTCAAATATCTTAATCCGTGCACTTTAACACATGAAATAAATAATTATAAATGTTGTAGTTAATGCCATTCCAGGGACGCTACATTCAAATGCAAACATATGTTTATTTGGAATTTGTGGTAATAATCTGCTTTGAAGTGGAAGCTTGCTAAGCCACTAAGACTTACACATAGCTAGTGGTACATCTAATTAAGGTTGTATGTGCAACAACTGCAACTAATAAAATGCAGACTAAACAAATCGAAAAGAACAACCAACTCATTGAGCTCATTAGAAAGTGATAAATTCTATTTTAGAATTTATAACTTCTGGGCACAATGATTTTGTTGGCCTAAAGCTGGAGCTGCTGGTAGCGCGTGCGGCATATTCAAGACTGCATCTTCTATATTTAGTTGTAGTGGCGATTTGTTTAAACAAAAATTGCTGCAGTGGTTGTTTTTGTCTAAGAAACTGCAAAGTGTGTGATTATTTATAGTGTATTAATATTGTTTTTGTTCTTACTTTACGAAAAGAAAATATGTGTCTTTAAAATTTTATAACGCTTGAGTAAATTCTTGTTGTAGTTTCATAATATTTATATACACAATTTTCGAAAATATTTGCTCACTTGGAACTTTTTTGTTTACCGATATTCTGAATATTCAAAAATACGAAACATCCATATCTTACACAAAAATTTAAATAGTGCCTCCAGAAAGAGTTCCAACTGTACAAGAAATATGAAGAAATGTGATCATGTTTCATTTCTTTTTAACCTTAGCCTTTGGAAATTGCTCGCTCGGTGAACAGGAGGAATTCGCCTGGGTTAATTTAGGCACCTGTACAGATTTGTGGTAGGCACAAAGTGTTTCATCGATACGTGAGGGTATTTTGACCAGTAGATAGAAATTTTTGGCATCACAGACACAGGTGTTTTAGTTCTACAAATGCGATCTAGAAGATTTAAGTCGTGGGGATTAGCCCCGAAACATAACCAACCTAACCTAACTCCTTGCGACTTTGATAATGAATTTATAAAAATCGTTGTCTAAAAATCCACTTGTAAAGCAAAAAAAAAAAAATAAAAATTTTAATTTTTGATACCCATCCGAAAAACTATATTTATTTTAATATTATATAAACTGTTGTAGAATAACAAAAAAACACTTTTGATATCAGCTGGTGACAAGAATGAACAATTTAAGTGTTTGTCAATTCTTCTAGAGTTTGCTGGTGTTCGCAATATATAATATTTGAGTATATATATATATATTTGAGCTTGTATATTGAGTTGCATAAGTGTAATCGAGTTATTCTATATGGCATTGAAAGATAAGATTTCGTACTAAAAAAACTTTTCAGACAGTTTTGTGTTTGCTTGACTTAATACATCAAAGATGGACACCAGCAATGAGAAAATACACCATATTTTACAGTTTTTCTTCGATAGAGACAAAAACGCAAACCAGGCGGCTGAAAATGTGAATAGTGTTTATGGTTCTGATACTGAAGTCGTCGGTTTCGATTGTCATGTAAGCACGATTCCGATTGCTCAGGAGCTGAAGGTTGCACAAAAAACTGTTTGGAACCAATTAAATAAGGCTGGATACAAAAAGAAGCTCGATGTATGGGTGGCACGAGAGTTAACGAAAAAACCGAAACCGAACCGAACCGAACCATGGACCGAAATTTCATTTGCGAAATGCTGCTGAGTGGCAACAAAATTGATCTACTTCTGAAGGAGATGGTTACTGGGGATGAAAAGTGGGTCACTTGGGATCCCACCCTGCACATGGGATTGGCAGGGAAACATCTATTATTAGTTGCTCCACTACAGCCGAACTCTTAATTCGGATCTGCACTGTTAACAATTGGATGGTCTGAAGGTAGCAATCGGCCAGAAGTGGCCAGCTTTGGCCAATAGGAGAGGACTTGTGTTCCATTAGGATAACCCCAGGTCACACACATAGATGAAAAAGTTTTTGGCTTGGAAGCTTGGTTGGGAGGTTTTTATTCCTCCACCTTATTGTCTGGACCTGGCTCCAAGTGATTACTACCTGGTCCTGTCTATGGCGAATGATTTTGCTGTTGAAAAATTCGCCTCAAGTGAGTGCATATTTGACCTAATACAGAACATTCTAGTTATGCTAAATAAAATCTCCAATTTAATGCAAAAATAATATATATATTTTAACTTGAGATAATAAACAAATTACAATTACAATTGTTACAAAACCAAATTACAATTGTAGACGTTTCCAAATTTCTTTCATTTCATTAATATTAGCGAAGTATTATTCCCATAAGGCTGTCATAGCAAATTCAAAATCGCAAGTATGATCATACTCATGCTGATTTACTACATTGAGACATTTTATCATAAATAATTCATGTACTAGTGTGAATACACATGTAGTAAGAAATTAACTTAATAGGGCAATTAATTTTGAATTCTGTTGATTTCGATGGCATGTAGACATACTTTTCTGAATCTTCAAAGGCAGTGACGCATCTTTTATTTAATCTTTAATTTTACTTCAAGAAAGCGAAAGTTTATCATTTCCAAATTTGTGACGATATGTAGAAATGATTTTGAAAAGAGAGAAAATGAAAATGTTAATCGCATATTTAAAATAAGTCATCCATTTCGATTCAATTAGTTACTATTAAATTATAAATTTTAATAATCAAAAATATTTGTTTTATGATTTACCAACGCCAATTGGTCTTTAGAAGCTATACTATTGTAATTCAAAAAATCAAAAATTTAAAAAATGCTACATAATATTTCGGATCACATGTAAAACAATAAAATTTCCTGAGTATTATACAGGTGTTAGTTAAGCGTGGTTAAAAGAGAATACGACTTGAATCAAAGTGATTTAATTGATAAAACTAAACTATTGGGTACAAAAATGTTTGATACTGCGGCTAACTACTCATTATTTCTTTCGATATGAAGCCTACAAGTTTTAGGACGCCATCAAATAGCGAGTGAATTCTTATGAGAAGATTTTCATGGCAGAATAGCCTTTTGATACTGACTGTGGAGGGACGAGGAACATTATAAATAAAACCGAAAGGGAGCTGCTTGGTCATGCATAAAAAAAGAACACATTTTAAATTAATTTAATGTGAATACACCATAACATTAATATGTATATCTCAATATAATATATACGAATATAATAATATATCAATATAAATCAACATATGTTGAAAGTTCAGAGGTGAAATTATTGATCAAATCACAACTAGGGATCGATAAAGATGGAGGAAGTCTTAAGCATATGAGTACATAAATTATTCTTTCCCTATTTTATTCTGACAATATAATAGAATTGTTTTCGAAGCGTTTTACGAGTTGCCTTTCAATGTCTGATTTTTAGATATTAAAATATTCAACTTACTATTGTGATTCGGAGGTAGGAACTTTCATCGAGTGGCTTTTGCGAAAGTATTAAAATTAAGGGCTTTACAAGGTAAGTGGAATATGAAAGATAAACCAAAGACTGTTCTCCTATAGATCATTTATTTTATATTATTTTTTATTTTACTATAATATTCGAATAATCACTTAAAAACACGTCAAAAATTTCCTATTTACCAGTAATCATTACGCTGATCTAATTCAGTGAAATATTTACTTAAAGGGAAAATATTCTCTTAATTTCTCTTAATCTGCTAATATTTTGCCGAAATGGTGAAGAGAAACTAAATCACAATTTTCTAAATTTCTTAAGGGAGCGCAGGCGTTTTTAAATAGTTTGGAAAGCATTGTAAACCAGCACTAATGCAAACAAAATTGAGTCAATTAGAATTTTGGAAAAGCAGTACACCGCTAGTCAAACTGTTTGAAACTGAATTTTGTGTTGGAAAATGCTGAATCGCCACGTTTTCCACACAACGTAGATGAATGCTCGCCAACGAAGTATGTTGCGGTAAGCGGACGCGTTTTCACTCAATACTCACCGTATATATTATATACACAGTGAATTTCGGCGAAAATCAAATAGAAAGAAAAATAACAAATTGACAATAAAAAGTGCCAACAAAGTATAATAACAAAACAAATAATATTTATTTTAAGTGCAGTAACAAGTGGTTGCAAACATTCATACATACATCGTTGTGTACATCGTTGGTGCTAAGTATGAAGATGTGAAAAATTCAATTTCGGTATTTTTAAAGTGAACGCATCCTTGTTGAACTGTCAAGCGTGATTGTGCGTAGTTGGTTGCATTTCAAAAAAGTGTTGAATTAAAAATTTGCTAATTTTGAAAACACACTTGTATACATATGCGCCATTGAAAAATAAAAATCTGTCAAAAATATGTACATATATGAATGAAACAAATTCGAGAGGAGTCAAGTACGATTTTTGATGGAAAACTGACAGCCTCTTTTGTTGTACAACATTTATTTAATTTTTTTTTGTAACACAATTGTTGTTTGCGAATTTCCTCTAAATGCTTATTCATTATTCATTGCTTTGTAAATTTATGCGAATATAAATTATTAATAATTTTTTAAGTTAACCACGCAGCAAAGGCGCAATAGGCTTTCGAATTTGATAAAAAATTTTGTGTTTCTCTACCTTTTATGACCTTGCACCTGTGCGTTTTGTTTCAATTTTTATCGATGCGTTTAACTTTCGTTTACGCCTTCCGTTCTTTTGATAGTTTTTATTGCGCTCCAATTAAACACGTATTTATTTGTTGCTATTGCTGATCTTTAAATCTAAAATTGTTAGTTAATGTTAAGATCGCTGCTGCACGCTTTTTATTGTTGCGTCCCTCTGAATTTTTTTTGAAAATTGAAGAATAGAAAAAACAGAAGTAAAGAACATTTTAGAGCAGACTGGCAATTGGAATAAGAACCGAGTAATGCAATGGTGAAATATATTGCAGATACACATTTGAAATTGGAAAAAATATGGTGCGTGCGTTAGTGGCGACAGTTTGTTTCATGAATTTTGGAAATTTGCTTTTAGTTGGTGTTTAACATTTTCGGTGCGCTGTTCCTCGTTAGTGGAAAGCTTTACACTAAAATTTATTTTGTAATTAGATTCACTGCAGTTGGTTATACATTCTTTTTATTTAAAATTCTTTTATATTTATTCTTATTTATTTGCCTACGGTTTCGAGGTCATTATTAAAGAGATCAGTCTCGAATATCTAACAAATCCAAAATACACGTTCAGACAGAGACACATTCATTATTAATCAGCGCATAGTTATCAGCGGCATCAAAATTGCGAATTTCATAAAAACTGTTTTTACTTGTTGAACATTTTTTAAAATTTTTATATCTTTTCACGGCGCAAATGAATATTTGCTTTGAAGAACTGTCAACGAATGGAGGTGGTATTAAATCATACATGACCGGTGTAGTGCCTTAAACAAGAAAAAAAGCAAAAAAATTGTGAAAATCCATGAAATTAAATTGCGATGCAAAATTTGCATTTGCGACTATATTCAAGTGAATAAATAAAAAAAAAAAAATAAGATAAATTCTCGAGCGTGCTAAATATAAATCGTTGCAATCATGGATATTATACAAGAAATGAAGGAATTCGGTAAGGCTATTTTTCAAGTTGGAAGTGATTTTAGAATATTTTATTATGTTCTTGGGGGTTATTACATTAAAAAAACACGTAGTATTAATAATTTAATTAAATATAATTTGTAATTGTTAGTGATAAAACAAGTTAAGCGTAAATTATGAAAACAGGAACAGTGCTGGCTTTGGTTAATAGAGGAAAGAAATCTTTTATTTCCAACATAATGAAAATACATAAGGTGATAATTACATAAGCGTGATCTATATGAATGAACCTTTCATAAGAGCTACAAGGCATACAAGGTAACTATGAAAGACGACAGAAGTAACTGAATGGCTGTTTAGAATTTCCTATGGGGACACAGCTGTCAAACCAGCTCTCAAAATCAGCACATATGTATGGCATTATTGTTGTGTAGAATACATATTGCAAAGAACGCGAAACCATCACTTTATTTAAACGAGCTTTTGGAAAATGAGCAAATAAAATGAGCCTGTCTTGCCTTGGCCACTTATATCAAGCAATTTTAGTAGTTTTATGTAGAAAATGTCTATTACGCTAAAACAATTTTTTTTTACAAAATTGAAAGGACAGGATGGTCTTCATTGTCACTGTCAACGCCATAGCGGCCATATGCCCGAAATTTTATTCAACTACTAAACGTCAAACAATTTGAGAACTAATGAAGCCGAAATGTTGACAATTTTCACTTTTTTTTCAGTTTTAGCTTGGTATAATAAACCATAAAAAACCACACAAATAAAAATGAACTTTGGGTTGGATTTGTATGATATCAATGGGTATTTTTCAACAAAATCCTTAAATAAAATTGTTTTTGTATTTTCAATCAGGACTGCTTGTAACAGACTTCATTGTTATGTACAGTTTAGAGATCCCAAGCTGCAACTAATATTTGTCAATTTTGTTTGACAGATTAATATTACTTTGAATCACACAAAAGGTAGATATTTAATATTATATTTAATTGATTTAATGATGTATTAATGACAAGTTTTCAAAGCTGATTAATCTCATTACCGTGATATTAAAAACATCGATACTTACTAAGATGTTTTTGTTGTAAATTAGAAATTCCAAAAATTTAATATGAACTTCATTTTGTTTGAATGCAAATTTGATACCTTTAACTATATATATACTTTAAATATCCTCCACGTAAGTGTTATAACACAAATTTCATTACCCTTTTCCAAATGGCAGGTAATACTTTTTAAAACATAATAATAATAATTTTGAAAATAGATACTTCAATCGAGGACGATACATCAATAAGAGCAGTCTTACACGTTTTTGCTTCCATATTTGTAGTATGATTTGCCTTTTGCTTCAAAGTAGGCCTCGATCTCGGTGATTATACCTTTTTTGTCCCCATTGTTATACTCTCGCAACATGTTGCTGCAGAGTATTTTAGTTTTTGTGCACCTAACTTGTTATGTTGTTTGTAACTCTTAAAACTAAACGAGTTAGATATAGACATATATATATATATAGACGATCAGGATGAAAAGACGAGTTGAAATCCGAGTGACTCACTGTCCGCCCGTCCGTCCGTCCTCGCAAGCAAGAACTTGAGTAAAAATTAAGATATTTTGATAACATTTTATTTTTACATTATTTTGTTGGTATTGTAGATGTACCCCAATTACGCCACAGATGGGCATCAAAAACAGATAAAGTGCTATAACTAAGTAGCAAATAAAGATATAAACGTGTTATTTGGTATAGAGGATCCTGATAGAGCGGGACATCTGTGGGAAAAAGTTTTCTGAAAGTGGGAATGGCCCCGCCCCCCATAGTGTTAATATATATATCTCGGAAACCGTTACAGCTATATCGATGAAACTTGCTTCGACTAAGTTTTTTGAGTATCTCCTCATATACTGAGAAAACTAGCAAAATCGCATAATAAACACGCCCAGCTCCCATACAAAAGTTTTGTTGATAACTACTAAAAGCGCAATAACTCGGTGAAGGAACAGGTTAGAAACATTAAATCTTACAGAAAATATCATACGGAAGGGTTGCATAGGAATTCGTCTAAAGTTTTGATGATGGCCGTGGCACTACTTACTTTTAGGAGAAATCCCATATCTCAAGAATTCCTTAACCATTTTGAACAAACTTTGGTGTGTGAGATTATATTTGTATTCTTATCTCACGCTGTGAAAATGGACGAAATCGGATAAAAACCACGCCTACTTCTCATATAGCACAATTTTAAGTTTCATCTGATACTTTCACTTTAAGGTAGATAAATCGAACATCAATTACGATATTGGTACAAAGCGTTCCACGAATAGTACGTTCAAGATATGCCATTTCATGCGTAAAAATAGTTGAAATCAGCTTATAACTTTTCAAGCCCCCAGATATGGGGGCTAATTTAGGCACCGTAACATTACGTTTGGTTCATCCCACATCGCCAGTTCTGGTTACCAAAAGTGGCCCACTGGGCACATTATATCATAACCTCAACCTTCATATCAAGAAAGGTGAGGTCCCCAGAATGGACCTCAGTACCTCTATCTGACTTTTTACCGAAAATATCGGCAACTCTGTAAGATATTGTAATGAAATTGGAGTATTATCTTACCTGATCTGGTATCAAAATGGGAAAAATCAGGCAAGCACTTCCCCTAACCCCATATACCTAATACAAGGATTTTCAACCTCCAGATAGACTTTATACCATATATTTCGGTCGATATGTATGACATTTTAGCAAAATTAAGTAAACGTGTAATATCGGATATACCATAGTTTACTGCCGAAAATGTGTGAAATCGGTTTACGAATTATCCCTGCTCCCATATACCACATATAATGATTTTCGCTATTCTAGCAGACTTTATGCGAATATGTCGGTCACTGTGTGAATTACCTTCACAAAATTGTGTGAAAACTTGTTCCCTAAGGTACTTGAATAATTAAAAGAATTAATGTGATCAGTGCAGATCTTCCTCTATCCCAAAAATGCACGATATAAGAATTCCCGACTTCCCTCCTGACTTTAAACTGTTTATGTTGGGCACTGTGTGTGATATTTTAATGAAATTAAGTGGATATGTGATTTCGCACTGAATATGAATGAAATCGGTCTAGACCGTAGTCTAAGCCCTATATTCCTAACATAATGATTTCGTTTTCTCTGGTTGACTTTTACTTCATATATCTAATATTTTCATTTAAGCCACTTTGGTTGAGTTTATATCTCTCTCTATTCTTATATGTTCTTATATATATTCTAATGTATATATATTATATATTCTCTATTCTCTTATCTCTTTTGAGTTAATTTGGTAGATTTTAGTATAAATTTCTCTGACACGAAGCAAAATGTAACAGTGAAAGTACGTGAGCCTATGGCCTGTAATATAAGTTATTAAAATACCTAATATGATTGCAATCCATTGATAATTTCTTCGAATAATGAATGTTGAACTTTTCCGCAACATTTTTGAATATAAAGTTGTGCCAGCACCTGAAAGCATATCCCCGCCTCTGATCCTTGCACATTTCGAGAGTATAAAATGTTCGGTTACATCCGAACTTACCCCTTTCTTACTTGTTTCTTTTTTAGATTCGGAGGATGCGTTGGATGCGGAAACAAATTGAAGTCCAATCACGTGGCACTAACTTTGTAAAGTACTTTCGCATACCCAAATATTCTTGAAATGTTGAGATGACCAACGCGTTCCTTTGACCTTTACAGTATCAACTTACGAGTACCATTTCTCCAGAAAACTTGATTTTGCATCTTTTCAAGTCTAAATGAAGAACATTAAGTAACGAAAACGTTATCCCATGAGATATATCAAAATCATTGGGGTATCGTAAATAATAATTTGAAAATTTTACTGGAAAACCCGCAATTTACTCCTTTTTTAATTAGAAGAATTCATCAGATACACAAATAATGGAGAAGAGCTCATCTAAAAATACGGAAAGGGTGTAAACGCATCGTTATGACCATAGCAAAATACTGTAAACATCCTTCAATTCCTTTTCTTTTGTAATATTTTTACGACTTGCGCAAAAGATTTGATGTTTCTACAAATGGTAAACACTATATGACTACAATCGCTTGGCCTATTTGGTCGTTTCCGTAAACAAGTGCATCAAAAAGGTAAATATTCGTGTATGCGCTTACGACCTTGAGTTTCGTACACACCTGTGCTTATTTTCCGGCAAATTATCAGCAATGTGACTCGAATTTGGAAATAATAATTTCAGTTCGTATATCTAAATATCGATCTTTGCAGTATCTGACAAAAATAACGAGCTAAATTATGTGCAAGGGTGATTCATATCATTGTATGTATACAAATGAAATTACACCTTCAATAGAAGTCGAACTTATGTTAGCTTTAGTAAACTTTCATTCAAGCAATATAATAGAATCTAAAAAAAACTGTGTATTGAAAAATCTATTAGAGATTTTTGGTTGTAACTTAAAACGAATATGAAACAAGAAGCCTACATTTTAGGGCGAAGAAAAAATGCTCGGTAAACTATCCAAGTTCAGCCATAATATAAATTGCAGTAGTGATGATTTGGATTATATGATATTTATACGAACATACATCTTTATATATAGAGTTATTTGGATTTGCCTATAGTGTTTTTAGTTGCATGCTACTATAGATGGATACATATGTACATATGTTGCATTCTTTCATTACTTAATTTATTTGAATTTTGTGTGTGATTTATTTATCTTTTGATGAATTTAATATTTGTTCAGGCAAATAAAAAGTAAACATAATTGTAGAAATAGATGACTGTTCGATTTTGCACAAATACGCAAATCAACAAATATGTTGGAGGATATATAAAATAAACATAGACGCTAGTTGAAGTTAATACATACAATTATGTTTATCGTTTTCATACAATGTTGCTGGTGCCATTTCATGAAAATTATTAGAATGGTGAATGAAACTGAATTAGTCACACCTGCTTGATCTTTTAATCAAATGTCTGTCAACTATCCAGATATAACTTAAGAAAATTTTTAAGTATTTTGTATCTGTTCTGGGTAGCAGTTTCACGCAAATAGAGGACGTTATCAAATTTCCAGGATGGTGCTGAACCTATTTTAAAAAATTTACTACCATTCAGTACAAAGCATGTTTCGTTGCCGATAAAAGTCTGGCTGTATTTATTGTTTTATGCAGGAAGTGCTAACTATCTAAATGACTATTACTGTCAGTGAAATGTGATTGCTAATTGCTTAAGTCCAACATGATATAAATGTTACAACCTCTTTCTTTATATATAGTGAAATGCGCTGTGATTGAACATGTAGACCAGAAAGTAATTGTGCTGTAATTGGAAGGGTTATATGTAGAATTCGAACTTTCCCTTTCTGCAATATAGTTCTTACTTTTTCAAGAGAATTTTCGAAATATCGATAAATACATATGCGACATATTCAATCGTTGGTTCTATTTGATATTATTTCGGTCGAGCTGAGCGGGTAGAATTCGCTTGATCCGAAGTCGTAATTTACAACCATTGAAAACGTCTTAACCGATTATAAAAAAATCGTTTGCCAATATTTTGACTCAGGTGCTATTTAATGAGGCAATTTTCGGCTAATGCAATCTCTTAACTTTGAATATGAATATGTGTGAATGAAAATTCATGAAATCATATGTGTGTGAGGAAAATTTCTTGCAAACGTGGTTCACCAAAAACTTGCCATTATTTACATATTTTGAATATGAACCAATAAAGACCATTAATAAAAAGTTTCGTCAGCGTCATCTAGTAAGTTTAGGCTTTACGAAAGTGCTCCCCGGGTTTCCAAAAAGACAAATTTTCCATTTTTATACATTAATAGAACCTACCCTTTTGGCTATAGTCGGATTTAGTTCGTTAGCTACTCAGTACCTGTGTCAAGTCTTCTTTGAGACGCTTATTAGTTTGGGAGATGTCAAAATTGCCGATGAAGCCAACGACTAATTGATTTCATATTTTACAAATATGGATATGGTATTTTACTTTTCAAAACCGCCATTTTATATAGAAATATAGTAAATATTATTGATTATGATGAGTATATAGCAAAGCTGCTTATGTTTTGGTAAATATAAAATTTCTTTACGTGTTTGTGTTTTCTTTCACTATTCAATTCCATTAAATTTCCATTGAGCATTTTTGCCTTTGATACGTGAAACCGAAAATGTAAAATGAAAACAAACGCAAAGATAAACAAATTGATAGATGACTGATGGGCACGATGGACTTATAGCGCGTAAATTGGAAATATATGTGGATGATTGAAAGATCTGAATGGAAATGAAATCGACTAGACTACATACACACCCTTAGGTGCATCCAAAGAGACAAGTATAGCTGAACAATCCTGTACATTGTAGTTGCATTTAAAGATTTTATACGAAATTTCGCTACAGTGCATATAATGTAGCTTATAACTACATATGTACATAGGGTATTGAATTATATTCACATTTTACAAATTAATTTGAATTTGGTGATTTCAACTTTAATTTAATTTTTTAAAATGTACACCTCAGGTAAAATTTCCTCGAAGAAATTTATCAACAATTTTAAGCGCTGTCTTCATTCACCAATCATTAGAAAGCAGCGAGTCGAACAAACTATGCGAGCTGTTCAAGCATTTTTACCACATTAATGAGGTATGGACAAACATGTAAACTTTTGGATTAAAGAGCAGCGCCCTAAGATAACGAACAGAGAAAATGACGAATGATAATGGCTTTCGTTTATACTTAAGTATAATAATTTCAGTTATAATTTCGCTGAAAGTATTCAGCAATGCTCTTAATGTATAAATAAGAGGTGGATCATATTGTCTATTTTTTGGTCGTAAATGCTTTGACATACATATATATGTATGTATTTCGGCTCCAGTGGTTTGACGCTAATATTTTGGGATTTCATAGTCCTACTGTTGATTTATTATATAGACGCAATTGAAATAGCAAAGTTAGGAGTTGAAACGTGTGAAACCCTGTACTCTTTTTCATGCTATTGCATGTACTGTTTTGCAATTAAACCTCTGATTTGACATAGAAAGAAATAATACTCAAATTAAAATGCCAAGGAAAGGCGAAAAAGAGAAGTTAATAGCAGCAATTTGCGAAAGATACGCACCAGACATATCCATGATGGATATTCATGAAGGAAAGTGTCAAAAATTTATTGTATGTTTTTTATTTTAAATGATGAAGATGAGCTGGAGGAAATCGAGGAAGGCTTTTAAATTAATATGCTTATATTATTGCACAATTGCCGAAGTGTTCACTTGGGAGTCCTAAATCAAACCAGTCAAACGATTCAACGAAAAAGGATTTTGGTAAATTAGGCTAGTATACCCTATAGTATAGTACAGAAGGAATTTTCATATATTTTATTTTTATTTAATAAAAGAAAATGATGTTCTTCAAAATTCTTATAATAGAGCGCTAATTCCCATTGATAGACAATCATGCTTTGTCGTGCTTTTTAGCACCTCTCTTTAGCATCGTGACCGGGCAGGTTTTCAAAGCGATTCTTAATTGAAAGCTAAAGTTTTATACTGGCCTGATGAAAGGGAGCTATTAGAGCTCACCGCAGCAACCAAAAATGAATGCATGAAACACATCCAGTTATATATATAGATTAAACGAAGCACCTTTTTTTTTCCGTAACAGACAATACTCTGTCAAAATTCAAGTAAATGGTGATCATCGATTACTTATAAGACCGGGACGAGTTCATATGCGAAAATATTTTCGGACGGTTTGCTTTCGAGACAACCCGATAGAGTTTTGTCAACTTAGCACAGGATAGATAGAATATATCCATTGAAGTAATTTTTAGCAACACCATTCAGGCAAAATAGTATGGAATATACCAGAGAAGAGCGAAAAGTTCAATAAATAGCCTTCAAGATACGGTGTGCGCATAGAAAATTGTTGCGGAACTTTGAAAGTAAAATCCTAAAGGAACTCAAGTTTAGTTGCATACTGTAGAAAACAAGGGAGAGTGCATGGAATGAATGGATAATAGCTTGCTGTATCTTGCACTACATATTTATAAGTTCAAACAAACGAAGTTCATCAAAGCAACGTTGATCCCTGTCTAAATGTATTGCCTTCAACACACCGTAGACATAGTCTATTAAACTTCATACAGAACCAACCTAGTATTTAAAGCCATAAGAGTACTTACTTGCAGCTGAGAACTGTTATTTTGCACAAGGTGTTGATAAAAGTTTAAAACTTTTTACATAATTCACTTGAATACTCTAAACACAGCTGTTTCTCCGCTTTTTACTATCCATTCTCTTTAAATAAATAGAATTTGAGAACATAGAATTCCTTCAGAGTAGATTTAATTATTTTTTCTAACAACTGCTTCCTTACTTTTGCGAATATTCTTTCCTCTTGTGGCTTTCGTTTATAAAGAAAAGGGACTACTGAAGTTACCACGCTTTTAGGTCATAGTGACAAACTTTTGATTTCTCCGAGACAGTAGTTGAAGGTAACATTTAATTAATACTATTTATAAATATAATTGATATTTTCGTTCATAACACAAAGGCACTAAGTCAAGGTGTCAAGTGTTGAGTTTGATATTAAGGCGTTTTATTACTTATCATGTATCTTAAGTGTTGTGAATACTTAAAATGGAGTTATGATCACTTAAGATGGATGAGTTCTTCATTAATATATGTTATTACGATAAGGATTGTTTGGACTTCGACTGGCTTGTATCAAAGACCAGTGGCACAAACCTTTAGACGTCAGCGCCCAAGATTCTGAAGTGACCTTCAGCCATTTAATACTTTTCGTGGATGGCTCTTATTTGTTTTTTTTAGTGACCAAGCTGCTTCAATAAATCAATATACAATATTTTCAATATTTGATGCTAAGTCATCCTCTAAGTTAAACTTTTCAGTGCATTAGAGGTCATACTTGCATGTAGTTTGTTGAGGGTTGTTATCACCGGTATTTCTTTGCTCTACTTCAAAGCTGAGTTTTTAAGAAAATACAATATATGTAACGAATACAGAATTATATTTATTTATGTACTTTTGATTAACTAGTTGTTGTGATGAAGCAAGGAATGCCAGGCAATAGATGAGATAAGTTTTTTAAAATCATCTAATCATCATAACCTCATTTTGTTACAGCAACAGAAATTATGGAGGACCGCCGAAAATTCCATTCCGAGACCGGTACTGACAAATATTTGACATATTTTGTATGTAAAAGGAATATTGAGCTTGATACTTTTTTCAGATTCTAAAATGTATATATTTTTTAATTTTATACTTGTCAATATCTATGTACATACGCACATGCTTACATACCATATTTAATGTACTTGCTTTTCTTCCTACTATTTGAAATCGAAAATTTTTAAAACAATATACTTTAGTTCAATAAATCATTGTATGCGGCACTTATAAATAAACCGATGTGGAACCGACGCAAATGAATTTAATTGCCAATTAATTAATTGTTGTATAAAATTTATTGTATTTTATTTATACAGCCTGTTTTTGAACTAGTTCATGCAAGCGCGCTCCACCCACGCAAAGGCAAAGGAATTGAAAAAGAAAACATCTCTTTTGCGGATGGTTGGCTTTATAGAATTTGTGCGAATATATACATACACATATATTTCTATATATGTATGTGTGTATAAGTTTGCCTTTGGTAGCGGCAGTAGAACGCATGCCGACAGAGAAAGTTTCAAGTATACGAACTTCATATAACAAAGCATCAAGGGTTTCATGTGTGTTTCCTATTACCAACAAGCACTTACGTGATTCCACTATAGTACAAAAGATCTTTACTGCACTAAATTATTGTTGAATTACAGTTTATTGGCGTTATCGACCCCAGCGTTATATGGCCGATTACGATGTTTGATTAAATTACCTTAACATTTAATAAGAATTTCAACAAGTGGTCGAAAACATTAAATAGGCTAACCCAAAAATGATTTGTTAAAGCGATTGAACCCATATTAGACTGAACGAATCGATTTACCCAGATCCCCATAAAAATCAGACAGAAGATACACCCCTGGTAATAAGGTTCCCCGTCCAACGGGTACCGGTTAATATTACAATATTGAGGCGCCATCAGTATTCATTCGCTAATGATCGCTATAAGAATATATATGTCTAACAAATATTTATTTGCTGGAAATAACATGTTACTGTTGTCAATGAAAAAGTGGGTATAAACTGTTTATTTGCTCTCGGCTTAGTTATTGGTTGGTTGAAAGTTAGTTGAGGCAGAAAAGGCGAGCAACAACTATTTAAGTCATCAACACGGTTAGTGTGACCCTGTAAGGCTTACTTAGACGACGTTCAACAGTCCGTCGATTTTGCGAATGCCTAAAATGATTCCTTTCATGAAGCAGAAGTAGTTCTCTTTTGGTCCAATACTTTATTGTTAATAAAAATAATCGCCTAAATTGTCTTTTAACTATATACTAGTAAGCTAATTGACTTCTGTTATAGTGTAATATATAAAATAACACACGATCTCTGCCAGTAAATATTAGGCTCACAATTACGCGTTAGTTGGAGACTACTTAAATAACCAATTTAATAAGTTCATTAGCATTTAGTTAATTCTTATTGTAAAATATATTCTCTCGGAGAAAGTGCAGTGAACAATTAGATTTCGTTCGATCAATATTTAGAATTATATACATATCCTTGTGTATAATAGGCGTTTAAGCCTTTGGTGCACATTTGGTTGTGCTTTATCCTATTTTTCTGGTATCTCTGATAGTCTTTCGATTACTGGATGTTCGTCTAAGTCTTTATAAGCCCACTTTCAAAGCTTTTTAAAAGCAACAGTACTCTATGAGGTTTACGTTTTCTGCTAAAAGAGATCTTTATTAGAGTTAAACCGGTTCAAATTAAAAACAATTATTGAATTCAGATACTAAGCAATGACAGTGTGCTCCTCTAACAAGCTGAATTTTAAGACTCAGTGAATAGCCGATATCGGTCTCTTTTCATAGGTGTATAATGGAACAACTACTATTACCTAAACTTGAGTTTCAAATTCTACGTTTATTTTTCTACGTTGATTTTTTCCTACGGAATTGTTAAATATCTTGAAGTTAAAAAAATACTATTTTGGGCCCATTCGCAAAATGAATGCTAACGACGCTCCTACCTTTGTCAAACGACTCACTCGTTTTGAGGTCAATATATTAATACGGTTCCAACGCTGCTCCTTAATATCAAATTAGTCAACAAAAATTAATTTAAAGCTAGACTTTACTAACTTTAATCGATTTATTTCTCAATATAGTCTCCTTTTAGTTCGATACACTTGTTCCAAATTCTTTAGCAAGAAAAATATGTTTTCTATAGGTCTTCAAAGTAGGCCTGGACGTAACGGATAACCTCCTCAACTGTCATGGTGACAGCGGAGGTGTGAGCAGCTGCGTTGTCAAAATGGAAGAGTATGTTTCTCCTGTAATTCGGCGCCGGATTAAACCAATAACTCGGCATAGTAGAGCCTTGTTACTGTTTTGCTCTTCTCTAGTTAGTTTATCACACCTTGTGAATCCCGGAAAACGGTGGAAATCCCCTTTCCGACTGATAGGACAGTCTTCGCATTCTTCGAAACAAGTACTAATTCGACCCTTCGACTGTTCCTTGACCTCTGCGTCGCACACTGATGTAACGTGGTCTTAAATTTGCATACAAGTGCATACAAGTTGTGAAGAAGTTTATAATTTAAGTGATTCGATCGCAAGCGTCTGCTAAATATCTCAGGTTATAAAGTTCTTTCCGATGAGGTAGAAGCCGTTCAAAATCAATGCCTAATATTTTCATCATGAATGTGGGCCACATCCGAGTGTTAATTTAGAACTTTTAACTCTATACTGCAATATTAAAATTGCGTTCCTTATGTTATAATAATGTAAATGCGTGTCTTAAAAGTAATATCAACAATTTTTAAATGTCTATATAATTCTTTCTATGACCAAAATGTGTCATATCTTTCTTACTATATTATAAATAGAATTGCTATTAACACATTTCCTCGTGTAAACGGAAATTATTTTATTTGATTTTTAATTTGCTTACGAGCGAATTCGTTCTAAAATTTTTATTATTTATTCAGAAATATACATCCATTAATGCATGTAATAATAAATAAACATATGTATGTATGAACATTCATTCATGCTATGAGCTCTGAAACTCTTCAAATGTTTTGAGATTTGACCAGTGTTTTCTGGTTGTAATAATTTGTTTACAAGATTGAATGTTGTGGAATTTTTAAAGGAAGTGTAAAGTAGGTAATTATGAGAGCTGAGTAATTCAAATGTAATTTATGGTTTTTTTCCGTTTATCGTAAAATTATATAGCTGAATGCGTTTCCTTTTTAACTAGTTCGTTTACGAGAGCCATTGCCTAAAATACTTGCACAAGTTGCAAAGTATTGTGGAAAAGAGATGAGCATGTAAAGATTTCGGTGTGGTACAAAAAAGATCAGCAAGTTTCTTCATTTCTTCTTAGTATATCAAATGAAATCAAATTCTTCTCCGTTTGATCTTTCTAAAGTTGAAAACGCCTTCTCTTCATCTGCTACCACTTGCTGCTACCGCATTGAAAACTTTCACAATCCCAGCGTCTGGACTTATTCGGATTCGGACTTTCAGATTAAGAAAAAATCCAAGAATAGTAAGTGATAAAACATTGCAAGGTAATTAAATTCAATGAAATGTTAACTAGGGATAAACAAAAGTACTTTCGTTCACAGTTTTTGTGTACGAAAAACTAAAATATTTAAAAAGAGAATTATTCAATAATGCAAATAACCTCTCTCCAGTTTCAATAAAGATTTACCAATATTCAACTCTCAGATATGCCTTTGCATGTTTACAAGCATTCTTCTTCTTGGTTTGAGTATACTTTTAAACGCTTTCGAAAAGCACTATTTATAGGAATTGACAGCAAAAAGAGACAAAATACTTGTAGAAAAAAAGTTCAATGTATGTGGTATATTTTTTTTTACAATAATTTTGTCTCTCTTTTCTAAGGATTACTTTAAAAACTGTTTCCCAAAAAAGTAAACTCAGGGATGTTGTCTCAGTTTTCAAATATCTAATTATAGACTAATTCAGACTATTATTGTTGCAATGCCTAGTAAACCGGCAATTATACGCTAGTTGCCTTGCATAATTGGGGTATAAATCTACACATCATGAATATTCACCACCTCATTAACATACATATATACACGTACACATGTATGGTCGCGCATTTGTTCACGGATGAGTAATATGAAGTATTTTCACCTTAAAAGATGTGTCTTAATGTTTATAAGTAATAAATACGTGGTTATTAAGTTTAGTCCTTAATTTTAATTTTACAATCAAATTTATGAAGTTGTAAAAATTTCCATGGAAGAATGTGTGGTAAATAAGCGAAAAAAATGTGCACATCTGTTTTACACACAAAATTTAATATTTTCCATTTTTTACGATATGTGGAAACGAGTTTTCAAAAATTCCAATACATAAAGTTCCTTTATGACATATTTGCAGACAAGTCCGAGTATGTAAGTATAAAAGAGAAACTTGCTTAATGCCTTTTTTACCGTAGATAAAATAGTGCGACGTTTATTTTAGCAAATTAAAATATTGTTGGGAACAATATGTGTGCACAAAGCTTTCGTAAGTAAAGGCGTTTTTGCTTCTTAACACTAATTGAGTTCAGTACTATATATACCGTGGTTTGATCATTGTTCCACTAACAGCCCCTGACCTAACAGGCAATATCAAGTGATCATTAGCCGTCTAAAGTGGGTTTACAACTTCTATGTTTAACCAAGCATCCGGCAAAGATGTAAACATCAATTACACCAAATTTTAATTTATAACTGCAAAAATATACTCTAAAAACAAAACGATCTTGTCGAATTTGCTTTTATTTTACATATGATGATGTGTTGCTGTATTCTCGCATAAAACTACACTGAAGCTAAAATCATCATCCCTCTAAATTGAATGTGAAACAAAACTTCGTGGAGTAATAGTCGTCACCAATTAACAATTTTTCTACTCGCTATCTTTGAGCGTTGCTCTCTTCACAAAAATATTACCCGTAGAAGTAATAACAAGTAACAGTGAGTTGAACTCGTTACAATATAGTATGTGGTTGGCTCATTAGAGTAGAATAACGGCTATTTTCAATGCTACCAAATTTTGTTTTGCGCCGTTTAGACCAGTGTTACCACTGTGAATGGCTCAAATAACAAATTGCTGTCAAAAATTAAAGTACAAATTTTTTTTAAACTTGGTTTTAAAAACTAAGTCCTGAAATAAATTATAACTGTTTCTAGAAAATGGAAGGCATGGACGTTGGAACGTCGGAAATAAGTATTTACGAACAAAGAAAGAAGCCCAACTCAATTATGAATGCGTTAGGGGCATATGCATATGTGTATTGCACTGTTAGGGCTACTTTACAATCAAGCAATTTCTATAAAAAATTCCTGATAATATAAATTGATCCGGTGCATCAGAACTAGTGAGTAAATTGCTTTATGTCCATGTTTTTTTTCGCAAAAGTGTCAATTAAATTATTGCACTGTGTTATCAAATATTTTTTCATTTCCTTGCAAAATCTTTAGTTTTCCCCCATATAAATAAACAAAGGATGTGGATACGAATTTCCGATCGCGTTCAACCTAGCCAATTTTGCCGTTACACACGAGATGGGTAATAAAGCCAGCCGCTGGCCATTTGCGCTAATAGGCGGCAGAGAAGAAAACGGAGAAAAGTGAATTATATAAATATTTATACAACAACAGATAAAATTAAATAAAATCATGCATTTAATTTATTAATCCGCCAGACTACAGAAGGCACAGGCTACAATTGGCCAAAAGCCAGAGATAACAAACAAAACGTCATCGCATGAACGAACAAGACGTTGTTGTTGGAAATTGTATATACAGTATAACCGTAAGTATACGTATGTATGTATGCATTTTAGGCAAAATATCCACGAGACATGGCATTTATCTAAAGAGTTTTTGTAAGCTTAGGAAATTGTAAAGTTGTTGTAATTTGGAAGAGCACCAAATAATATTTTTCAAATTCCAAACAAAAACTTGGAAAACATACACTGACAGCCATAACGAACTCTGCTTATAAATATATTTATATACATACATACATACGTATATATTATGTGATAGTAAATATTTCTAAGGATATCTTCTTCCATTTCGGATATAATATGAATTATACTATAGCTTCCAAGACTTGTGTCCATCGGCGTGTTGCATTCTGTTTTTCAGCAAATTATAATTT
Organism: Bactrocera minax; assembly: GCA_021498325.1. NCBI lineage: Eukaryota > Metazoa > Arthropoda > Insecta > Diptera > Tephritidae > Bactrocera > Bactrocera minax. The sequence goes on from JAKEEE010000049.1 coordinate 1,383,333, forward strand.
TGTTTGTTGTTAAACGTTGATTTTGTTTGGGTAAAAACCGAGTGTTGTCGTTTATATTGTACATTTGTATTCACGGAATTGTTTATTTGCGCCAATACATAGAGTATTGTTGTTTGCCATTGATGATGACTGAGTAACGAAGCTAAAATTAAATACAAATAAACAAATTGCGTACTATTTTTATTTTCAGAATCGAAACAAAATTAAATCCCATTTAATTTATGTTTATTTGATTAATAGATTTTAGTAATTCAACTGTATTTTGACAAAATCAATGCTTGTCAAGTAAATAGAAGCTTCCCAGTTAGTGACGCATACATTGCTCCCTAATTGATGGGATGTGATTGGTGACGAAAAACTGTCTAACGTTGGTACTTCTTTAGACTTTACTAATCTTCTTAATTTGCCTATTAAACTGAATCTGAGAATGATAATTAAAGAAGTAAAGTACCAAACGTAATACCCCCTAATTAGATAGAACATCTTAATACCATAAAAAACGGAAAAACATATACGTATTTACAGATATAATCAATAATCAATGCAATTTTTGGTGTGAAACAATAAAATCAATCGATGCTAATTATAAACGAAGCAAATTTATTAAGCAAATATAAAAGAAATAATAGCAAATTTTGAAAGGAGAGCCCGAATCAAAAGGAAGGGGAAGTCCTATAGTTTATTATGCTCATTGGTGTTTTCGGTGATAGTCAATATAAAAACAAAACGAACGAAAATAAGTAAAATATTTTTATATATGTGGGAAATCGTGCTGCAGTGGTATAGTGCATCGAATATATCTACAAAATCGGGGTTTGATCGAATTTTGAAAATCTATACCGCAAGATAATAGTAGCCCATATGCTATTATAGTATAATATATATAGAAAGATTGCAGTAGTAGTCATGTCAGTTATTTCGACATAAATGTTTAACATAATTCCTTTCAAAACAATTATAGAGCGGATCGTAAAATTAGGTGTACGGATATTATGCCAAATGGAGTGCGCCCATATCGATTAGTTGAGATACTTCATATATTGATCTAAGAAAAGGATTGTTGATTAGCAAAAAAGATAAAAAGACAAATTCAGATAAAAGTTATAATTATGCTTTCCTGCAAACAAGAACCGCTCATATTCATAAAAATAGTTCTGTATCAAAGGGCTGTTGGTACATATTGTTGATATTGTCCATTTTTGGCAATCAGCGATTATTTTCGCAATAGGTCGTGTTACGATGCACTTATTATTGTTTGAATTATTAGTTGTAAGGCGTAAGTGACTGGTGCGATTTTAAAATTACGTTTAATGAGAACTAAGTATGGTTGTGATTCGAGTTTTGTTTTTTCTGAACATTCTGAACTAAAATTTCTGAACAGTATATGAAGTTTAATCAAAGTGTGTGCAGTGCCACGCCCGAATATAAAATTACCAACTGATGTGTATGACTACTATATCGAATAATCGCCCATTATCACAATATTCTCATCAAGGCTATTTTGAGAATATTAATTGAAATTTCAATTGCCTCTGCGTTCACCATATTACCGGATCTGGCTCCCTGTGACTTTTTCTGTTTTCAGAAGTTATTGCCGAGACTGAGGCCTATTTTGAAGCAAATATGTATTTTACTAAGTAGTTGATGTATTATAATACGTGTATAATACTAAGTTTAGTCAAAATATTTCACAATTTATTGAACTTATTGTTTTCGCGGAGAGACGTACAAATAGGAACTCTTTGCATAGGTTTTACATCCATTTTGAATATTCTAAATTATCACAAAAGAACAACTTGTCTATTGTTTTAAGTAAGAACAAATTCTTTATGCCCAACAACCAATCTTTCTACGAGCTTACACATGTTGCTTGTTCAGTAATAGAATTTGTAATAATCTATTTAGAGCAACGGTTACACCGTTACACAGACCGGTTGCACAGTCAAGAGAAATTTTTACACGATCTTCATCTTATTAGCATATAACAAGCTAAATAAATTTTAATATTTTAATAATTTTCTGTTTTATTTTCACAGAGCCCCAACCTGAGACTGCAAGTGACGCCATTTCTGCGTCTGCCACAGCGAGAACTACAACCAGTGTATCCGCTAGTGTTTTCGCTGTTAATCATAGTCAAAACGCAAATATTTTGAACTCAAGTACATTGACAAAGAAAGCCAGTAATAGTAGTCTTACGAGTAATATTAGCAGGTCCTACTACAATACAACAACTAGCGTAGTGACGCGCAAGCGTGGCGGCTTAGCCATCGCTATCAAACGGCAGGATAGTCTTGATCCTTATGGCAATAATAACATTAGTGATCGTAGTAGTACACCTTTAAGCTCACGTCAGTTTACCTATTCCATACCGTCCACACCAGTAACACCGCCCGTGCCCACACTTAGGCGTGGCTTATCGGTGCGTATTAGTGAGGCTTCGACGGCAATTTGTATTGGGAACGGCGATAACGGGACAAAGTCCACAGCAAAACAACGACGCCCATTGACGTGTTTGGAGCGCTTTCGGGGAGGTATCTTCAGATGTAAGTCGATATCATACTCATATTTTAATATTACGTAATTAAGTATTTATGCTTGGTAATTCCTATTATAATAATTTGTTTTCAATTGTTTCTTCTTGCTTAGTTTTTGCCAAAATCATGGGCAGCAGAACGCCCAGCGAGGCCGATGGATATGATTACTATGACTGTAAGTTGCACAAATCATATTTATTTTTTGCTCTGTAGGGCATACCTTTGTTTGCGATATGTATGCAAGAATTTATATTGAGGTTCAAAGAAAATAAGAAAAGAGTAAGAAAATATGAACTTTGAGATTCTGAAAGCAAATACTTTGAACGTTATCTCAGTAAATATAAATGAATATAAAGATATGATTGTTAGTGAATCGCTGAAAGGAGTTTGTGATTTCGTGACTTCTTTTATATACATATTTTATAAACTGTATATGTTCAAGTTGGTATAATAAACGCAAATTTTAGTTAAGATATTTATTAAATTTGAAATACGGGCACCAATTTTATTCATTACGAAATATCTTTTTGTATCGAAATAGAAAATATTCTGATTATGTAATTATAAGAGACCATGAGCAATTGGCAATACTTAATATAGAAAAGAGAAAAAAGAACAAGCCACTCATTATGCGAGAAGTGTAAATGTATTATTTTGCTAATGGTTTATAGTTTACACATGTACTTATGGTACATTTTAGTAAACTGATTTTGAACACAAAGCTAGACCTTAGAATTCTAATTCGAGCAGTAATATGCAATCCACATATGAATATGAATAATATACAATCCATATGAATGTTATTGCACAACGAAGCTTGGAGCTGAATTAATGAGGTCCATCGTAGAGGTAAAAGGTAGATTATAAGATTCTCTATAATACTCGCATGGTTTAGAGGAAAATATTTGATTTTACGACAATTTTGTAATATCTTATTTAATCTTAGTTCTTTATATTTAATTAATGACAATGCACACAAAATGAACGGTTTGAGCAATTGACAGTACCCAAAAATATGTGTTTTGAACAGCAAAGCTTCTTAAAGCTTTTAATTTTTAATACTTCGAACAATTCGTTAATTTTATCGATATCAATCAATTTCATTTTTAAAGGTACTCTTTTGTGTATCCTTTCTAAAAAGATAATGTGCATAGTTTATTTTTATACTCCCGAAATATGTGGCAACAGAGTGTTACAGTTTTGCTCACCTAACGGTTGTTTGTAACCCATAAAACTTATCGATAAAGCTATATATATATATAGAAATGACTAGGATCAAGAGACGAGTTGAATTCCGAGTGACTGTCTGTCCGTCTGTTCGTCCGTCTATGAACATGTACCTCATGTATTCCTTGGTACTATGTGAAGGTTGGTATTGCATTTGGGCGTAATTGGAACATTGCCAAGCCTACAAAAAGCCGTTAAGCGAAAACTTATAAAATGTGTTACTTAAGTAAGAAAATCAGATACAAAATTGTATATTGTTATAGGGAATGGCGGAAGGAAGGGCATTTGTAGTTTAAAAATAAAGATATAAGATAATCGCGCCCAACCCCATTCAATAGCTGTGTTAAAAAAAGAAAGGAAGGGCTAATTTCGAGTGCAACCGAAATTCCCATACTCTCGCAATATGCAAGGATCAAAGGCGCGGAAATACTTTCCGGTGCTGGCAAATCTTTATATGAAAAATGTTGCGAAAGAATTCGTCATTATGAAGTTTAAAACCAACCGATATTTAAAATTCTTACATTGGGTATGTGGGGGTTAGATGAAATATTTACCTATTTGTAGTATGTACTCCATTTTTCACACAATGGTACATTATTATCATGAAAAGGCTTATTAAGATATCTCACGGATTGATCAACAATTTCGGTAAAAAGTCAGATATAGGCACTGAGGTCCTCACATTCGGTGCTTGGGGGGCCAGAGAAACTATTTTCCGATTTCACACATTTTTCCAATGCGACATTAGGATGCAAATATAATGCTATGCACCAAATCTGGTTGGAATTAGTGCAGTAGTTCCTGAGATATAGAATTTCACCCAAAATTGGCGGTGCAATGCTCAATGCTCAATTTTTAAACCGGTACCTTGGAAGCCTTTAAGTATCATCCTGGCTGTGAAATTCAATGCATTTGGCATGTTTCTTCAGCAAGTTATTATTCTTTTAGTAGTTTTCAATATAACCATTATATGGGGAGTGCCCGCGGTTATAATTCGATTTCACTTATTTCACACTGTCTAAAGAGGTACCGGGGAGATTCTCAGCAGTTTTGATTCATTTGGCTTTTGTGGTTTGTGAAATATGTACATTAAACCTATTAGGGAGAGTGGCCATACCCACTTTTTAAAAATTTGCAACCCACAGAAGCTCCTCCCTACTGTAATTCTCTGCACAATTTTCAGTTTCATATCTTAATTGAGAGCTTAGTTATAGCACATTATGGGTTTTCACCTAGCGGCGTTTTGTGGGCGTGAAAATAAGCCGATTACGCTTACGATAACGCGTAATACGATTACGATTAAGATATCAATCGGAATTCAACTCGTCTCGTCATCCTGATCATTTATATATACATATATATAACACTATATCTATCTCGATTAGTTTCAGGTGTTACAAACAACCGTTAGGTGAACAAACAAAAAAAGATATTATAATCTGTTGCAACATGTTGCGACAGTGTAAAAATATATATGTATGAGCATAAACATTTGTTAGCCTTGTATTTGTATTGGTTCAGTAGTATCGTTTTCCCAATTACTTTATGAATGGACCGAGCAAAACAAACAAAGCTTTCGCAACGGCTGCTGCTCACCAATACCCCCTGTTACTCCAGCAGCGACGTTGTTTGCCTTTCAGCGAGGTTGTTTGTTCACAAATATAAATAAAAGTATCGTACATACACACATGCATTGTTTTTGTGCTTGGCAGTATTTTTTTAAATATGGGTACATATGCATTTATGCCAACGAGCCTTTGTTGCGATAATAACTCAGTGGAGAACAATTTGAAACATCATAAGACGCTAATTTAGTTGTGTAAAAAAGGAGACCATATTAAGCGCTGACTCTAAAGAGACCCAAGGTGCACATGTGGTACGTACCCGTAGTGTGTATCTATACGTGTGCATACATGAATTTGGATTACATTTATTTTTGGGTGGAAAAATTTGTGAGAAAGTTGGTAGAGGAGTCTATTTGCGGGAACTGTCCATCAGCTTTAATATCAGGATACCGTCTACTGCAACATTTTTCAAGCTGAGGCACTTTTATTAAGGTAGGGGTAGATCTTCTGCTCCGGACCTTAGTCTATTTCAGAGAATCCATATCGATAGCAAGATGATTATATCAGGTTTGAGCTCACTAACCGTTGTGAAAGTTTTTTGAAATAAAACTGGGTATAATCATTTTAACGTCCCGCATTTAAGAGCTCAATACTGAATTAACTCGTATCCTACACCTTCAGCCATTTACTTCAATAAGCGGGAATACAAATGAAACACCGAAACAGATTGTGATGGGTTCAAGGCGCTTCGTTGGTACATTACACCCAATTATAGGTGTGTTCTGGTTTTACAAAACACGAATCTTAAGTGAAAAAGATGGGATCCCCAACTTAGCCAAAGAACCTAGCATAACCGAATATATTTGTGTTTATAAGATAGAATATGCAGAACTACTACAGCTTCATCTGCTTTACTGAAGCCGCTTGAAAAATTCGAAATTAAGATAAATACATATTTATGTTCAGCGTTTGTAATGCCTTCGGGATAATGGCAGGTACCTGCTTATATCCATATTTACAAAATTAGATGTTTTAACATAGGAATACACACTCGCCTCCTCTCTCTTTATGAACAGCCGCCCTGATTAGTATTGTGGTTGCCCATTCCAGAGAGCGCAGAGCGCCAAGCAGTCGCTTGCGCGATATTAACGAGTATCTTACATCCCACGCAACAACACATTTGGCTCCGACTCTGACTCCGGTTCCGTCTCCGGCGTTATCTTGTGGCAGTGGCGGTGTTGCTTGCTGATAAATACATTGGCATATAGATCCCGGAACAAAGCTAGCCAAACATCCCGTCTGCTACCCAGCCAAATGCTGTGTTTTCAATGCCAGCCACCGGAACAACAGTTCAGTACAATGCCAGGGCCGCTGCCAATATATTTGCCAGTGCTTGCACACAGCTGAGCAACAAAATGTAGCACTGCCAAATACTTATTTACGTACAGCTGTGTGTATGTGTGCAGTTGAAACAGTTGCTAAGCAACAGGTAGGCCTCGGCCTGGTCTGCAGTGCTGAACTTTAGATGGCGTCCGGCGCCATCGTAGTCGTCGTAGTCGGAGCTGCTGCGCTGTCGTTTATCCTTTTTTTTCAAATGTATACTTCAACGAAAGCTGCAACAAAGCAAACACACACATACATGCAACGTAACGTAATAAATCTCTGAAAGCTTTTGTAGCGCAGCGAAGTTTCATATTTTTGGGATAAAATTGGGGAGAAAACGAAAAAAAAAACAAATGTGTGCGCAGCGAGGAAGTTTATGGGATGACAAGTGCGTGAGTGCTTTTTAAGTGGAAAAAATTATTTCATATAGACATGTGTAAGTGAGCGATTGTGAGACAGAGAGAGTAGGGTAACGAAGAAACAAGAAGAAGATACGTACAAACTCATAATACAACTCAGTAGATTTTTTTGTAAACAAAACGCAAGAATGTTGGACATAAATTCGTGGACAAAAATTTTGTTTTGCTTTCGGTGAGAACTCGGAAAACTTTGCTTTGGAATAAAAAAAGATTTCCAAAACTGAACTTAGCTGTAGCAGCAGAAAAAGTACAGGCAGCAAAAGATTTTTAAAAATATTAAAACATAGAAAAGTTGAATTTGCATCAAAATTACATTTAATTATCACTAATTAAGTTGAAATGATGAATTTGAAAGCTTCAAAGCTACTTTCATTTAGATTACCATATAGAAAAAGAGATGTTTTGTTAAGTGATTTTCGTTGAGACCACCGGTAGAACGTAGCAAGCTCAGAACGTAGCAAGCTCAGAACGTAGCAAGCAGTTAAAACCAAACCTTAAAGAATGTGTTTTGTCACCTTCAAGTGTTTCTCTGGTAGCCGGAACAAATCCAGAAATAAAAGAATTTATTTTTAAAAAGATTAGAAAGATTTTAGTCCATATTAAATTTTAATCATTTTGGAGACATGCTTGAAATATATTTCTTTCAAAGTTAAGTCTATAAATAATCGCGCATTCTTAAAAAGTTTTTAGATTCTAAAAAAGCATGCACTTTAAGAAATTTTCTTTTTGCTTGGCTACGGAATATTTACGAAAGGACAAAAACATTGTATCAGTAGCGCTCGTCTTACGGAAGAAAACATACTTTTGACGAAGTCAGAAAAGGTTCCAATTTCTAATTGCAAAGCAAAAACGGAAATTCGTATTCGCTATACATTTCCAACTTATCGCATGCGATTTTCTCACCCAACACAATCGTACGATGTGTGCCATTCGTGCAATCAGCAGGTAAGCGCTTACGTTGCAACAGTTTTCTCAGCTCCCACTGAGTTTACTCACAAAAATAAAAGTACCGTTAATTGCTCACTCACTGCCACACAGTTGCTTTGGATGCGCATTGAAGTAAGTAAAACGCATTGCGGAAAATTCCCTGCGTTTAAGCAGTATACACGAAGTCTTGTGTTACTTTTCGTGTAAACTAGCAAAAACAACAACAATGGGTAGACAAACAATAATGTTCGCAATAGCAATGATTGCTGCTGCAACAAAGAGTCAAAGGGAGATTACATCTGTGGAGCGGTGCGAGACGACGAGTACACGGCCACGTCGTTTGGCTTTGAGAACGACGACGGCGACTGCGACCACTAATACAATCATGACGATGGCGACGACGACGCCGACGACGACTCCGACGACAAAAACGAAGACGACCCATGCAAAGGCAAAATAATTTCCCAGCAGTTTTCGCGTAGCTTTTCTCTCGTACAAACGTGTTGCGGGTGAAATGGAAATCGAAAATTTAGAATATTTTATTTGAATTAAATTTGAAAGTGAACAGTTTTACACATTACATTAAATCGTAAAAAAAATGTTAAAAATATTAAAAACCAGTTAGTGAAAGTTCAAGTGAAAATTTATTCAAAAAAATTTATAATATGTAAATTTGTGTAAATATTTAATTGCTTACAAGTGTACACATTTTACTTTTTAATATTGAAAGCTGTATGAAAAGTATTGTTGTGCAGGCAAATGGTTAGTGCTCAAAGCAGAAACGCAATTAGATTGGCAATACAGTAATTAATCAAAAAAAAGCTAAATCTCAAGCAACAGCTGTTTACAAAGTGTTTGGGTGAAAAAAAAAATACAAACATGCACATATTCGAAATAAGAATAGAAAAATAAGCAAAAATAAAATGACAACGCTACGGCAGTGTTTGCAGTCAGCGCTGAGGCAAGCTTAATGTGAATGTCAAGGCAATTTAGCAAGACAAAGTAGGCATTCGTGAAATTCAATTTCGGCTTAGCCGCAGTAATGCCAAGCGCACACACATGCAAACCCCAACATGCTACACGCACACACGCACACACACACACAAAAGTATCATGCGAAAACACACACGTACACAGTGGCAGCGCAGGCAATGTACAGCGTTTGCATAGCAAATGCGCCATGCATAGCATCGTTTCGTGCGCCTAAATGTATGCAACAATTAAAGTAGGCCCTTGGCTGGCAAGCAGGCCAGTTAATTTGATATTGACGTTTTCAGGCAGCATTTTATTTTACGAGCGAATTGACACCTAACTACAGCAATCCGCGTTGCGTATCACCAACACCACCATTACTAACATTACTACACCTGTAACCCCAACTGCCTGCTTTTCAGGCCCATAAGTCGCTGTAGCTTGCTTTGCAGGCATCAACTGTGTTGCCAGTGAGACACTGTACATATAAAATAAAATAAAAGTAAACTAGCAAGACGAGTGCCGTTTGTATTCCCAGGCTACCTTGCGGCTGCTGGTTGACCACCATGTGGCAGCACCATTTTAATATTCTTTTTAATGCCCAAGTACATAGCGGACATGTATGTTGGTACTCGTATGTTGCCGCACATGCATATTTATGCGCGAAGTGTGCGAGCGTGTGAAACCGTAGCGCAAAAGTGAAAATAATCATAAGGAATGTCGTGAATGTTTAATTACATGTGGCGCGATCATTTGGGCGGTGCATGTGGCATGGCCTACCTTCAGCTCATTTTTTATGCACGCTTATGCTTGCCACATGACGTATGTGCGCACCTATTTAAATAAAAATATATTTCTTATTTTCGCATTTTCAACGCTGTGTTTTGTGTTTGTTGCTGCCACATGCACTTACAAATTCTAACTTTTTATTATTTCCCAAGTGCGTGCAATTTCGCTGTCGCTCTCGCCAGCTGACTACTTCAGGTACGTTTCTTTGCGCTTTACACTTCTTCGCTAGGCTCTTGATGCATATTTCGTCTGAGAACAAAACTTTTATGTCGTGGGAATTGAAGACTGTATCCGCATATGTAGTTATATGAATATAGACACGTGTTTGATAAGAAAAATTTACATTATTGCCACTAAAACTTATTTACTTTTTCGCTAAGTGAGCGGTAGTCTACTAGAGCTAGTCATACTAGAGATAGAGCTTGCGAAACACTTTTATTTGTTAAATTGGAACCATATTTAATATGACTATCCGTAGAAAATAGTGACACAAGCACGTGGCAATAGTTTGTCATAGTTATTATAGTTCTAACAGTAATGAAAAATACTAAAGTCTTCGCCAAATGTTACATCAAACTTATCTAGCTCTCTGCATGGCTTTTGTTATCAATAAAATTAGGAAACAGAATTAAGAAGGAAAATGTTCTCAGTTACTTCTCTATTTTTGGTGAACTCCTATTAGGAGCAAGACATGTTTTTTGAAGAATGATGATGATGAACAAAGTCGTTAATTTTTGGAAATTGCAGTGGTTGAGAATCAAACCGTTAATTCACTGGTTTTCTGAATCAATAAATCTAGTGTGCAATTTTATTTAATTTTGATATTACATTCTTCATTCTCTAATATTACCTATCCAGTTTATATTAATATGGAATTTATAAACTTCGAAAAAGTATTTTTTTATAGTTTCAGTATTTTTAACATTTTATTGGATTATTAATTTAACACAATAATTGTTTTTTGGAAAAAGGACGAAAAGTGAGTGGTCGGATGATTCTATGCTAACAAGTTGACAAATTTTTTAAATTATTCAATAAAGTATAAGTATTGTGCATAAAATATCCATATTATATATTGTTTATTAAATGACCTCATTGAACTCACAGGATTGGATAAAGTCTTTAGCCTTTCTATGTCTTTGAAGTTTGGAATATGAGAACCCGAAGAGTTCGGGTATAACTTAACTAAATTTGTAAAAAAAATATATTTTAATTTACAAATATTATATAAAGAAATTTAATTATATACATATCTTTCAAAACAAGATTTAATCAAAAGAAAATACCCGTTTGAAAACGAAAATTATTAAAATCTAACAAGTCACCAGAAAAAGTCGTTACAACGACCTGGCCAGAGCATGATGTGCGGCGTCGTGATTCCATGAGAGTTGCCAAGAAAATTATATTATGCAATACAGTTTCGCTATAACTTCGTATACAAAAGGCCTTCATTTTAGTTTTTTGCAGAAATAAAAAAAGTGCCAAGCCGCCAACGCTACAGCTTTAGATCAATAAAATAGTCACCAGCTTCTGCAAATGCCTTGTTTCCCAAAATAATGCTATTGTTATTAATCTCATAACTTTTTGAGTAATTCGCTGTTTAATTAGCGCTTACATATTTTATTGCTATTATTCAAGTTTATCTTCTCATGTTGACACAATTTTAAGTTTTAAGCTACCTTCGTACGTCATATTAGAACAAATGTTGGACCTTATCGGCGATGACCATAAGAAACAAATTTAGTTAGAATTTCTCACTTTGCCTTCAGCAAGAATTGAATCCAGACCTATTGAGTGACAGCCACTCAACTCAGCGGAATATGCGTCGAAAAAGACAGTCCCGGTAAATATTGTATAGAATAAATGGAAGATAATGATGGAAATCATTTATTTGGGAATGATATCGCTTCAGAAAATTCCAAGTTCACTAAGGATTAACAGATGGAGTGAGATAAGAAAAAAAATTTTTTCAAAGTTTCGATTTATTCCCTTGTACTTTTCACTTAAGGTCCTACAAGTTTTCGCTTTTGGTGTAAGTTTCTTTGTTTGTCTCCAAAATAACGAGTCTTCCCCAGTTACTCCTTTTGTACGAAGCAAGTTCTTTTATAAAGTTCCACTAACTTCTAAAATTGCTACAACATCGGAATTGCGTGGTGTGTTCAAAAAATAACGGGAATGTTCTTCAACTTTAATGGCATTTGGCATCATTAATTCTTGGCTCAAAGTCAAACGGTCAATAAGGAGTACTACCTACAAGTTTAACCCCGTTTGCGTGAAGCAATCCGAAAAAAGATCGCCCTGATTTGTGGAAAAACAATTTATGGCATTCTACTCTGCTCACATTGCGCCGCTCACACTTCGTTGCTTGCTCGTGAATTGTTGACCAAAAACAATACTGTAACGATGCCCCAGCCTTCATTTTCGCCAGACATAGTTCCGTGTGACTTTTTCCCATTTCCAACTTTTAGAAGTATAGATGACATTAAAAGCGCATCACTGAAAGAGCTAAGAGCTATCCCAAATATCGAGTTTGAGAAGCGTTTCGATGATTGGAAGAAGCGCTGGCATAAATCCATAATATCGAACGGACGAACGAATAAATATTTTTATCAAAAAACGAAAATTCCTGTTATTTTTTGAACAGACTTCGTATGTGCCACGAATTAAATGTCTGTATCTAAAAACCGTATTTTCAATATACTTTGTGTTATTACAACATTTTTGCAACGTTTGTTATTCAACAAAAATTTATCGAAGTCACATTGCGAATGCCAACCTTTTCCACTTCCATAAATTGTAAACTTCGTCATCACTATAAATTAAATAGCAAATTTCACTGCATGACGTTTTATTTTCTCACTCATATCCCACTTCCGGCGTCGCTCTGGCTTCGTTTAACAATATTTAAATGTTTCATCTCATCGTTACACATGCATACTTACACTCATAAGCTTTTGTTTTTGCACAGTGCTGCTCAGTTCGGTTGAACTCCCAAAGCGCAGGCAACTCATATTCAAAGTCATCCAATCTTCTCTAACCAACACTATTTTTGGGTCTGCTTTGGCGTTTTGTAATGTAAGTTGAGTTCCTCATCCTTTTGCTCATTCATATGTGCGTGTGTCCTTTTTCAAAAGCGCAGATATGTATATGTGTGTATATAGGTGGATATTTCAGAGAAACATATGCAAATAGTTCAAGGGTCGATGAAGTGATTAAAACTAAAATTCTCTTACCATCTTGGCGTAGGCTAAACATTAAGCTGTTATTCTCCCATGTGGGTCTTTGAATGTAAATATATTGGTATACTATACAACGCAATATTAGAGTACATAAGTATGTAATGTGATATGTACAATATACATACAAGTATATCCTTTGAGGGGCTAACCTTTGCAGTACAACTGGAATTTCTAAAAATTTAATAACAAATTGGTTCATGAAAATAAGTTTTTTATTCTCTGCTAGCCATTTTTTTTTAATGAATACCCAGTTTAGGGTAGTGTATACATATTTCTAAAGTTTCCAAAACAGTGCACATACTCATATACAATTTGAAAGAGGAATACAATGTAACGAGCTTATGAGATATACATACATACATAGGTATTGTGCAAGAAATAGCAGTAGCAATAAAAGATCGATTAAGTACCTAACAAAGACTTAACCAACAGTTTTAACATTTGCAATATTTGCTCTTATTAAAGGGTTTAAAATTTCCTGCACGGAAAAAAGTAAACACTTGTGTTTGACGTTTATGCTCAGTATATCAAAGGAACCAACACCACTGTAGAACTGAGTGAGGTCCAAGACTGAAACATATCTATTCCACTCCGTTCTCACCGATTCCTGCTTTGCCTGTCTACCATTAGGAAATTTTTGAGAAAAGATCCTCCAGTATACCTTGTACATTCGGTAAACGTTCTGAGAATCAATTGGAAGTCGAACAACATTTTAACAGTAAATTCATACTCCGATCTGAGGTATATTCGGGCTTAACAAGTACTCAAATAAGCGAAATTGCCATCTTTGGTCAATGGTGAACGACACTGAATAATAATATTCGATTTTTGGGTTCCTCACATCAATATGAATATAAGTGGTTTCATCGAAATGGTGAAAAAATAATAATAAAGAGCGCGAAAATATCACTTTGCTGAGCTGAACATTTGATGACATAATCATATCAACAAATAGGTTTAATACTTAGCCATCAGGTGTATATGAATTGGCTCTGTTAAACTTCTTTTTGTAGGGGTAGGTCAAATCACTTGTACAAGCTGGTAAACCAGCTACGAATTACAGGTTGGGAACGACATGTCATTAGTGAGGGAAAGCAGACTATACCGGTAAATTCTAAAAGCTATTAGTTAAGAAAATATTTCTTTAAGAGAGCTGCTATAAAGGAGTGGATTTCGTGAAGATAATTACTATAAAAAACTTTTTAAAATATTTCATCGAATTTGCTTAGAAAGGTATTTAAGCGTAGACTATCTGAGGACATTAAAGTTAATTTACCTTATGACTCTAAGATTAATCTATACTTTTACGGGAATTCTATAGATTTTTGTATATTATTGTGCTCACTTTTCTAGGTAAATAATACTTTTCAAAATCTAAAACACAATCTTTACTACTTATTGAAATTATAAATTCTTACAGTACAACCATTCAGTTGATAGGGATAGTGACCAAATAGAAGCTGTTGTAACTGTTAAAAAAAATTTTGTATATTGGCTTGTGAATAAAATAAATTTTGAAAAAAATAGTTTGGGCTTAATTTAGTGTCCACTTTTAAAATAATACTTAAACGTTTCTTTAAATATTACCAAATTTGAAATTACATAAATGTTAATTATTTCGGAAGCAACTATCTCGTACTTCTTATTTGAAAGACCGTTGGATTAACTCTTGTGGCATTTCCTTGGCTACCAAATTTGTGAGTTCTTTCCTTAACATTTTTCCAGGTTCGCTTCCTCTTTTCTCGAAATGTTGCATTCTAACCCCAAAAAAGTGCAACAGTTGCTACTCTTCTCAACACATATGAGTGAGAGTTGCTCTGCGGATGTTTATTCAACGTTTTTTATCGGTTTTTTTTTAAATCAAAACTTTCTACTAAATATAATGTATCGGCCAGTTTTTTATGCTCAGGCATGGAAATTGCGAATGAATTGTGAATTCGTCATCATCCTCAACCTCATCTGAGAATGAAACTGGTAAGCTGGTTATTGGAAGAGATTCCCTACCTAGGGTGAAAAGATTCGTAGAAGACTTGTAAAGAAAAGGTAAAGAGGTAAAAGGAAAAGGGCTAAATGAGAAGCACGTTTTCCATATATTCGTAGATTACAATTTTTCATTTTTTCTAGTAATTATTTGCTCGTCTTTTCTATACAAATAATTTTTCTGTATGAACGAAAACAATCGAACAACTGATCATATAGGGTGACATTTTTTTTTGTTCTTTTATCATATAAAAAATTCAACAACTTTGCAAGGTGTAATTCAGCATTTATATAATGTTGCCATGTAATGGGGAAACATTTTCATCGAGAAAAGAAAATGTTGTTGGTATTTTTGGTTTTTGTTCCATGACAAAATTATATTACAGCATTTCTTCAAGTAAAATTAATTGAAACACGA
Organism: Bactrocera minax; assembly: GCA_021498325.1. Classification (NCBI taxonomy): domain Eukaryota; kingdom Metazoa; phylum Arthropoda; class Insecta; order Diptera; family Tephritidae; genus Bactrocera; species Bactrocera minax. The sequence continues at coordinate 1,398,786 of JAKEEE010000049.1, forward strand.
TATGGTATAACCGCCCAGAATGTACTACAAAAACTACCCGTGCATTGTATTAAATTACGCCGCGTTGTTTGATCGACCACACAATCTAAACACAAAATTCCGACTAATTTTTGAATTGCACACTCAATAATTTAATATCGGACCATAAATAATTCACAAAGCGATCAATGCCAAATATTGTTTACAAATTGGTAGACATAGTTATTGTTGTAAACAAACTTCTAAAGTTCAACCTGTTTATAAATTATGAATTTTGATTCAATCTCAAAAGATTCTCAAAATTTTGCTTGAATTGAAAATCATTGCACCTAAAATTTTACTCGTCCTCAATGAAAAAATTACTTTTAATTTTAAATTTATTAAAAACGCTATTCTCGTATACGTATGTATATATAAATATCTGTTCATGTTTACTCATCTTGTTTGCTGTTATTTTAGTTAGAACATACAATGTATATATTTGTGCGCCACATTTTATTTACTAACTCATAAATCCATATCCACTGGTCATAACAATATTTTTAATGGCAGTGTAGAGCGAAGAAGCGGTTGGTAACGGGCTTCAAATCATAGCGCGATAAAAAGCATACAATTACTGTTCATTTGTGGCAATTTTTATGGCCACGCGTTCGTAACGAGAAAATAAATGGCGCTTTCGCCATTCGACATTAAATTTTGGGTGAAACGTTTGATTGCTTTATTCAGCGAAAAATGCACTAAACCAAAAGCACAATGGTCAAAAGCGAAAATAGACAAGGCGACGCTGCAACCGCACACATATGTGTGTAGAAATGTGGTAGTATATAAAACATCAACGCTGCCACGAACAATGTGTACCAGAAACAACAAAAGATGGATTATCTCAAATAGCGCGCAGATAAAACAGCAAGCGACCCGCGTTACTTGTGTGGCACTGGTGCAGGCGCACGGCAAGTCGCTATGAAATCGACGTCAAGTGAGCGGCATGGCAGCATTGCAAGCATTCATTAGAAACAATAGCCATAAAGGCGAACTGAAGAGTAGAACAAAGGCGGGAATGACGTGAAAAATGCAGCCAAAACAGCTACCAACACTCATATTAATGAACACATAGTTGTTGCAAAGCCAAAAAAAATGTTTTTGTCTTGTTTTTACGTATATATATATATAAGATTAACTAAACATTCAGCCTACGTACAAGTTTTAATATTTATTTATTCACTTTCATGCTTGCAACATGCAGATAAACCGGAAAATAATATAAATGCGCTTTTAATAGGTTTCTCGGAAGTTTGTTTTGCATATTTGACACGGCTAAGCACCTGCAACGATTCAACTAACTGTGTATTACATGTGTTTTCGCATTTTTGTATTTCGCATCTCCAAATATATGTACATGTATACTCGTGTATATGTGTATGTATGTATGTATGCGTGTTTGTATGCAAAGATGTAAACATTTAAATTCTGAAATCACTACGGCGCCTGCAGGTTGAATACTGATAGAGTCGAATAAATTAAGAGACCCGAATGGAATTTACTTTGTTCTTGATTTTCTCCATTTATTTACAATTTATCTCACCTTATTACATTCTTAGTAAATAGTAGAGAATATATTGAGGTTTTGAATTCCTTGAATTATAAAAGTTTACTGTTTACAGCTTACATTTCCCAAACAAAAGTATTTTCCAAATTTGCATAGTACAAAAGATACAAAAAAATTCAATGAGAAGAGTTGAGCCGATTTCATAATCCGAGTTGCCCTATTATAAGTCCAAACCATTGTAGCTAAATATTGGAACTAAAAAAATTTTTTTCCTTGTGAACAAATGTAAATTCCTTCAGTAAGAAAGAATAAGAGAAAGAAGAAGAATGTTCTTCAGTAAGCAAATAAAAAACTATGGACAGGCGAATATGAAGCGAGAAGGTAAACCTACACCTTCTACTGCTTCTTAGAGGACTCATATAAGTTATTTTGTTTACAACACAAGTAAAAACTTCAATCAATTATTGGCTTAAAATAAAACAAAATTCGTTACAAAGTTTACAGAACGATATTTTAAAATGTGCCACAGTTAAAACGATAAAGGAATAATATGGGTAGAGTCTTTAACACTTTAGCGAGGCATCGAGAGGCTCAACTATTGAATTCAAACGCGTTATTGTCAACCAGGATGAGTTAGTTAACGAGAAGGGATCTTATTTTGTAGTTTTGTTATTTTCAAGAGACACCTCGGTAAATTGCCGCACAGCTGTCGGGCAATAAGTTCGTGAGATTTGCTTGGTATTTAGAAAAAAATTCGCCAAAATGAATTCCGCGTTTTAAGAAAACAAAATTTCTTATGTGAATAAGATGCTGTTGATACCAAAAAGTAACTCCAATACTCATTGAATTACTTTTTGGTACCGGACCAAAACGGATGCGTCAGTAAAAGATATCAAATGATAGTGTTGGACATATTATTCCTGAAAACTTCAGAGGGATCCAAAAATTGAAATATTATCTGTGATTGTTTCAATCTCTTAGCTATATCTATAGTGCAGGTACAGACTAAACCAATTCTATTATACATACTTCCAAACATGATCACCCGCCATATAAAGCAATATCACTTCTGGTATATCTTAAGTAGCTTCATAGTTCGATTCTCGGTCTCGGTAGAAAATGGTTTTCAATAATCAATATGAGCAATCTATATTAATTCAATTGCAAAGGGACAAACTTTCAACAACAACAAAAGTTTTCATTCACTCTTACTTCCCTTCAAAAGTCATTCTTACTTCTATAATGCGTCCATTTTGGCACGTTCTTATGCTTTCGCCTTGAAAAGTAATATCTGTCCTATATATCTGTTTCCTATACGTTCCTATTCTAATTGTATTAATACCGACTACTACTGATTTTGATGTTTTTTGAAATTTTTGCTTTATACGAATTGCCAAACATCAACTAAACTTAAAATTAATTCAATGAAGCACGAAGATTTGGTTTGTGACTTCATTTATCACCACACTGAACACCGACTAACAGATCCACACTGCGTTTGATGCAAATTCATACAATATTTTCCAATTGGCCGCTCACAAAAATGTGTTTGTTTGTATGTTTTTGCGCCTAAATAACGTAAGTGATTTGTTTTACTAGAAACATTTTGCAGTGAATAATGTAATTTACCGTAGACGTATAAAATGAAATGATTGCAAAAAATCGCAAATATTTAAGTAAAGTTCGAAAGAAAAAGATTTCAAGCGAAATCGCAAATGCAAAAGTGCCGACTATCGCGCCAAAATGTGCCAAGTGAAATCTGAGGTGAACTAAAATGAAACCTCTATGGTACAACAACTGCATACGTGGAAGGAAATTAAGGAAAAACAAAGTGCACGAAGCCGTTCAATCTAATAAAAATTTGTAATTTGTGCTAAGCAAGCAAAAAATCTGTTTTGACTGCGAGCGAGAGCAGCAACAGCAGTAACAACAATCAACAACAATCAACAACAACAGCAAAACAAAGCAAGAAACATTCAAAATAATAATAATGAAAAAGCCAACGAAATTTTGTGAAATATTTGCCTAGCAAATTAACGCTGAAAAGTGCTTAATCGTTAACGGGTAGTCACAATAAGAATTGTTAAGTGTTTGGAATTTGTTGACAACCAAATTGCAAGTGGTTGCTGCCTTAATTGGCCGCTTCGCATATTAATTGCAAACTGCAAGTGAAAATGGTAGATTGATTAAAAATAATAATTCCGTGTTGGCAGTTGGTGCGGAATTTGCCTTTTACGTAGCTCGTGTTTGTTTATTGTGTGTGGGTGTGTGTGTGAATATTTTGTTAAAACTTTGAAACAGATGCAGTGTAATCATAAATAGTGCTACATATTGGTGAGTCGCGGAAAATCAATATTTTACAAATGGCAAAACGCCCTCGGTTTTTAATCGCTTTACTAAATACGCAGAACTTTAAATGCTTTTAAAATTTGCTTATCTTTTATAGCTTCCTTATTGCTGTACAACTTTTGCGTTTTTGTAAATAATATTAAATACGTATATTTAAATATAAATGTATGTGTATTTGTTGTTTAAATATTGTTTATTGTTTTCTGTATAATGAATTTGGTTTTCTCCACTCACTTATAATATTATTCGAGCTTCAAAATCAGCAAACATTTTATTCTTACTTAAAAAAATGAATTTATTCAGTGCTTTTAGAATATCATTAAGTCAAGGATGATTTAATTTTTATATTAATATAAAATATAACCCTCCCTAACACGCTAAACTTGGCTATCAAGACATTCGCTTATTGTATATTATTATATTCTAATAAAGTTGTAATAATATAATCTGAATGAAGTTAAAAAAGTGGTTCTTCTAACTCAACTTTGCTAAGTATAGCTCGCTCTTTGACATATTAATTTTCACCATACAAACTAATCTAACAGTATAAACAAGATACCGACAAGCGACAATGTTCGCCAATTTGAGCATCGTTGAAGGTTTTCCCGACTATTTTGTAGGTTTAATCGCAAATAGAGAAGCAGAAGAACTTCAAATAGGCGGATAAATAAATCGATTGATGGCCAACAAAGCCAAATGGACTTCGATTTTCGTCTTAAATTTCATTTCAATTCGCCGCTTACCGATATATTGTTTTAACCACAGAAACTATTTATTTACTACTTTTATCTTGACCTATCGATAACGAAATAAAAATTTTAATTTATTAATTTATGCCCAAGATGCAGCTGATTGATCCATAAATAATTGTCCCTAGCCTATTTTCTGTTATTTATGTAACGATCTGGACTTTCCTAATAGATTACATCTAATCAAAGATATTTTAAAAAGCTAATTGTTTTCCATAACAGGTTCTTTTACAGACAACACATTAAATATATGGACCAGCTAAAAATGTATGCATGTATGTAATGCATGCTATAAAAAAAAAAGAAAATCGAGACTAAAGTGAAACGAAACTTTTAATTAAACTTGCTTATTATTTAAACTGTTTGATAACATATATACTTATAGCAAAACAGCGCGTTGTTTTCATTACTTATTATGTTAAGGCAACACAATTTTATACAAATAATGCCTATTAGAAATACCAAATAGAAATTCTTAACTCTAAAAACTTAGCTTAGAAAGAACCAAGGAAATAATATTTATCAGATCAAAGAGTATATAGATTTTATCTTGTCAAATTGGACAATTAATCGAACATTTGCTAGTCAGACAGATGATGATGAGTAGTCACAAGTTGCAGAAATGATGCGTAGCTTTCTAGCGAATATCTGAGAATCTAATATTTTAGGCTTTCTACACGAAGTATTTCTAAAATAGTCTCAGAAATTTAAAGAAAAGCACTTAACACTTTTACACAACACTAAGCACTTAAGGAGAAAACGCTTCAACCTCTAACAGCGATATTAATATTTCTTAATTACAAGAAACCTAAACTTCCAACCTTTATTTAAGTACTTAAGAACCTTTATTATTGTAACAGAACAACTCCATATAAATGCTTGGGAGAATAATACCAATGAAAATTAAAGTGCCAACAAGGCCTGTAGCCGAAATCTTCTTCTTCAAAAGGTTCCGCTCAGTTTGTGATTTGTGACATTTGTCAAAATATTTATTAATATATGTTTTGAATATTACTAATCCAGACGTTGGCATAATTGTGTGCTTTTTTCTATATTTATGAAACTGCCTATATATAAGCGAGTAACTATTTTCAGAACTACTGATGTTCTCAGGAACTGGAAATCGATTTTTATTCCCGCATGCAGAATATGCATCGAATCTCTAAATTTGGTCCTCGGTCACGCCAATCTCTACAATGGATATAACTTTTTCGGTACGTACAGTACCTTATGAACTTTGCTCTGGTTCTATGATAACCTTTATTAAATAAAACATTCAGAATGAAATATCTCACGAACCAAGTGTAATTACGTGCAAATAGGGGTGTTTTCCTAAGTTTGCTAACAGAACATACGCATTCAATTCTGTGAAAGAAACACCATTAAATTTTCTGTCTATTTGGCAAATGTTAAACACAAGCGTTTACTTTGACACTTTGCTTGACAGCTATCTTTTTAGGAAATTTATACCTCACAAAAAAAATATTCCTTAAGTCTTATTAGTTTTAATACTTCCTCACGGTATTTTATGCTATTTCATAACATAATTAAAAAAAAAAATTTCACATTAATTTTCGTTCCTTTTACAATCAAACACGTACATTGCTAAACGTGTTAACACTAAATACATATTTATTGCTTGTAAAAACGTTTCCTCAATTTATATTCATTGAAAGTATCCCAAATAAAACATTGGTCAATTTGAGGAACAGTTTTATCGTCACAGTGTTTCGGTCAATGTGTAATCACAGAAACAAGTTACAAATTAAATTACACAACCTTTCAGATTTACGAGCATGCACTCGCCGCTATTTATACATATATGGAAATACAAATTGGTACAAACACTATTTGTGGCTTTGATAAATAGTAAATTCTGATAGGCATTCTCGCTTAACATCTCTCACTCTCACTAATGTTGCCAAATGAATATATCATGTATTACGGACTCTAAATAGAATCACATACATATGTTTAGATATGTATATATAGATTATTTCATATATAAGTTCTCTTGAAATTTGAAGTGCTATTTTTGTTGCTAATACCTGAGAGATTCCATAAAATAGCAAAATTTTTTACCTCTCGTAACATGTTGGAACAGAGTATAATAGTTTTGTTCCCCTAACAGTTGTTTGTAACACCTAAAACTAATCGATATGTATGCAGATTTAAGATTTAAGTACATCAAAATGATCAGTGGACGAGTTCAATTCCCGATCTCTGTCTGTCCGTCCGTCTGCGCGGTGAAGCGGTCCAAGCGGTGACTTGATCAAAAATTGTGGTATCTTGATTAAAATTTCTGAACGGTGTCTGGGCAATATGAGAAGATCGATATTGCAGATGGGCGATATCGGAACTTAGCCATGCCCATAAAATGCCGTTAATCGAAATATTACAATGGCCTATAACTAAGTTACACATTAAGATACGAAACTGTTATTTAGTACAGGACATCAAAATAGGGAGGGACATTTTTGGTTAAAAATTTTTTAAAAAGTGGAAGTGATGCCGGCTCTAATATGTTTAATGTATGGACCTCCCAAACCACTAAAGCTGTATCAACTAAACCAGTCAAAAAAAAAAAAAAAGTTTTTCTAGCACCTCCTTAAACGATGTGAGAATGCGTGAAATCGGGTGATAACCGCGGTTACCCCCATAGAACGGTTATATTGAAAACTACTTAAAGTGCGATAACTTAATAAAGAAAAACATCAGGAGCATTGCATTTTACATTGACGATGGTACTTATATAATGCATACGAACTAGTGCAAAAATAAGGCAATAGGCGTGGCAAAGAAAATACCGGTTAATCGGTAGGATATTTTAATGAAATAAGAATAATATAAAAATAATTTTAATAATAAAATAAAGCATATTTTCTTGTCAATAGGCATTTGCGTAAAAAATGGGTAAAATGGAGCAAATAATTCCTTTAGCCTCTATATATCTAACATAGTAATTTGACTTTCCAATTGACTTTAAACCGTTTATTTAGGTCAATATATGTGATATTTAACTTAAATAAGAGGACATGCTTTCTTAGTCTGGACGTGGTTTACCGCTGAAAATGAATTAAATCGGTCTAGACCCTTTTCTAGCATATATATATATATATATATATAAATATAAATATAGAATATAAATATATAAATTTCATCCCTTTTGTTGAGTTTATTTCTCATACAGTAGAAGATGTCTCAATTAAATTAAGCGAGAATATCCTAATTAGCAACATGTCTTTCTTTAACAAAAATTATCAATATCTGTGCGTCCTTTCCTTCAGCACTAATATCATGAATATAGAGAATTAGATTGACTTTGATATAAGTATCTCGGATATGAAACTAAGTTATCATATAACCTTTAATATAAGTTAATAAGATAAAAAATGTGATTAACTTCCATTTATATTTTCGTCGAATCGCAAAATTTTTTCATTTAAAATTTTGTCAACATCTAAAAGTATTTCCCTAGCTTTGATCCTAGCAAATTGGAATTAAACTTGAGCTCAGCCCTTCCTTACTTCTTAGAAATGAAATTTTTAATTTTTATAAAACAATTCACTTAACGAGGCAAAAAAAGTAAATAAATGTCAGCTTCAATGGCATGCATAAATAAATGCAAGAGGGGAATCATTTGGTATTAAAAGGTGTTATTTTCAATAAATGGAAGTGAAAATTTCATGTCTAGAATGAAAGAATCAAGTGAAAATTAGAAAATATTTAACTCCTATACAGTTTTATTTTGATTCAGTTCGTACATATATGTACAATCATATAATAATTTATAATTTATGTTTTTCGGATGAATTTTTCGGTTCCTTTTAAATTTTTTGATTACAGTTGGTGGCATTCTGTAAAATATTATGAAGTTATATCAAGAATTTCCAGTATACAAAAATATATATCGCCATCGCTGAGGCTTGAGTACGTGACCTAGCAACTCTATCCATACTGTAAACATACACAGTTAAAAAAATCACTAACATAAGTACATATAAATACACAACATACTTATTTACGTCTATATAAACTTATTAAATTAAACTTATCTATCTAAAATCTAATTTCCTAAGTGATTTGGGCAAGCACAAGACATTGGACCATAAAAGTGAATAAGCTTAGTAATCGTTGAAGATGAAATCAACTAGAAGCTGTAGATCACTGTAAGAACAGCAAAAGTGAAAGAAAAAGCGAAAATAAATAGCACTGAGCTGACAAACGGAACATAGGTACTGATTACGAAAATATTAGAGCACAGGAAAGCAGTGACGGAAGAGAGAAGGAATATAAGATAAAGAAGAGCATGGACAGCTGTTCAAGTAATCCAACTGACCCAGCCCTGGCGAACATGTTTCTACGTGCCTGACAGCTGAGGGCGTAAGAATGACAAGGCGCATGATGCATAAGCGAATAAGGAAATTTAAATGTAATTCAAAACAATGCGGAGGAATACATATGTTTGATTTGTATATACCAACAATAAATATAAATACCTTTTCGCCTAACGGATGTTTGTTAGAGCGCAAATTAATATAGATATGCATTTTACATACATATAAATTAATGATTTAAAATAAAATTTAAACAGTTTTAAAATTGTACTTAAAAATTAACGTGTTCGCCAGATGCACGCATTTGCTTATCAAACTCTATTGCATCAACTATTTTCACATCCTTGGTGACAGCTAGACATGTCGATACAGTATAAAGACTTATATTTCTTTGTGTGTTGCAATATAACTCACGTACCCGATTTACAGTGTCCCGAACGTCTTCACCCTTTGCTTTTAGATTATCTTCAGCCTCTTTTATAAATTGACGGGCAATATATACGTCCCGTATGTTGTGGTGTATATTATGTGATAAATATTCCAACTGATGTGAGCGCATTTTACGTGATTTTTTAATATGTCGCTTTATTTGATGACAATGAAATTTTATTTTTAAGCAGCCCATAGTGGGGTCATCATCATTCAGATCTGATAGATCATTCATTTCAGTATCCGCAAAATAGTCTTCGTCATTATCACTTTCTGCATTATTAAACAAGTTCTTTTTTAACTTTTTAGGTTTCTTTTCGGTTTTTTTTAATTGCCATTTACAATAAGTTTCTTCACGACGTTTGTACATTTCTTCTGATTCCTTCATATTCTTCGAAATGAGTGAGTCCACTTCCTCCCTTGTAAATGTGTGATAGTTTAACTCCGTTGAAACCGTATCCAAATCATGTTCAATCTCACGCAAAAGTGACTCCATAAACGACGTGTATGGGTCAGACAATTCTTGGTCCAAATTTCTGTCTATCGTTAAAATTTGATTCATGATATATGTGATGATTTGTGTCACACTGCTTCGAATGTACTGATTATTTATACTGATGACATTATACAAACCCACAAATAACAAATTCTAAATATTTTAACTCTACATGCATAAGCGAATGCTTTTAGAATGAAAGAAATTGCGTTAAGAATGAAGTAGAAAGGGTGGAACGACATCGACAACTAGGTAAAAAACTAGGTACTTTAAGCAGTTTATCTCAAATAGCGTTGCCAACCAAGAATTAAAACTCATATTCTACTCGAAATAGCGCACCTATTTTAATTAAAAAAAAAACAACATAAATAAAGGTTTCAAATATAGAAGAGATATTCATGAGAAATGTTGAAAACTTTTAAGTGTTTTCTTGATCCAGATTATGAGTGAAGTTCCATGTTTTGGCAATACTATTTTAGAGTTTCATATGTGGTTATGCGAAAAGAGAGAGAAATGGATGCTTAACGCACATATCCACTCGACATCAGACTTTTCACAGCCAATTATAGGAAGATTCGTCCACCGCGAAAATATATCATCATGTGACATTAAACCAATTATTAAAATAATTCTAAAGGGGTAGTACCGAACCAATTCTATTCACTTTAACACCAGATCACATGATAATCAAGAAAAGATGCACTTTATTTCATTGAGTTATTGTTTAAATTTACAGATATTTTGCTTATAAAGGAATCCTATATAGGAGGATATATATATATATCCTAGATATAGGATCCTATATATATATCCTCCTCCTCCTCAATATATATATATCTATATATATATATATATATATGTCCTATATATATATCCTATATATAGGATCCTATATATATATAGGATATAGGATTCCTTTATATATATATATATATAATATATATAATATATATGCAATCCTATATATATATATATATACCCCTTATGTCGGTATCATGGAATGGTATAGGTGTATAGGTATAGGTCAGTTTTGACCATTTGCATATGAAAATTTTCACACCTTAAAGGCACTATTTTTGCTAAATTCTATTCCGATAACTTTACGTAGTTTAGTTTATCTATTATAAGGAGAAAGGCTCTGTAGGAATTTAATGTTGTGTTGAACGTGAAGTAGGACTGCTTGTAGTCTGATTTCTGTAACACAAGATTATCAAGATAGTGTCATTCACTTAATTTCGTTAAAGTTGGTTCAGTATGTATTAAGGTATGATATTACAAATAGAAGTGGGCGGTGCCACGAAGATTGTCGAATTTTTATATCTTCCGTGCCATCTTTAGTGTAAAAAATAATTTCGTCGCTTTCAATATAACCTTTGTAAGGGGGGTGGGCGTGGTTATTGTCCGATTATTCCATTTTCGCAGTGTCTGATGAAATGCTGGAAGGGAACATGTACAGTAAGTTTAACTGACATATCTTTTGAACTTAGGGAGATATGTACATTAAACATTTTAACCGGTGGTACCCTGCCCACTTTTAAATTAATCAATTTGTATAAAATTTCAGTTTCGTAATTTAACTCGTGCTTAGTTGCAGCACTTTATAATTCTCGCTTAACGGCATGCGGTGTGTATGGCAATGCTGTACCGGAAGTTCAAAAATTATTACACAGGCATGCGAGCTTGGAGAAGCACTGAACCGAGTTTTTATATTTTTAAGTTCAGTCCACATATTTATCATGAAAAAAATTACTAAAACCACATATGCCCCTCCTCACTGCGATCCTTTGTACTAAATTAATTAAATTAGAATTAGAGAATCGCAATTGTCCGATTTCGCATAACTGCAATACTAACATTTTTAGGGTGCCAAGAAGCCGTCTACCAAGTTTCATCAAGATACCTGAATTTTTACTTAAGTTCTCACTTGAAAAGACAGACGGACAAACAGATATCCAGACAACAGACAGAATTCAAAATTTCTCGCCTTCCTGTCTTTTTTGATATAGGTAACTCTATATCGACATCGATTAGTTTTAGGTGTTACAAACAATATTTAGGTGAACGAAACTGCCGCCCTATGTAACATTTTTCGAGAGTATAAATATCGAATATTATAATGAAGTTATACATTACATATATATAAGAACACAGTTTTGCTCGATAACTTGTTGTCATTTTGAAAGTTATTTCATAATGCCAATCTCCTAGAAAGCCTCTCCACTCTTCGGAAAAAACTGGGACATTCGATTTTCCCAAGCTTCTGTAGGAGCAAAATTTTTCGACAACATCGCCAAAATCATTCAGCATAGACAGGAAAAAGTAGCTACTAACTTCTTGCCAGGTCCGGACTATGAGGTGGATGCAGAAGAACCTTCCAACCAAGCTTCCGGCGCTTCTGACGAGTCAATATTGATGTGTGTGGGCTGCCATTGCCCTGATGGAACACAATTCCCCTTCTTTTGACCAAAGCTGCCTGCTTCTGGGCGATTGCTTCCTTCAGACGGTGTAATTGTTGACAGAACAGTTCCGAGTTAAGAGTTTGGCTGTGGGGGAGCAGGTAATAAAGATGATTCCCTGTCAATCCCAACAAACACATAACAATCCTGACTTGGCCACCGTTTACGCCTGCTCATCCCTATTCGACCACTAGCATTTTCGCTTGACGTTGTCGTAAGCATTCGTATTCATCCGCTTTAGAAATGGACCAATTTTGTTGCGATTCAACAGTGGTTCGGAAATGGAAATTCGGTACATGAGGTTTTCTTGCGCTAATTCGTCTGGGACCCATACGTCGAACTTATTTTTGTATATACCTTTATTTAAATGATTCCAAACGGTTTTTGTGTAATGCTTAGGCCCAGGGCAATCGAAACAATGTTTACATGACGACCGGACGCGACGATTTCTCGCGATTTCCATTATTACCGATCTTTTCGACAATTGGTCTTCCATACATGTGGTGCATTTTTGACATCACAATTACAGGAACGGAATAGGTGAAAAAAAAAATTTCGCATGATTGGCTGTTATAGTTCAGGACCATAAATACTGTACGTACTATATATTTTCAGCCGCTTGGTTTGTGTTTTCGCCTTCATCGAAGAAAATCTTTAAAATATGGCGTATTTTCTCAATGCTGGTGTTCACCATTGACACGTGCTCAAGCCATACTGAGTCAAGAAACAACAAAACTGTCTGAGAAGCTTTTTTAATAGGAAATCTTATATTTCTAACGTCATATAACGTAAAACTATTTATTGGAAATATAATACATTGGTTTTTAATTGACCTTATATAACATCTACAACAAGCAAGTGCGTTTATATTCAAACATCAACTAATATTAACAAATTCACTCTCTTACACTGACTTGAAATATTTCTCATTTTCTCTAAGTGCCAATATAATCAATTTCGCATAAATTCAGCACTATGGTGTGTTTTCTAGACTTTATGCTGAAGAAAATGTGGCGCGTTGTTCACTGCACTAAAGGGTAAATATTGAACCATACCAATCTTGTTTATTAAAAAGTATTCTTCTAGCAAGAGTTATATCATAAATTCTCTTATTATGATGCAGATAAAATTTTTGTGGCTTACTCACCACGGCTGTTGATATTCGATTAATAGATAACGCTGGCTATTTGATGGTGGACTGAACTGAAAGGATAAGCATGAATAAAACACTAGTTCACTGGTGTTCATCAATTTATTTGTTTTGTATATTGCATATTGTATCTTTGTACGATTCGAATTTGGTCCTTATTACTAAGGCTAACTTTTCAAGAAAATGGTACGCTAGAATGCATCATCTCTGCACATCTCAATCCTTTATATTGTAGAAGTAGCTAAACTCGAGACAAGCGTTAGACAAGCGATATTTATTATTTGTATAAACGCTGAATTTTAACTATCCTGCTATAAAAGTGAAAGTGCAGTACTTTACTGCCAACAAGGAAAATAATCGTAAATCGAACGCACGCAAAAATCTCTCTGCACCTTTACACATTATTATAAATCGAAATTCCAAAGTCAAAGCGATGAACCTCAGTGCAATTGATGAGAATGCAAAGCAATCATTAAAGCAAACAACAAATGGGTTGAACGCAAAGCAGCTGAAATGCGGAAATAAAATACAACATGTAAATAAACGGAATAACCGAAAAGGGTTGTAACTACGGCCGCTCGTGAGTTCGGCAAATCCTGCAAGCAACTTGCGCGCATAAATTTAAATAAACACAGAACTGTTCTGTTTATGTTTATCCACGTTTGCGTCTTAACGTTTGTTCTCTTTCTCTTCTGTGTGTCTTTGCTTGCTACTGATACCAATTTACTTTGTTGCCTTTCAATTTAGTTCTCGCTTTCATTTTGCTTTCGATTTTCTCTTTCATTTAGTGTTGACATATATTTAGTCAAGCAAATTGAAATGTATAGCTACCAAGAGACAAAGAGAAAAATTATGAGACGACATAACAAAAGCAAGCGGAAATTGATTTTCCTTTTTATTAAGAATTCGGTTTTGTTTGTGTGGTAGATACTTTTGCGCACATACATATGTAGAAAGTAATGGTGTTTTGTTGTCGGACGTCAAAAGTCAGTTAAGTATACTTTATATGAATGGATGTAGCTAAGGCATGAAGCATTAGAAACCTAATAATGACAGAGTTTATTTGAAGTTTGCTGACTAATAAAGAGAGAAATTGAACGTGTAGTAATTGTAAGAATTTAATATTTTTTATGTTTATATATATATATATATATATACATAAAAATATATATAAATATTGTATATAAATATTTTAATATTTTTTTTATTTTTTTTATAAAAATGTTGAAGGAATTGGAAATTATTGATGGAAGATTTCTCTGTATTGAAATTTTTAAATTAAAATTATTATTGTTGTAATGCTGGTTAGTTGAAATTCCCCGGTTGAATAAAAATACGCTTCTGTTCCTGTTACGTAGACCGTAGAACGGTCATGTGAGCGGCATAATCGCATCAATTTGGGTTTTTACTTACTTATTTAATTACCTATTTTCTTTAATTTGTTCAACTTTATAAACTTTCCGTTTTTCTAAGTTAAACAGCCTTCTCAAACTTCAGTGGTTTGATGGACTCTTGTGAGAAACATTGACAGCTTTCACCCTGCCCTAAATCGCTTAACCCCTAATATAATGAAACAGTACGATACAATAAATTTCTACCACTGCATTCTCTCCAACAGTTGCGCCGAAGTGTGAAATGCCCCACCACTGTATACGGTAAAGTGTCAAAATGCCAAAAGCATTTTTACGGTTTTCACTTTAATTTGTATTAACCGAACCAACAGTGCGTATGAGCAACATTATGAAAACGAATCTGACGTTGATTGCCAGATAGGCAGTTGTCTACAGCAAATGAACACAAGCGCATTAGAGACCACAGCGGCAGCGTACTCTGTGCCGCATTTTTATTGTTGTTGTTGGTTTTTGACAATGTTGTAATATTTTTATTCGTACATAAAAACTTGAAAAAATTGTAATACTTTACGCCATTAAAGCGAAGTTTATGTTTGCGTTATTTTATTTCACTTTTAAGACTTTTGACATGGGGTTTCATAAGTTTCTTTATTACAGCTTCTCCACTTTTTACACTCCTTTCACTTATTTCGTGTCTTCCGGCGTTTGTGGGTTACGGCGCTTCCGTATGCAACAAAAATTCAGAGCAACGCAATATTGAGCTAAATATTAATGCATATACATATATACATATGGGAATTTAAATTTGTGTTTGCATTTGTATGTACATTCCTATATGTTTACATATTTGTATTATATATCGCTACATGACAGCACATAAATAACTCCACAAGATCCCACAGCGCAGATCATTAGCCTTATTTCAACTGCTTCCGTTGACTCTCCAATAAAAGGGATTTAGACAATTTGTGTAACATGCTAGATTACATTTTTTTATTTCTATCTCATAAAATGCCAAGGATATTTGCATTGCTTATCTCATTTGACTGTGCCTTCTTGATATTCATTTTCATTTGTAATCTCTTCAGCATGTACATAAGTGAAACATGTATTAACATATACCAAAATTTTTTATAAATATATACAATATATACGCAAGTGAACGCATGTATGACCCCTGTGATGATATTTCATACACTATGTACACAATGTCAACAGGGAGCGCATATTTTATGAGCCTTCACGCAAATATACACATTTACATATGTACATGCGTAATCAACGCACCCACACACACGCAGACACACGCATCACTCCGCATCTAAGTGTGTATTAGTTTAAGCTCCTCTTTTTCAAATTTACATATTTCCAGTAACTTGTTGGCACTCTCCGGCGTATACGCGACAATTGTTCTGATATTAGAAACGTTAACTTTCTCCTTGTGATACATAAATTCGCTACCGCATAGATATAACTGTACGTGTAATTTGGTATTTCACTTCATTATTCCTATTGCTCTTTACTTTAACAAGCACAAATATGCACTTGGATTATATATCAATGATCTCAGAAAATTCTCTGAGCGTTTTTTCTTACTTAGTTAATCTCATATAATTTAGCACCATCTTTTTTACCTTGAACTCTTTCCCCCTTGTATTTTGTCTCGTAATATGGTTTAAATTATTACTGGGTACTTTTTCCTTGTCTGTATTTTAAATTAAGGCTTTGGATAATAGTCTTGATTTATGGATTTGTTAGCGCGCCATGTAAATTGTATCTCATAACATTATTTTTTGATTGTCATTTCTATACTGGTCTTTGATTAAATTAGGTCAAAAGGAAAAATTTTTTCAAACAATTTACTTTATTTAATCATTGAATATATAATATGACATTATAACAGTGGAAGATCTGCAAAGTGTTTGGACTCTCTATCATATAGCTACAATTTGTTTTTGTTGTCTTGGTTTGTGTTCAAATTCTTTTGCAAATTCTGCGCCACGCACTCTAAAAGCAAAAGAAGTGTACCTAAATATTTATTTATTGATGAAGTTTTTAAGAAGTCGGACTTTTTTGCAAATTTTGCAAATTTTGTGTGAATATTTTAATTTTATTTCTCATCTCTGTACTTATTTTTTATGTTTGTTCTGAAAAAAAAGAAACGAAAGTGAATTACCTTTTCAGGGTCCATAGAGGGTTGGCATGTTCTATTTTCACTTTTGACTAATCGTTTCTCCGCTCCCTTGGCAGTCGTATCTACTTAATTGCCGCCGTTATTTATCTGCTTTACAGGAGACGAATCATCTATCTGTCACTCTTGATAATTACCTAGTTAATAATGTTCGATCAAACAGGCTAGAGCATCTACATCTATCAAACATGGTTTGATCCATATGAAATAATATTTACAACAATTATATCCACAACATAAATGCTTGTCGACGATGGCTCCCAGAATTTCAGCGCATATCATGTCACCAACTTGGTCTAGAGTAATTTTATGGTGGAATCAGATAAATATATATGCAACCAGTAGTGCAAAGGCCCAGGTGACTTAACATTTCACAATAAAGTCCATCACAGCTTTTAATATCTGTCTGAAAACACGGATAGTGATGTCATGCCTGTCCACCTGTGACTGCCCAGGAAGCAACAGCTGCCGAATCTCGACGCAAGTTAGAATACATGTGCAGCTGATGAGCATCTCTGAACGGAGGTAGCAACGAACATATATAATCACTTACTCTTACATATGACGTGGCTCACTCGTGCATATGATGTGGACTGCCTACATATGAAGATGGTAAAATAGTTAGTTTCCCAACATGGGTTGCAATGTCATCATTCCCAACTGCATCACGCAAATGAATGTATTCCTCAGAGCGGAGTTAGGTCTGATTGAAGTGGGGGAAAAGCAAATATTCCCTTTCAATTTGCGCATACATATATTGGTGGATGACGAATTTGTGGAACAATTGACGGCATCTCAGGACATAATTGTCTTAATTCTTTTAAAACATTAGTCTGTACTCATAATAATTCACTGAGCCGCACTTTGCTTTGCTTGTTTTTGTGAAATTGAGTGGATCACGAGGTTGTAATGATAAACATAGGTAAAATTATTATTTATATAGAGTTAAAAAAAAAAATCGATTTTAACTTACTTTAAAGCTCTTTTGTGTTTTGTATAAGTTTACTATTCATTCACAATATTTCTTCCATATATTGTAAATCGAAGTCAAGTAGAATATTTTTTCTCTATGCTGTCGATAAATGTACTAAATGATAGGGGATATTATTTACCATATCGTTCATCAAATCAAGAAAAATCAATAATCTTGATATGCACATTGTTTATTGTATTTATTTTCATTTCCTACATACATACATATTTATTATAATAATTTTGTACCTTTATACCCACATATACTCAAAGCAGTCAGTACCCTGGTGTGTCATTGTATCTGGCTAGGAAAATGCTATTTTTAGAACTTCATTGTATGAATATTTCGTGTATTCCATTATAAGCGAACTGTGTAAGTGTGCTTTTGTGATATGTGTGAGTGAACGAGAAGGAACTTGTTTTGGCGTATCTACAATTCAATCACAAGAGGAATAACTGCTCTGATCTCAAAGTGCATACATTATATACTTTTTAATACTGAAAAGTGGCTTGTGGTTCAATAGTTCAGTTCAAGGTAGAATATCTTCTCTGATATTATAAATTTTTAAATTATGCGGCATCAGTTTCTCACGGGTTAATTCGATTATTGGTGCATGAATCAGATTTAAATTTAAAGTTAAATTGTAGACATTTCCTGAATATACAAACATTTTCCTTCCTTCCTTCCTTCCTTCCTTCCTTCCTTCCTTCAATCGGGAGAAGGCTAGGCATGCGCAAACACTAATGTTCTAAAGTCTCATCATCCTTAGTGCTTGCTTTGCATACTGCCGATTTTACTTTAGGAAGTTTCTGAAGGTAGAATCTTAGGATTAGTTGCCCTGTGATGCCCCTTCAATGTTACTTAGTTCTATCTTTCCTAAAACTAAAAGCTTTTTGGTCTGTCCACTGTCAGAAATTCCCTGAGGTAATTTGTGTTGTTGGTATTGCATGCCCAGAGGTGTTCTACTAGCTTCCCAGAGCGGGCCAGCTCGTTTTCTTTATCATTGCCTTTTATATCAACATGAATAGGTACGCAAAAGATATTTACCGAGTTTTCCTCTGAAAATCTGCTTATTGCATCCTTACGCAGTGTATATTTATTTCCTTTCTGTATAAAACTTGTAGTTAAATTCGTTACAAGAGAATATGTGGTACTCTATGGGTATGTGTGGATAAATCATAATTACATACTTATTAATTTAATAAGTAAGGACTCGATTTAAAATATATTTTTGCATAGAAAATATCCTGTTAGACGCTGTTTTTTCGGTGCTGTCAGTCTGTCTGGGCATTTGGTATACCGTATTCGATTCGCTACTCTTCAACGCTTGGCCAATCAAAAACAGTTACTATTACCAATTTCTTCAACTGAAATTATACGTTTTTTTGATGGAGATTGCATTCATCGAAGTGACAAATCATTATCTCGAAAATCACAAGTACAAACTGGATGCCGATTAGAAAGATGTAGAGGTATGTAGTGCAACCTTTCGTCCATTCTTCTTCCTTTACTCATATCACCTCGTCCAATCTCAGCACATTAAGGAAGCTGCAGAACGCACTTTAGGTAAAGGAGGGACGTGTTCCCTTTACAGATATGTCATTACGATGACCTTGTTCTTTCTTCTTACAATTGATTATTAGATAGACATATGGAAGAATGATAAATGGTTCTCCTAGTTAACCAAAATTATTCGAATTCTCAATAGTGCTCACACATATTTAATGCAACTCTCATTCCTTTGAGAATTGTGCTCTTTCATTTCTGATATATTTGCTCTTTTATTGCATTACCTCCATTATTATATCATATGTAGAACTCTACATCTGATTACAATACGATTCTCATTTGCATTTGTTCAACGTATGCAGCAGCAAGTTTTATGAGAGATATTACTCATAACTGATTCGTTTATGCAGCAGCTGCTGTGAAATCTTTTGCTTAAATGCAATCCAAACGATTTATTACTACGGAAAAGCAGCTGCACTGAAGGGAAGCACCAATATGTGTATGAAGGTGAGTGGAAAGCAGCACTGTGAACTTGTATTAAATATGTATATGTGTGTTATTTTATCGTGCTTACTTATGATAACTAACTTATATATTTCAAACTTAAGGGTTAAGTATTCCCTAAAAGTATTCTAAAGTATTTAGTCAGAATATGCAAATATATTGCCGAGTAAAGAAAATTATTAGTTGTATAATGTACAATATTACTTAAATTTAACATTTTGTATTTACATTATTGCCATCTCTGCTATACACTTATTCATAATCTGATAATATAACATGCATATTGTTAGCAGTTTTAAATTTCTTAGCGCTCCCTCGTCAACACATCACTCAGCCACAGCTACTCAAGTGGGTCACTAGAGAGATTATATGTATATATATATAATAAGTAAAAGCTTGATATATATGTACTTGTGTAGATGTGTATGTGATGGCTGAAGCATGTGCTGATCGCTATTCTGGTAAATCTCAAGTGTGCGAGGCAAACGTCCTTCTCAGGTTTGCTTGCGTGCGCACAGAAGTATGCTTCTGTTCTGAATGCAATGACTACTCAAGGTTTTTTGCATGTGAATTTTTGTATGTATAGCTACTCAAATATGTACGGTTCCCAAGAAAGCTTCAAGTTTTCATATTTGTGTCATTCCTTTGAAAACTTTGAATATGTATAGAAATGAGTCTATTTATGGCTAAATAAACTATAATTTTTTAGGTATTTGACTGATACTGTGGAATGCTTTGGAATTTGATTTCAATATGATAAGATTCTTCATAAAAACAATTTAAACTATTTCCAAATTTTTTATTTTTTTTCATTATTTGTTTAATATACACTAAATGAATATACTTTTCTAGAAAAGAAGCAACCGAATTTTTGTGTCTGCTATAAAATTATATGACGAAGGAAAGCGAAAAGTATTGTTTATTTTGGAAAGCAACAACATTTTTTTTTTTAATGAACTTTGCTTATGAACTTGCAAAAATATTTGCCTTAGCTTCATCTAAGTTTCCCCAATTTCCCACTTCAATTCGATCTCCTTCAAGTATACGCAATTTTCACATGGATCTGCATGCTCATACATAACCTAGCAAATTTGCAGTAAATTTTCATTATTTGCTTTCGAACTTTTACAGCAATTACATAATTTTCTAAAACCAATATTTTAACACACACACGCACACACACTCATATTGGAATATATTGTACATACATGCCCTTCCAATTGTTTTAGGATTAACTCAGTGCCTTTAGGTCAGTTGAATTCACCAACTGCCGTTATTTCTTCTCAACTCAGTTTTTAAGACAGCACTATGACCCATTCTCTAAGCTCTATTTTTAAACTGCCACTGCATTTGCCACTATGTGCGTTTGTTTATGCAAAGTTTCTTACATATACACACTTTTATCTCTTGACATTTTATGACATAAGTTATTTTAAACTTTTGTCTCCCTTTGAGCATTCAGACCAACAGCAAAACTTTTGTTTTCCCTTCTGTTTTTATGTTTCTTAAATTTTTGTTTTGAAATTTTGTTATTACGCCCGCATGTCTGGCCCGTGTTATTATGTCTTTGTTCATTCCAACCTAACTTTCTCTTCTTTTCATACATTTGTAATTTTGCTAACGATTTACCACCTTGTTTACAAAAGCAACATACATTTGAAAATTCTTTTTCTTGTTGTTATTATTTAAACTTTTTTAATTAAGTTGAAGAGAAAATACCTGGTTGTTAATCTTTTGCAACATTTAATATATACGAAACATTCAAATGCAAACTACAAATGCAAATTTTTATCAAATCTCTTTATGGCCAATATGAGGATATTTGCATTTAGTACCTAAAAATTATTGCTACAGTCTTGCCACAGTTTCCTTTAGTTTCGTAAAAAGCAATTTGTAAGGCAAACCTAGCCTGATTATTATAAGAAACAAATGTACCTGAAATGAAATCTAATGTATTTAACTAATGCATATAAGATAGAAGATGATGTAAAGTTTATGGCGTCAGGCATTTCAGATGGGTTTACAAATGGGAAAATGGAGGATTATTGCAACGCCCACAAAATGGCTTTAAGGGAAAACTTATAAAGTGTTACAACTAAGCCCCAAATTAAGATACAAAACTATAATTATGTTAGGTGGCGCATCTGTGGTTGAAAATTTTATGTTATTGTTTAATGTAACAAATATGTTTAATGTAAATATCTCGCAAACCGTTAAAGCTATATCCTTCAAACTTGCTCAGAACAAGTTTTCTAACATGTCCATATGAGGACATATGAGGACATTAGGAAATTAAGTGAAATCGGATAATAACCACGCCCGCCACGCATACAAAGTTTACGTTGAAAACTAAACTAAAAATGCGTTAACTCGCTGAAGGAGCCCAGCAGGAATATTAAATCTTACATCAAATATGATGCAAAAGGGTTGCTTAGGAATTCGTGTAAAATTTGGATGAAGGGTGTGGCACCATCCACTTTTAGGTGAGATCTCATATATCAGGAACGGCTAAGCTAATTTCAACCAAACTTGTTGCATAGCATTACTTTGATATTTCTGTGATACAGTGTCTACCATGCCTACTTCTCATGTAACACATTTTTAAATTTCATTTGATTCTGTTACATTGGAGTATACAATTCAAGCACAGTTAAGATGTTGGAATAGAACTTTGTACAAATAGTGCTTACAAATGGTGCCATTTTTTGCCCAATATTGATGGAAATCGGAATATTTCTTTTCAAGCTCCCAGATACCAAATACGTGGACGCTATGCCTATGGCTGTAAAAAATATAGGTCAATCTATTAGTATGTTATTCAAATTTAGAAGGAATCTCTTCCTGATAAGAATGTGCCCTTGTATTAAAAATGGATAAGATCTTTAAAAATACTTCCTTAGACCGAATAATGAATTTCAAATTCTTCCTCAATATTTAGTAAAGTTAAAATTTTTTAAAGACAACAAATGAATTTATTTCCTCGCCTTTGATCCTTCAAATTGCGTGAGTACAAATGCTCGGTCCACCGAACTTAGCCTGTCTTTATTTTCTTTATTTATATGTATATCATTCTTTTCCGCTGCATCATCGAAGGCGCCACAAGCTAGTATTTTCGAACTAATCTTTTCGAATTTTAATTTAATTTTCCGTAATTTGAAAATTCTGGTTCCTTTTTTTATTGAAGAGAATTCTTTTATTCTTCTTCTACTATGATCTGCAGGTCGGATATTTTTCTACTGTTCTATGCTAGACGACAAACAGATTAAGAGTTCAGAATAGTTCAGAGGAGTTCAGAGAGGATTTTTTATTTTTACTCCAACTAATAGTTCCAACCTTCAACTCCAACCTTTACTTTATTTCAAGAGCTTTGTGTAAACACAGATAAAATTTTCGATGTTTCCATTGAGTTATTATTCCGAAGTACTTCGAACTCGGCATTTCTCTCCTCACTCTTTCTTGACAAGTCTGAGTTTCGTTTTCGTTTTCTTTTGATTTATTCTCTATTAAGAGTATATTAAGATCGGTACTTTGAGCCGTCTAAGGTATAAACTTTCGCATTTCTCTGAAAGGCAGTTGACAGATGGGATTTCTGGCATGGTGGATTTTCCTGTAGTAGTATAAGTGATTGTGGCCTCCGGCCACATAAGAGTATAAGAGTCGGCCTCCGCAACTAATTGCATCGTCATATATGATAAATAAATATTATATTTTTCTCTATTCATTGTTTCATCAATTTTAACTTAATCAATCAAAATATAACTGATCCTCCACCATGTGGCGGCCACCATAAATTTTCAGCGAATATTCTTTGTTCCTATGCAAAATATTTTTTCTTCGATGCGTGATATTTAAGTTAACTTTCATCAATTCACAATACTTCTTCTCAAAATCGGTCTGGCTCTTTTACGTTGGCTTTTGCCAATCTTAGTTGTGAAAACTTATTTTCTCTTGAAATGAAAGGAATGGAGTCAGCTAAATAAGTAGAAAAATTGGTCTCCTTTAGTCGCCTTTCAATTCGTGCGTATCATTTATAGTTCTTTTATATATTTTTAATAATCATAATAATCAAAGCTTTTAATTAAAATTTTAATTTCATCAACATTCATTCTCAACCGTTCGTTTGAGCACCCATATTTTAAGTGTAATCGAAATTAAATCATCATTTATCACCAATATTTTAATACATATATCTCACCCGAAACTTCAGAATAAGGAATAGCACCCCCAAAGATGACCGAAACAACGCTTGACAAGGACAGTTTTGGTGTTCACCCTTATCAATCAAAATAATTCACCTGGTTTATACAGTTATTGTTTAATAAATAATAAATTGTTCTCAAAGCAAAACAATTTTAATTTCTCTCTTTCTCTTCATACACTCTTTTTATAAAACTTCCTGAATATACATAGTTCAACACACCTCAAATATTTACTTGAAAATTTTTATATGTATATACATATTGCGAATATACTTTGGTTAAAGTACTCCACGACACGGTAATTAAAACTTGAAATTAATTACACGCTTCAGTGTGCTCTGCTCGTGACAAATGCAAATTTTAGGTATCAAATTGAAACAGATATTTAATTACGCAGAACGTAAATACATACATACTAAGGTGGCGTAAATTTTTTTAGTTTCATTGGTTTTGGAAACAATTAGGAGCAGTTGTTCTGAGTTCAAAATTCATGTTATCGTCTGAAGGTTCAACAAGATCTGCTTTATTTTTATCCAATCCCAGCACTCATACCGCTGCGGTCGATTATATAAAATATAAATTTGCATCCTGGACGACGATGATTAAATTAATCTGCTAGAGGTTGATGTTTAGCAAATTCGAAGTAAAAATATTATACTTTCTATTTAAGAACCACCCTAAGATAAATGTATATAAAAAAACCAAAGCTTTAATATTTCTTTTAAAGAATATATATTAGTTTTATGTAAATGTATGTACACTCTGAAAGCAAGTTGGAGGATAAACTGAAGACATTCCCACACACACATAAAAGAAAGATACTCATATAAGCATTCCATAAATATTTAATATCAGTATATTTCTGTATATAAGTATTTATGTTAGCAGCTGCAAGACAAATGCAAGCGAGGAAACGATTCCACTACGTTGAAGCTTTCACAGTCATTACGTTCGCCGCCAGACAGACAGGACACCATAATTAACCGTCGTTTGTATGAGACGTCAGCAACAGCGCAAGACATTCTTAAGTATAGTGAATTTAAGCGTGGCAAATAATGTTGGCAAACTCAACTGGAGACACAGCCGCATATACACTAGTGCATTTACGAAAGCTAGTTCATGATGAAGACACCACTATTACAAGGGAACGCAGAATGCTATGGTGAAATTTTCCATTCTATTGTTCCGTAGAAATCTCTTAAACGCACCAAGTGGGCGTGACTCTCGACAGTAATGAGTTTTGTGAGCAATAACACATACATACTTACATATATAATTACAGGCACACTTAAATGTATGTGTTTCACTGACATGACATATTTGCAGAGTGCAAGCCACAGGCAGCTTAATAAATCGAGATCATGTTTTTAATTTTATCTTCTTGTTTAGTTTCAGAGAAAACTGCAAATATTTCGAAAATAAAAATTTTCTCCAAAAACGTTACCTACAAAAGAGTCCAATCGAATAAATATTAATATGCGTGACATGGATTTTATGAGCACTAACGAAGGTCTCAGTGGTTAGTAAATTATTATTATTATGTATTTTTACCAATGAATAGGTATTACTTTATCTGGTGTCATTTCTTCTTCTATCGTCTTTTTTTAAGTAATATTAAATTTGAAAATTCAAGTTCATTTGATTCTTTTTCTACATAATCCAAACTTATATGGCATACCCCCTGTTTACATAATAGACTCGAGAGGCAAATTATTGGCCATTAAAATGTCTACTCGAATGCTCTATTGATATTCCAAGAGCTCTGTTTATATATCAACATGATTTCAGTCTAGAAATCCACTTCAGACAGAAGTAATGCGATTTTACTAGCAGTTACTAGGCAGAAAATTTAGCAACACGAATACAGCGAATATAACAGAAGAAGTTGAGTTCTGATTCCGCAATACCTCCTATGCTACTTAAATAGCATGGCGAGAAGTTATCTAAAGAGTATGGCGAGCTGGCTAGAGATCTATCTATTTTTGCTATAGGATTTTGCTATTTTGCTTTAAAGGATTTGCTATTGGAAATTTATACAAATACGATACTATAATGAAATGGCCTTACATCAAGAATAAGACAAGTAAAAAAATTGTGTAAAATATCACACTAGTAATCCATTCCATTAGAGATTATTCTACAGAGTTGATCCAGATTAAACATTTTGGGGCAGATGTTCAAAATAAATATCAGAAGGACGAATATTATTTTGTTTTAACAGAGAGCAATAAAGAAAGGTGAGATTGTTGATATTTACACAATGAAAGTTACCACCTCTGACATGCAGTCGGATACCTTAGGGTAGCATCAGCCTTTAATTAAGGTTGGAAATTGGTGACATAGACAGCGCCGTCCTGTTTTCACCAACATTTTCAACTATCATCAATTATATAGCATGGTACAGTTGGGTCCGTGAGATACTATCATATTTCGATAAGGCTATGGGGCCTTATAATAAAATATAATATAAAAAATATTCTTCATCTTACTCTACTACCACGCACACATTAATTGAACGAAGTTTCTGGTATTAAAGCAAGCGCACAAATTACGAAAACAAAACCTTGCGATACTTGAATTAATTTAAAAAAATCAGGAAACACGAGGCCGAATCATAAATTGTTCGCTAACATCTCAACACCAAAGGAAAACAATCAATACATAAAATAGCTTGATTGTACAATACATGCTAACATATATGTATGACGCATAAGGAAGTAGCAACACCATTGAGTTAACACACACATACACACACACACACAGAGAAATCCCAAACATATGCGTATTCACCTGTGCATATGGAGCGAAATAATTTGTAGAGATTCATACGTGGACACATACATACCAAGTACCAAGTTTATCACTTAGCCTACCTTTTACATACAAATAACATGTGCACACACATACATAAAAACAATCGTAAAATACTGCAATGCTGAAAGTATTGCTGGCGAGAAGAGCGCGCCATAAAACGGAAACTCCAAAGTGAGAAATGGCTCAACGACGGATTTTTCCATTAATTCAAGTGCTCAGCGGCATTCGTAGTCGTGCGGCAGGGTAGCATACTTTCAGGTGCACAACTCGTATGTATTGTTGTACTCGCTTGTATTTGTTTTCCGCCTTTTTCGTACATTTGTACATTTGCAAGTTAATAGTGTCAATGGGCAGGCACGGATGGCGCATGTAGCATGTCGAAGGACAAACATACAATTACAATATTGCCAGACTACCTCTGCAAGTCACACCGGCACTAAACAAGTATGAGGGCGTACTACATATGTATGTATGTGTGTATGTGTGTGTGTGACTTGTACATGTGTTGTGTGTGCCAGCACATTCATTTGTTCCAGCTGTCACTGGCCATCCGCCGCAAAGTAAGCAATCTCGTGTAGAGCATTTATGTGTAGAGCTTGCCGCGCTCAAGTGAAAGTCTACACATGCGCGTCAGTGTGTGCTCGCCGTGTTAAGTTGGAAATCCACCAGCACCAACGGAAGTAACTGCCGGTACAAATAAAGCGCTAAGCGCTTAGGTGCCACTAATAGCAAAACGCAGCGTGACAATGTTGGTCAACTAATGCTTTTACTACCTGCAAACACATGCATTTGCACACACACAGGCGCATGTGAAATTGTAAGTGCTCGGAAGGGAGTGAGTGCGGTATTTATCATTTCAGGCGTTGTAGAAAGCAATTCGTGTATATATGTATGTGCGCAGTGGCCTATCACAGAGCAATTCTGAGCAATCGCTGGGTTATACATTTTCTGGAATTAATGCTTTGTCATTTACTTACACGAAAAAAGTCCAGCATTACTTTAATTACATAATTGCTTAAATAAAAGTGACAATGTGGCCACTGAAATCATCACACATTTATTTGAAATATTGGCAGTCTTCAATTCGGCAGGCGTTAGGAAGTGGTGAATCGAACAAACCATATCGTCTCTTCAAACGTTCTGGCAGCACTTACTGTCCTGCAGCCCTGCGCTATCATGCTCTCTAACACATGTACATATATGTCTAGTTTCTTTATTTGGTGAAGAAATTCTTCTTAGTGAGGTAAAAGTATAGGTATAGGTGAGGTATAAGTATAGCGAGCGGAGAAATTATAAGTCGATGATGGCTATTCAGAAGAGATAACCTCTGTTAAATGTATACATCTGTAATCCATATAAAAATGTTATAAATTATAAACGATTAGATGTAAATACCATCTACCTGAGAGAACCTAATCTACCTGATGGAACAGATTGGCTATTTTCTGAGAAATAGTATATATATCATATACTAATAATTGTATGATTATATATATATCATACTAATAATTAGATGAACATCGCGTTTTTCAACAAGTTAATCTTTTTTTCTCAATATAATATAAATATATCATATCATAAATATATAATATCATCATATAAGCTAAAAAACCAAAAACGTAACAAAAGATAATCATAGCCAGAATATAGAAGACAATATTAAAGATAGCTATAATCGTAAACAATTATAGGGGCATTCTTTGTTTCCGGTACGCCAATATAATTTGTGATGTTATAATTTAAGGCTATCTAACACCCTTATTACATGTGTATACTATCGCTAGTATAGTAGCTGATGGGCAACCTTATACCAAAATAAAATATATTTTCTCAACATAGAAATTAAATTTAATTAATTTGAAAAACTGTTACATTTAGCGCACAAGAACTAAGTAATTTCACAACAAACGCACAAATTAATTCAAATATACTAAATATAACGATTTTAAATTTCAATGAACGTCTTTGTTTTCCAATGTGTTTTCCTTTATGTAAAATAAATTTATGTAAATGTCCTTTATGTTATAAATGAGTATTGATTGGAATCAATCGCTTATTATTTGGCACGATTCGGCATAGAATTGACTAAAAATTGCAAATCATCTTAAATTGTTTTCAATTTTTAAAGACACTTGCGAAGAAGATTCCGCTGAGATTTTCTAATATATTTATTATATTATTAGGTCTAAACTGAATGATGGCTATTTTCACTCGGTCATTTAGCTGTCATTAAGAAAGTGATCGTTGCCGTATGGATTGAAGCATTGTCCTGTTAGTAGGTTAGTTATCTACATAAATAGTACGAGCAAACCCTACCAGCTCAGTCTCGGAAGCTCGACGTACATTTTGGTATCCATGCAGGTAGATACAGAGCATATTGTGGTCGTTTCCTAGTAACGGAATGTAGGCCACACTATCAATGTCGCTCCTCCAATGGTCCTCCTCCTGAAATGTGATACACAGGATATGCAGGATATACAGGATATACAGGATAACCTATACTTCTCCAAATCTTGGCAATATTTTCTGCTGTTGTCTGGGGCAGACTGGGTAATAATACAAAATTGAGAAGTAGTGCATTTTCGATTTTGCTTCCAATGGCTTCTTTTTGTTCTCTCACAAGAAGAAAATACGTGGTCAATGATCTTTGAAGCAATAAACATAAATAACTTTTTCTGTTTCTGATGTTAACTTAGATTTGTAAATAGACACACTCATAAATATGTATATATATAATATGAAGAATTTTAAAAATGTTAGAGGGAATTGAGTGAAGTCTCTGTATATAATATAATATACTTAATTAAATATTATACTATAAAAATATAATTTGTAATGACGCTGCAGAGACATTAGGGATGTCTGCTGACGAATGCAACTTTTTTATTAGGTAGTTTAAATAGATGCCCTCCTATAAATCGACGATAATTTGTTCCCGCAAATTTTAAGATATTATTTGATATATGTACAATAATACTTACGAGATAATAATAACATAACCAATTTACAAAAATGTAAAATAATAATTTTTGGCCTACCCTTAGGATATCAATTAGTAAAACACCACTGCATTTTTTAAGCAAAATTCTTCTGTGGAACATTTCTTAAATCTCATGAAACCCTATCAGTAGCTTCATCTTATTGGCCATAAATACATATATAGTTAACTTAACCAAATTTCACATAAATTTTGTCGGCCAACATTTATCTCACACTAATTTAACTTTTCAATTTAATTTGCATCCGATGCTGAAAAGCAAACGACCTATTTTAAGCAGACAGACGTCAAAGTATGGAGCAAATATGGTGAAAAAAACTCTAACGCCGCATTAGCCGCCCGCCTGCTCACCGACCAGTTCGGAAGTAGTTGTTTTTCTGGCCTCTGCATTCGCTCCAATTAAAATTTATTAAAAACAAATCAATAATGCAACTGCCTCAGCCCCGGAGTACTGCCGCCGCGACAACCGCAATGACAGCGCAGGTTTGTTGAAAGTTTAATCAAATGAATTTGCGCTGCTATGGAGAGTGCAACGGTAAAACTCGCATTACGGCGTCTGTGCGCTTGTGGGTCTTGGTGATGGCAGCAATGCAAAGAGTCGTGGGGCGGTCGGCAGCATTGACAGTGGCATTAATATGAGTAGCGCTTTCATTTCAATGAAAAAATAAAGTAAACAACGGACTAAAGAGAATATCGCCATAAAGAGCGATGTGAGTCAAATAGCTGATGGAAGGGCGATACGACGAGTGCGCTGTTCGATTGTATGAACGCCCGTGTGTGTGTGTGCTTGTGTGTGACTCTATAAATATACCATGTGTTTATTTATAGCCTCCACAGCATTCATGTTGCCGCCAGGATACGGATATCCCTATATCTGTGTAGATGAATAGGTGTGCCATGTATACAACTCGATAACAATAAACAGTAATAAAATCGAGACAAGCAGAAAGAGCTTAAATAACACAAAGCGACAGCATCGTCAGTCATTGCGAACAATGACAGCAGATTTCAACAATCAATCGATGGAAGCGCACATCACAACAAAAACGCGCAGAGACGCGATTACATAGTTGGAAGCGATGTAGTGTATTCGCGTATAAAAAAGTAAATAAAACAAAATGAGTGCGATAAGGGTGCCAGCGCTGGTGTAACGGGCTCACTAGAAATAAGCTCTGGTTGACGAGTTGATGCTTAAAGTTTTTGTTGTGGGTCGTGCTACATTTTTTTTTCTCTTCTGCTTTAAATTTTCTTAAAATGTGAATTAAATTCGGATTTAGTCATTCCAGTAGTGTTTTAAATATATATGAATTAATTGTAAAGCGAAAGGGTTATTTGTCGTAAACTGTTATTCTTTCTGCATAATACTTGATATATTATGGGAACATTTTATAAAAATTTAGTGGTTCATTTCGCAAAATTATTAAGAGATATACAGGGTGTCAATAAATATGTAATATTAAAAATAACACAACCGCCTCTTATATTTAAGATATATTTGCATACTTTTAGCGCTTTACAATTTGTTAGGACCATTTTTTGAATATGTCAGAAAACTACTGACTGCCTTTATTGGGAACAACTTTTTGGGTAAGTTTTCCGTCACTTTGTCGAGTATCCTTTGAGGTACTATATTCGGATGACTTCAGTAGGTTTATAGTCCGAGGATTGCTGGCGTGTACTTTAGCCAAAATCAGGATGGCCAGTCACTATCAACTCTTTTTGGAATTAGAAGTCTAGAGAATTTTTGTAGAAGAAACTAGGCAGCTTACCTCCAGAGAGTGCGAAAATAAATGAATGCTCAGTTAAAATATTTGAGCGACAATTTTAAATACAAACCGGAACTATTTCCGGGTTGTTTCAGTGTGAGGTGATTCAAGGTTAGAATTGCACTGAATTCAGGACTGATATTAACAAAGATTACCACAATTTCCTTCTTTTGTTTTTTTGGTATGCTTTCAACAGAAATGACGTCACAAAAGGGGAGAAAATAAGCAAACGAATAATAATATTATAACACATGCTTTTATAAATTTCATTAATTTTAAATTTAATTTCTCAATTTAAGTAAACCAAAACAATTAACAATACAAAACTATATTTCTTTACAATGAAAAATATGATTGCTGGAAATATCGCAGTAACATCACGTTAATTCACGCTTCACGCTTAATTTACAGTTAAATTAGCGACAGGTTAAAAGTATTTATTTAAATATGATCCAAATATTTTGTCGTTGCAGTCATGCACTCGGTTCACTAAAACATTTGCATTATAAACTGATGAACAACGTTTATTTTACGAGTTTACAAATTACTTGCTAATTGGCATTTTTCCCACACCGTCTCCTTTTACTCTTTCGTTTATGACGTTGCAATTTTCAAATCAATCGGTTGGAAATGTCTAAGATTTTCAATGCTTACATACCGATACCGATACCGATGTATCCACTTTTTCACACTTTTTTTGACAGATCTTGAAAAAGTACTGCAGTTAAACACACTGTGTACGAATTATGTATAAAAATTTTGGTTTTGTTCCAATAAATTGATAAAACCTGTTCGTCGTTTAATTTTTGGTCGTCAAGTACTACTTTTTGGCACACTCATGTATAAAATACGTTAATTCAAATCATTACCTAGGCTTTTCTCGTTTTAACCAGGTTTTGTTCTGAGTGTAAATATGTTATATATTTTAAGAGTCTCTATTATGAAATCTTTATAGGAAATAATTTTTTAATACAATAAATACGAGTACCAGGCACTAAACTTCAAACTTCCTGATTTTATGTTCAAATCCATCATTTTTATGCGTTCATTCGAAGCCAACATACTTTTTAAGGTAACTAACTTTTAAGGCCAGTGATTCCTAAATACCAAACCAGTTGCATCTTCAATCTGGTTCCGTAGTGATTTTATTTTAATTCTTTAATTGATTAAATGTCGAACAAATTTAAATTATGGTTTCACATTAAGTAGATCGTTGTGAATCCGATGCACTACCGCCAATGTTGCTATGCTGCTGACACGCAGGCATTTCCGTTTTTTACTGGTGGTGATTTAGGTGTAGTTACATATATTTGCTAGCTTTTTGCTATACTCTCTTCTTCTTCATCGGTCCTTCCCTTTATTAATAATTTACAATTTTTGTTCAATGCAGCGAAATATCATAACGGTTGGTTGAATAAATGCACACGAATTCATGCCTGCATGTGTGTAAGTATGTTTGTGGGAGTATATAAGTACGAGATTCGAGTAATAAAAAGGTAAAAATTAAAAATTAAGTCGTAATGGTAGAAGTAGAATTTAAATAGTGTAAAATATTTCGAGTTTCGAGTTTGCTTTGTATATATTTTTTTTATATTCGGGAACAGAAATATGTTTGTCCGATATACATAGGCGACATACACCGTTTTTTTAATTATGGTACCAAACCTCCTTAGGCTTAGAAGTAGTTTACATAGTTAACCGTCTGGGTAGAAATCAGCACCATGCAAAAACCGCATTTCTGGAGGCCAAGTTATTTGTGAGATTTGAGATACTTCATACGGGTGTTTGTTGACCCTTTCATAGTAAAATTTATGAACTCAGTTCTCCGGTAACTTTTTTCAATTTCAATAGTATTAGTATTAGCAAAGATGAACCAATTTAATTCCATAGCTAAATACGTTTTTGATAGGCACAGAACTTATATTCCAAATGAAACATACAAAAATTAATAAGGTGTCCAATATTTGGGCATTCGCAAATTTTAAGTTATTTAATATTTATATTTAATTATAACAGAATTTCTGGCCTATGGTGTGACCAATTTTGCACCACTTTTTCCAGCATAGCCGTCCTTATCTCACTAATGATATGCCAATTATTGATTTATTGTCTCAAAAAGTAGCCTGACGGAGTCAAAACATTCCGTCTTGGTGCCGGATAAACAATCCCATATCTTTGTATGATTCAGGCACCAAAAGTTCGTCTTAAAGTAACCCGAATCATATAACTAAATCGTTTACCAATGGAAGTAAATTTTCTTTATCTTTACATGCAAATCGTGAGTTTCGGGAATTAATAAATTAAAAGCGTCCAGGAATTTTAAACGTTATTACTCAAAGCATATTGAACTTAAATATCAAAAGCAGTTGTTCACTTTGACAGCTGTTTTGACAGCTATCCCTCTTAGAAATATATACCGCTAAAAAGCATGCTACATTTGAGAACTAAATTAAAGATATGTCTTATTTGAAGGATATTTTCAATAAACATATAACGATCATTAAGCAATTATAACTGTCTGAAAATTTGCACAATTAATTAAGACTCATTTTATATGAAATCATATTTTCATACTAAAACTGATAGTGGCTGCACTTGTGTTGAACAGGTGTTTACCTGTTTTTTTATCGATTTGCAGATTGTCGATTTTTGTAGATTAAGATATAAATATACTAACGTTATTAAGGTTGGTAGATTCTAATAGCTTTGTAAGAAAACCACGTGTGCTATGGCGTGAGAATTAAAACAACTGACTAAATTAAGCTGTCACTTTTACATATTTAAGTGCATTTTCAGTGGTCTGTAATATTCGCGCTATTAAAATCCGACATAAAGCAAAATAAGCATTAAGTTTTTATTAAATTGTATTTATTGTGGCAGTCGTAATATTAAATATTTGCTTATTAAAATAGCAGAAAAAAGTTAAAGCGCTAAAGTTGAAAAAAAAAATTAACGGCGTTTCCAATGAAAATTTGTGACACGGATGTGGATAATAAATAATAAAACCGCTTTGTTATGAAATACATATGCAGATAGCAACGAATGTTTTGCATTGTTTTGGTGCACAGTTGTTTTTACCGCGATATACAATTTCTGTTCGTAAGTATTTGCCACAGAAATGGATCAGTGAACATATGAAAGCAGGTTTTTAAATATTTACTTTATATGACAATAAAGTTGCGCATCATATATTTTCCCTTGACCAATTAGGTGAAAGTCTTATTTTTTATTATTTGTATAATGGATAATGCAATTAATTTTCAGTTTCCCAAGTATATGCATACAAACATATTATATCGACTTTGACAAAATAAATAAAAAAGCAAATAAAGAGGAGCTGAGCTCGGATGGAAATTTGTGTGACATAACCGCCACTAGTATTATATTATCGAAGTTGAAGTAGTTTATATGTCACATATAAATGTGAAATATTATTATATGTGATAATATTTCAATATATATATTCATATATCATATTAATTCGCTATAAGGATTTTTATCTCAGTAAAAGTTGAATTCAACTAGTATTCATTAGTAGTTTCTGATTTTTATGCGGGGAACAGTCATCATCCTCTAAGCAATGAATTTTCTCCTGAACAATATTCGCTAAACGATGAAAGTCGTACATGAAAAATAACATCGGTTGTCGAAGAGTCGAAAGCAAGATTATCACTATCATATTATATATCAGAACTATCAATTAGTTTTGAAATGTTCGTGTCCTTGAACATCTTGTATGGTGATTGGGGAGGCTAGTGCTTTTCAATGGACATATTTGATAAAAATCTGCTCATGAGATGTGCACTGACGATGAACCGAATGTTTTCGCATTCGAAAATAAACGATCGTGGAGCAACTTAAAAGTATATACACACTGCTATGTAAAATACTTAAATTATGATCAAATATCTCAATAAATTAAGAGCGTTCATACATGCGATTCTTAATTTGTTTTGTCAGCTGTTTGATAATTGTTCCTAATAATAAATTGAAAATGGAAAATTTAAACTATTCATATTGGCAATTTTGTGTACTTTTTATTAGAAAATGTTCCTAAGATGATGCATTTTCTCGCAGAAAGCATTTCTTTTAAAGTGGCACGCAATCACCTCAAAGATATGATTTTTAGTGGAATAAATTTTACTGTTGTTATAGGCTCCGCAAATTTTTTTCAAATTATTCGGCATTGGATCAAGTATACTCTTTTTATTATACATATGTAGATTTATAATATTTTTAAAATAATTATATTTCGTCAAATTAATGGTGACGAGTTCTTAAGAAAGTAGAACTATGAAATACCTTTTGGTTTGCTTTACAACTGCCTTGCAACAATAAAATTTCTCTATTGTTCTCGATAAAACTTAAAGCAAACACAGTTTGTTCTTAAATTCGTTCTTGATTTGTGATCTAGCTTACTGATTCCTTCCTTGACTTAACTACCCGAAATATTTGGCAAGCCGAAATTACTTAGATTATGCTTAAATTATACAAAGTTATAGATAAGTTAAGAATGAGAAATGAGCTCTACATCAAAATTATCCGATCATAATATAAAACCATCAGTTCAGCATTAGTTAGAATCTAGTTCTTACTAGTGTTTATCTACAAATAAACACCAAAAGAAGTTGAAGAAAGAAAAGAAGAGAAGAAGAAGAAGAAAAGAAGAAACACCAGAAGAAGAAGTTTGTAACCATGGTGGTAAATGGTGTAACAACAGCAAAAATGTTGGAAAATGTCACTGGATCCCCTACATTATATCATATTTTTTTCAAATATTTATTAAAAATATTTCTAACAATGTTTTAGTTAATTTTTATAAGTAACAAGTGTATGCCGTTATACAAAATCTAATTATTGGGAATAATAGAAATTTATTAAATGAATAATTTTCCAAATCAAATGGTTTGCATTAAAAGTAAAAGAGACTTGTTTTGTTGGAGATAATTTAAACTTAAGTTAGAATACAAACATATAACATTTATTTAATACCTCTCCATTGTTTTTCGAATACTGATTAAAAAATTAACATATTTGAAAAATTATATAATTTTATTGTATTCATGGTTCCCAAACAAAAACTTAAGATTTTTAACATCAATAATAAAGTGCCACTAAATGTTTTTAAAAAAGGCGCATTTCATGTTTAATAATATTTTCATTTTACTGCTATACATATTAGATTTATTATTATGCAGTCTAAACTAAAAGCTATGGAGGCATTATCGTAAGCGAGTCGGGTCGTTCGCTGACCTTTTCCCCTGTGTGCCTACGACCAGAATAGCAGCATCTAGCAATTGTGAAATCAGCAAAGAGTGAATAATAGAAATCAATTCGCTTTGTCTTCTCTGTATTTATTGTGGTTTCTACTGACTTACTAATAAACTTAATAATTAATTAAACAAATAAGAAAGGGCTAAGCTCTTGTGTAACCAAATATTTTATACACTCGCAATTTGTAAGGCTTAAAGTCAAGAAAATATTTTCAGATATTGGAACCACTAGAACTGGAAAAGTACATACCAACAGCCTTAATTTTAGCTACCGAATGACATAATGCTAGTCGAAATATTCTCGCTTAATTTTATTGAGACATATTCTTTTTAAAGAGGAAATAACGAAAAAATCAACCAAAGGGGCGTAAAACATTATATCAAGACATTGGACTTAAGAAATCACGTTCACTTAATTTCATCAAGATTAAACACATATTGGAAAGCCGAAAATCAAAATAGTCGATATATTGGGGCTGGCGCGAAATCTGGACTGATTGCATTTATCTTTGGCTTTAAACATATGGCTTATAGTTTAACCGGCATATTCGGCATCAAGTCCACTAGAAACATTACTATAGTATATGTGCTGGGGTAATCACTGGTCCGATTTCAATAATTTTTGCTACCAAACTATAGGAGTATTATACCCAAAATTAAACTTTCGTTTAATATGCTAAGATATCTTATATATTGACCGATATATACAGTATAAACATATATATTCTTTTATTTATTCAATTTATTTATTATTATGATCTATATAGACTTTGTTTTAGTATGAAATATCTAACACAATAAAAAATATATAACAATATAAAAAAACTTTATTTTTTACTTCACAACACTTCACCCCAGTCGGATATTCTTTAACCCTCTCACGCTCACTTGGCATATATTACACCGTTCATGGTTTTGCCTTACATGTGAGTCGCAATATCACATAGAATCTTTGTCAAGCAAGGAAAATACTCTCTGCATCGTACATTTGGAAAGAAGTGGAGTATAAAGGTGAATTTGTTGACTTTCTGTAGCTTCTGCCTCCAAGGGCTTGCTATTAGATGTATTATATTGTATTAACGGAATTTTTCTCATTTCGTTTAATTTTTCTATTCGATCGCTGAAAATCATCTGGAAATTCTTTCGCTCGCAACTTCATTCATTTGCAAAAAGTCACGCACCAAGTGTGCCTCAACTTGGCTGTCGTTTTATATCGTTTTGCACATGCGAACTAAATAACACGCAATGAGTGAAGTAATAAAACATTTTACGACTTCCAATAAACCGGTTTAATACAGAAGCTTCAGTGAGTGACTTTCAATTGGTGTGTCTTCTGTTCCAACCGGATCTAGAATTAGATATAAATGTTAACTCGATATTAAAAGCTTTTCTCTAAAAACAGATTACTTTTTTTGAAACACTTTTCTTATTATAATATTTATATTATATAGTAAATTTACTTTTCTTATGATAATAAATGTAATAAATCATCCTATCTCGAACGAGACACTTTAACAGTTATGCCTTATCCAGTTGAAACACTACTATAATTTGTTTAAAATCTAAACACGTAACTGTCAAATTTAAGCACACGACACCCTAATTACCCAGAAATATTTAATAGTAAATTTACGCTTTACTTTTTGGCAAATTTGTTCTTGGAGAACTTCCATTCATTCCCACCACCCTGCTCACTTTGTTGCCTAACGTTTTTGTGGTTTCTGATTATGATATTACTAGTATGCCGGGCTTCTCCTTTAACTAATGTTTCTGCAGTCAAAGTCAGTTAGTGTTATTAGCTCATCCGCCCACAAGCTCTCCTCCTTTTCTGTGTTAAAGTAACAAATACTTTGATGTTATTATTGTACGACTTTTTGGCAGCTTTATTTTATTGTTAGTTTTCGTGTCTCCCCGTCTTTTGTTTTACAATGTGGCCAACTTGTTTCCATATTGTTTTCGGGTATAACATTTTGTTATATTTCGATCTATAAGTAGAACGTTATGGATGTGAATATATATTTTCGCTTCCACTTACAGACTTTAATGACTATCAATATAATTTTATAATTGTGTGAATTTAAATATATGTATGTATTTGAACCTTTAACAATGAGACTTTATGCTATCATCTCTGCACCATCACCAGACACTTAATTTTATGTTATAAATAAAAAACTTTTGTAATTACTTTATCTTTTGCGACTACTTTCTTAATTGCTGTTGCTTTACCAAAGGTTTATTAGTATTGTTCTTCGAGTTCACGGCGATGGTAAGAAAATTGGCGTGCTCTTGGCAGCTCTGATAATTTATTGTTTGTTTATTGTCCTAACTATTTTCGAACGGTTAGAGAAAGTGAAATTTTATGAAAAGCAATTATGCGTTGAAAATTAATGTGATAATCGAATATTATATCATATTTCCTTTTTCAATATTTACAATTCTTATAGAATAAGTTCTTTTATATTTTGAGATTGCGCTCCATAAATGCATGCCTCAATGATTATTTCTTTACTAAATTGTTACTAAATTTTTTATTTGTAACATCACTTGGGACGAAAGAGTAGGTTAGATGGTAATCGAGTATGCGTTTCAGTTTTGGTTATAATTGATGAAGTGATTGTCGAGCGCTTAAGGTTTGCGTAGATAAGACTGGATTCATGCTCCTTTTAATCCTTGGTAACCAACTAGATCTCTGCTTAATTTAAACAATTAAAATTGTTTCTAACTCTCAAAAATTTGGTAGTCAAATCAAATCAAATCAAATAGTTCCATGAACATTCAATTGTTCGTTCGGCAATTTTCAATAAACACTTTGTAAAACATTTTCCTACTAATTGTTACCGATTCTGAAAGAGTTCTTCAACTTAACAACTTCCGCTTAGATATTTTTGATTAAAATGAAAGTCAGTTGGTATTCAAGCTACTGAAAACTCGTCTTGTTTTCGAAATTTAGTACCGAAATTAATAGCGGTTGCCATATCTATGGATTAGTAGGGATAAATAGGGGATTAAGAGAATGACCAAAAACATGTTGGTCGACAAAATCATGTCTAGCGCTAATTTAAATCGGCTTTCAAATGATGTTTGTCTTTCGATATTTTGGAATAAACAGCTCGAGAGATATTTTTTTGGCCCTGACACAAATTACCCTCAATCCCAAAATTTATTCTGCGAAGAACCCGCGAAGAACTAGGCATGTGAACTTTTTATAGGATACTCCTCTCATTAATATTAACCGATCATTCCAAATACAAACTGTCAATAAATAAGAAAGCTATGTAAAATATTACAATATCTTTTCAATTACTTGCACATGTTTTTGAAAAGTATGTCTTGATGTCTATTATGGCTACGCATATATAAAATTATACCTTAGTACTAGTTGTCTTCGAAAAGCTGCTCTTTTGTCAAAAAAAAAAAAAAACAACAATACATGTTAAGCAATAACAAATTTAGCGAGTTGAATTCGATACAAGAGAGTAGAATATTTAAATAAAGCGATTTAGTCACTTTCTTCAACGCCAGCATTTTTTGTTTTACTGTTTTCACATTAATTTTACGATTGTGCCTAGCTCACACGACAAATTACTGTCAAAAATGAAAATACAAAAAAAAAATTTTATTGAGAAGTAGCATTTCTCTTTCAAATAGAGGAGTGCAATACAATTGCACATGCCTCAGATAACGTGTTAGCGTAAGGTTGCATCGCAAGTGCTGCAGTTCTATTTGAACAACTGGCAGAGTTTGTTCAATTGGCTACTCTCTAGCATTTGAAGAATTAAATACAGCTACTATAATAACAATAAAAATATGTTTGTAATTTTTAAACCATTAACACAACCCAAACCCGCACAACTTAAATACCGAGTTGGCACATCAGTCCAGTAGTAAAAAATAAGTCTAAAGTGAACCTGAGTTGTTTAGATTTGAAGTCCCATATGTTTTTTTATTGTTCTCTTAAAAAGATTTACCTGTTCTGGCGAACGCTCTGAACTAATGCAGAAGCTGAACTCATTTAAAGTTAGTGGTTTAAGTTTTTAAGGTTGCAAGATTGTTTTCGGAAAGCGAATATAGCCAAACTAAATTAACGACTTCGTTAAATAAGATGTTGGAAGTACATTTATTGATCCTGGTATGACCAAATACATCAGAATATGTGGGCATATTAATATTTGATATAACAGAATTTGAAATACAAACCAACATATATGTATGTGTGTATAAACATATATTGTGTGTGTGTTTATTGTCGTAAAGGACTTTCCATGTAGGCAAAAACTCGCTTTCAAGCTACAACTAGCGGTGGACCCACAATCGAATTCGCATGAGCACACAAATACAAAGTTTACATGTACCAAAATGTACACCATAAATATATATATATATACATTTATGTGAATGCCTTGAGCATGTGGGTATCTATTGTAGATGTATATCTGTCAAATATGTAGGTAAAAGCAGAAGTAACGAACACAAGGTACACATTTGAGCTTTCGAGTGGTCAAATGGTCGGTCATCAGTTGGCATCATCACTTCAACGCCTGCGGCAACATGAAAACATTTCTCCAAACGCCACAGCTGTACAGGCACTTTGATATCTCTTCGAAAACGCTTTGTGAAGCTGTGAAAAGGACCAAAGTGCGGCAGCTGTTCACAAGTGGAGCTGCTGAACAAAACAAAGACACACAGTTCCATATACATCCCCTAATGGCCTTACCTAACCTTTACTACTATTGCTTTTGTTCAAAATATATCTGCCACGTGGCTTATATGTTTGGAAGATTGCTGCACTCGAACGTAACTGCTTTTAATAGGTTCCAATGTTACTTCTACTACATGCAGTCAGCCGAACATAACGGAAAGTATATGGAGAAAGTAATATGGAAAGGTGTAAAAGAAATAATAGAGCGTAGTGAACTGAAGGAAGAACAACATTGATGTCGAAGGATAAACATGTTACTAGGCTAAAAACACAAGACTATTATTTCCTTTTGCTTTCCCTTAAAGTCGTCTACAAAATGGACGCATCGATTTCTTTGGTTTATTTTATCCATAAACTTTTGTAGATTTTATATTTTCTCTTTTTAACGCTTTAAATATTAATTTAGTTAGTTGCTCGTTCACTTTTTTTGCTGTCCCCATTAGAATGGCCGGTGAAGCTGTCTTATCATTTAATTTGTCTATTATTGGCATTCTTTTGAACAATATTCCTCTGTACACGTCTCTGTTTTTAACCTTTATATGCTCCGCATAGCCTATTATTTGAACACTTATTGACCGCTTTGGAATCTTAAGACTCTTCTAATAAGTTATAATTATGAGACGATTTCAGTCGCCTTCTTTTAGCGCTTCTTTAAGCAACTTTAACCATAAAATCCCACTAGCCTCTTACATAAGCTATCGTAAACCCGCTTAGGCCTCATAACTTGAAGCCTCCTATACACAGAGCCCACGACAAATCAATTTCTACTCATTCTGTCTTTGTATTGAATTGAATTGTAGACGAAATTTG
Organism: Bactrocera minax; assembly: GCA_021498325.1. NCBI lineage: Eukaryota > Metazoa > Arthropoda > Insecta > Diptera > Tephritidae > Bactrocera > Bactrocera minax. The sequence goes on from JAKEEE010000049.1 coordinate 1,441,368, forward strand.
TGTGACCAAGAAGCACACATTTGTATATTTTATCTGTTATCGTATCTGTTTCAACCAACATAATCAAAAAAGTATAAATTTCGTGCTAGGAGATAAGTCAGAAGTTTGTGGTTTTTAAACTTTACGATTATTCTAAATATTCATGAGCAGTTTGAAATCTAATTATAACACCAGGTACCATATTTGTGAATTGTTAACTCAAAATTATGGTAGTAACGGTTGTATAATATGCCTTCGTAATCTTAGAGCTTACACAGAGAAACTAGGGAAAAAAAAATTTAATTTAATTTTAACAGCGAAGTTATGAAAGTTAGGTAATGTTGAAGTTCACCAGTTTGAATTATAAGCACATGCTTAATATATCCACTCTGAACAACCAAAGCACTTAGCTTCGGTATGAGCTATAGTCTCCCTATATAATAAGTTTGGCTTACTTGGAAAGAGCTTCTCAAGCCGGAAGAGCATAAATTATCTTTTCCCTTGCTTCTTGATACACTTATATTTAAATACTTTGACATAATCTTATTATCCACCCTTAGTCGATGTAGAAAGCGAGAGGTAAAGAAGATGAGAGCTATGACAATATTAAAACTATACAAAGATGAAAGCTTTGAAGAGATGAGGACACATGCATTCTAATTTCACGTGTTTTTAATTGTCAAATTACGCGCATGCAAAAGAAGAGCAGTTACATATATTTTCTAATTCTGCTACTTTTTTCAAGAGCGCAGTTCACACACACGAATCTACTTATGCATAAATATGCGCAAACGATGTCTACAACGGATAAATTACCGTCGCGCTTTCGTGTCATGCGATACATGGAACTTAATTAAATTCCGGGCAAATGCAACATTTCACACCTTCAGTTCAACAGTTCAGTGAGTAGTCACGAAACTCAATGAGCCCCAACAAAAGCGCGCTGTAAACCATAAACCGGTAGGCTGGCATAAAGCTGAGGAGCCAGCCAAAAAAAATGTTTAGTCGCCTGAGTGTGTGCGCTTGTGACTATGGTGAACGAAATGCCATGAAAGCGGAATGGTTAGGCGACTTTTGACGCCGGAAAGTGTGCAAGGAATTCGAAGTGTCGTGAACCTGTGACAGGAAAGTGCGGAAAATTTATTTGCGACTGCATGTGTAAGGACTTGAATGAAAACGCTTTTATAACTGTTAGTTTGCGGCAAACAAAGGTGTTGTTGTTTACGTATGTACATATGCACATAAGTAGATAGGAGTATAAAATAAGTTTGAATTAAATACATTTTTTGTGAAGGAAAGTTTTGATTGTCACTGAGTTTCTAGCACGAAATTATTAACTAGTTAATTGACCGAGCAGTTAATTAAGCAATACCGACATAGTACGGCGGCATAGTTCGTTTAGTCGAAAACTGATTTTGCATGATATTTAAAGTAGCGGTCTAAACTGCCTTCATAAGCGAGCTGAGCTGTTAAAGTTCACCTCAGGTAAGCGATATAAATAGGATATATAGACTGACATATTCTTAAGTCTCCATGCCTACCACTAGACGTTTTATAAGTTAAAACGACTAATATACAGAGGAAATTTTAATATAGAATCTTATTGAAAATCCTCAAGCGCAAAATAAAATAATTTTTTAGAACGGATTCTAACTTATCGGAATGGATTTTTTAATTAAGGTGCCTCCCCAAAGTATATATATTGTATCCCATAGCTCCGGAGTGGTGCAAACGCCCACCCTACACCACTCGAACGTGGTTGGCCACTAGGTTTGCCGGAATACAGAAATGTTAATCCGTCTGATGTCGCTATTTCTCCAGAGTCCAGAGTGGCTTCACTGATGCCTAGAAAAAGAAATTATAATTGAGGAGTTCATTAATTACTTGGGCTAGCCGTGATGTTTCTGAAAATGTGCGAATATTCCATGTTCCGAATCTGGTCTTATTTTTCATGCTAAAGGACGTTATCTGGGTGGATGTTTGTTTTATAAGACACTCCTTTATTGTGGTTTCATTGATAAGGTTATCAGCCTATCTATCCGATTCTGGTGTCGGGAAATCGACTGCAGTCTCCAGACCTGCGGCTAAGTAATTGGCTTGTTTTTGCAACCGCATTTACTCGATCACCAGAGTCTCGTTCGCCAACAAACAGGGGTATCATGCGTAGGGGAGGTTGGAAATTGTTGGCAGATGCTGTACATTCGCTTTTCTATTCCTCGCCCATTTTGCGTAATTGGGATAGACCCTCCCCCCTCCGAGTTAGTAAAGATAAAGTATTAAACGGATCACTAAATTCTGGACTCTTAACGGATCACTAAAATGGAAGCATTTCAACAATTGAAACATTTTATACAATTCGGAAAATTTTATATTTAAGAATTCCTGAATAACGGGCACAGAATTGAACCAAGTACATCAGAAGACATATCAATTGGATCCTATATAGTATATTTCTACATCACTTTTATTAAATAAGCTTGGACGTTGCTCAGATCCAACGAAGACATATCTATTTTACCTAAAACGGATATTGAGATATTTAGCAACCAGCAAGTGACTATTTTAATATATGCTGAATTGAATTTATACACATTTTATTTCACCTACATTCCTCCAAGTTAGGTAGTAACTAAATAAATTAAAAATAATTCCAATTGCAATCATACCCGTTCGTAACAAATTCACTCGAATAAGTTTAAATATTGTTTCTCTACTCTACGCTCAACCTATTCGGCAATGGAGTGCAACAAAAGCGGTTTGGAATATCTGTTAAATAGTTGCAAAGCTCTTCACTCTCCCGGAGAATGGCACTGTCATAAAATTACAAGTAGTCGCTTAGTTTCCTCTCGCTTTACGCGGCTTACATATATCATGAGTTTTCTTCAATTGAATTGTGGGTCATCGTAAAGCACACGTTTTAAGTACGTTTTAATCTGCAGAAGTTAAATATAAAATTAAAAATTTAGCGGTGTTTTAATATTCTATAAATATATAAAAAAAAATTAATCAGCTGCAAATTATTATTATTAAAACAGTTGAGAAATATTAGTTGAAGGCAATAAAAGTTATTACCAAAATTCTTGAATCAATTCATAAGAAATTTGATTAGTATTTCTAAAAATGTAAATTGAGTCTCCGCTCTCTCATAACGTATTTCAATGCAAAGAGTAAATTTCCTATTGGCCAGCTACAGTTCATATGTGTGTCATTGACTTTGCCAACTTCACCACAAGACTATACGTATGTATGAACACCAATCTGTACTTTGCAAGTAAACAAGTGAATATTCATACGAGTTTGTGAGCATTTGAAAACGGGTATTCCTTGTGTTCTATATAAACACATGCATTTTTTCTACGTTTATGTGCAGCCATATTGTCTACAAGCAATTAACTTTGGATTTCGATTGCCTTTATGACTTATGCAAGTATATACATACTTAAAAACAATAAACAAATAGACACAATGTTAGTGTAGCTAAAATCTTAAACTACACTTACTGCAACATAGCACATATAATATTTAGGAAACGCAACCATTCCGCCTCATATCTCATGATTTTAGTTCTCATTCCAGCACGTTTGATTTATCAGACTCACTTTTCAGCATTAAAAAAATGTATTAATTTCACTTAATAAGTAAGTTCATATAAAATTTATTATAACTTATTCTCAAATCTCAGCTGCTTGTTTCTCTAACTGAGCAGTTTTAGAACTCGACGTTTAAAAAACTCTCTTTCCTTTCATGACGCGACTAATTTCGCACGTATGCTGATTGCGATCCTCGCGTAGGTTGGGCGGAAGGAAGGTAATCGTTGGGTTTATTAATATTAATATAGTTCCCGTAAAGCGACCACAGTGACTTTAACATAGGTTAATAATTAGCAATTGTTGCAAGTTTGGAAATATTGCCAGGTATTGTTGCTAGGGAGTATTTATAACGGTTATTTATTTATTTATTGTTCAAAAGGCTTTCAAAATTGCTTACTCTCTAAACAACAGTAGACTATATTTGTAGCAACGAAACTCATGCACCCCGCTTTTAGACTACGGTAAAACCCTTCTATGAGGACTTCTTCACATCTTCCATAAAAATAACTGATAAAAAATACTAATCGAATTGTAATGCTTTTATGAAATTCCCAGCAAAGTTTTTCCATGTTTTATCTTAATAAATATATGTGTTATAAAAGCCCATGAAATTAATAATTTATACAAGCAAATAGCCCCACATGTGTTTTTGTACGTTTTCCAGATGTGAAATGATATATTTGCACAATCCCTGTAGTGAAAAGGTCATGCTAGTTAGAAAAAACACTAGTTAAAACTAAAAATTTCTCACTGAAATCGAACTAGGCACAAAAGCATACCTTATATTTGGAAAGGGGTGTCATAAACGGAGTGAAATTAGGACGGTGAATCAGTATTAATTCAATAAAAGCTCCGAGCACCTTCATAGATAATTGCGTATCAAAATCTTCAATTTTTCATATAGTAGGTCGTCAACGAGAAACGGGACAAAAAATGAGAAAATGCATGTGTTCTTCGACTTTAATGGCATAGTGCATCATGAATTCTAAATAAGGAGTACTACCTACAAGTTTAACGCCGTTTGCGTGAAGCAATCCGAAAAAAGAACACCCGGACTTGTGGAAAAACAATTCATAGCTTTTGGTCACTTTTGCTCAATTCTACTCACACTTCGTTGGTTGTTCGAGAATTCTTGACCAAAAAAATACTGTAATGATGGCCCAGCCTTCATATTCACCAGACATGGCTTCGTGTGACTTTATCCTACTTCCAAAGATAAGAGAAGATTAAAAAGCCATCATTTTACAATTGTAGATGAAGCGCTATAAGAAAGCGCTCCGCCGAAGGAGCTAAAGGCTATCCAAAAATTTAAAAATCGGATTTGAGAAGTATTTCGACAATTGGAAGAAGCGCTGGCATAAGTGCATAATATCGAATGGAGTCTATCTTGAAGACGACGACATTACTGTAGACGAACGAATAAATAATTTTTTTAAAAAAAAAAAAAACAAAACGAAAATTCCCGCTGTTTTTTGAACACACCACGTACAACTAACCTCCTTTTCTATGTAAACAAGACTGTCCGTTGACTAGTTTGACTTGCGAACTAGGTCATTACTCTGCCGTGTTATAACAGTTATATACATATACATATACAAACTCGTGAAGAAGCCTCCATTTATCTGAAAAATAGTACTGCTACTATGTAAGCATCTACATGCTTACATATGTATATGTGTATTTTCTCATATTCGCATTTCTTAGCAAGAGCTTAGGATGCCTTACGGCTTGGCGAGAATGCTTTCCTTGAGCCTTTTGTTAGGAGTAATCCTTGCGCATACAAGCCAAATTAGCTTACATATTTTACGAGCTTCCACCACGCTTGCAGTATCGGCCACCATTAAATCCGGGCATTGCTGAAAGTACAGGTAAACTGCAACTATTCACATCCACCTGCTCACGCATTACTTAGCCGCTTGCTTTCATAACTTGTCAGCTTGCAAAGGAATTTTCTGTGTATTTTGTTACAAAGTATTTGCAAAAATTCCCCAACTACTTAACGCTTCTTAAATATGGCTCCAAGTGAGAATGTAAAAACGCATTGCGAGCAAGTGGTGTGTGGCAAGTGCCGGGGGAAATGCGGTTATAAATGGCTTAAGCTAACTTTATTGTCAACGGCATTTGATAGGAATATACGCACAAAATGGCATGCAAATTAAACGATACATCGTTCCAACTTCATCTCACTGGCGCGCACATAACCTTCGGGGGGTGTGTGGCTACCACTCGCGGCACGCTGACAGTTACTTTATTATATACGTGTACGAGCAAAGGGTGAAAACTTGTGCTACAACAATAACTACAATGTCGGATTAGTGATAGCGAGAACTAATGAGTTTAAAGTGTTTAATATCTTTATTTTACTTTGTGCAGAATTAAAAGCTGATTAGGCGACTTAAAGTATTTGAGTTAAGGAAGAGGCTTAAAAGTAAAATCGTTAGAAAGTTGTCCGTTATTAGATGCAAAAATATACTTTGTATAAAAGAAGATGGAATCGGTGATTAATACTTTTAGTTAAATAAAAAAATTTAATTTTTTTAATTGAAATAAAATGAAAAGAAGTTATTTGCTTTTTACATCTGCCCTTGCTTGCCTTTTCCAAGTCATATTTGAGTACAGTAGGATTCGAATGTGATTTTCATAAGTCAATACGAATGATGAGCTAATAAAACTATTCGGCCGTTCCGATTACGTAGACCTAATTCTAAGGAACGACAGTGTACCATCTTCATTAATAGCTGTTTGTACAACTCGCTGCTATGGCATTCCTTACAAGATGGCTCTTAAAGGCTTGAAAAGAATGGGTGTGAAAACTGCAAAATGAGACTGACACCGCCTACTTTAGGTGAAATATTGTATCTCAGTTTCACAAATTTCAACCAAATTTGGTGCATAGAATTATTCGGTTGTTTTTCTGTCACATTGTGGAAATGGACAAAATCGCAATATACCCACGCACACTTCTTATTTAGCATAGTCTTAAATTCAATCTGATTCTTTCACTTTACGATATGTGCCTCAAGCATCAATTAACAATGCACAATGCAGCATCAATGAAACTTTGCACAAATAGTGCCCTTAATGCATGCCATTTCCTGCCCAAAAATGGTGGAAATAGGAATATTTCTTTTATGCTCCAGACACCGAATATGTCGACCTCAGTGTCTATAGCTGACTGCTGCCGAAAATATCGGTCAATCTGCGACATATTCTAATGAAATTCAGACAACGAGTTATTCTAGTAATAATCTGTACTGATGCAATTCTTCACCTGACTTCCATTTACGTAATATGAGAATTATCAAATTTCCGGTTGACTTTATATTGTGTATAATATATAATATACTATAGTTTGATTGCTAAAATGAGTGAATTGGATCTACGAATTAACCAAGACTCCATATACTATCAAATACAGACCTTATATGTCTATCAAATTGTAGAAATGTGTTCTCAAATATACTTTAATTTAATGCCAAAAGTACATCTTACCTGATCAGACCTTCTTAGACATCAAACCATTGCTTAGCCCCAGTGTGCCCGATATATTGATTTCCAACATTATCAGCTGTCCCCAAACCGTTTATATAAGTCAATAAGTGTGATAGTTTAAAGGAAATAAGTGTTTTCTTAACCATAACATGTCGAATATGGATGAAATCGGTCCAGATCTTAGTCTAAACTCCAAATTTCTAACTTAATAATTTACGTCCCCCTAGTTGGCTTTCTTTTGGTTGAGTTTGTGTCGCAAATATCTTGACAGAAGATTACTCAGCAAAATAAATAAGAATATTGCGAGTAACATTATGTCATTCGGTAATAAAAAATATGCCTGTTGTACCTCCCCACAGCACTAATATCATGAAGATAGATGATTTGTCTTAGTTAGATTGACTTTATGAGTATATGTCTTAATTTTTTTATTAATAAACCTATATTCATGGTTTCATCGAATAATGGATATTGAATTCACTTGCAATATTTTTTAATACGAAGTTTTGCCAACATCTGAAAGTATTTCTCCCATTTGAGCCTTTCACATTGTGAGAGTATAAAATGTTCGATTGAACATGAACTTGGCCTTGCTTACTTAACTTCTAGTTGTTGTGTTCAGAAAGTAACGAGCTTAATTTATAAGATATGTTTAAATATACGTAGGAATTTATAGCTTCTATTTTATTTGTTAAATATTTTAGCGTGAAATGCACATATACTCATATATTCTTATATGATACGGTGTTGAACACCCAAAAATCAATTCGGGTTCGTATACCTTAGCGTTGGAAAGGAAACTGAAAAACTCTCAAGAAATACAATAAAATTTGTTCAGTTTATTTTCTTTAGCGCTCGCGAAGGATTTTCTGTAGTATTTTCTTTAATAATTGATATTTGGTGTTTTCATACGAAAGTACTTGAGTTTCATAATGCTAAGAAGGGTTAGAAAAAATGTATTAAAAGGAATTATGTTATAATATAAAACCAAAACAGGCAAAATATGTTTATAAAATTGCACACACTTCTCTGGCTTCATTATTTTATAAATAAGTACATGGGAATAATAAAGCCAAATACACCCGCAGTATAAGGCAAGTGCACCAAAAGTGTCAAAAGACAGCACCCCCATACCTTGCTCAAATTACATTAACTAGACGGGATAAAGTAAGTATGCACAATGTTTACTTGTTAAACAGCAACACTTTTAATGAAATTAATCAGGAAGATAATTTAATATTTTTGACAGAAAGAAAATAAAGAAAAAAGTGATGGAAGGGACGATGAAGGATAAGCGCATAGCAATAAGTAAAGTAAAACTAACGAAAGGAGAAGAAGAGATTAGTGCTAAGCAGCAGTTTTCGTAGAAAAAGTGAAGTGTACACAGGATGAACCAGAATGTGATAGTATGATGCGGAAAGTTTCGCAACATAATAGCGAGGACATTGCAGCGAAAATAAATAAATTTAGCCAAGTAAAAGTTTGACTAAAATTTGTTGCAACAACAAGCCAACGGAAGAAGCCGACAAGAAAAGGTGGCTGTTATTTTCAGAACTGGGGAAGAAAAAGAATTTATGAACAGGGCAAAATAAAACACTAAAGGACACCGGGTGATTGTAGTGCTAAGGATGACATTGCACTGAATATTCATAAGGTTCCGCCAAATGAATTAGTTATAAGGTTATAAAGCATATTGTGAACTTGCCGGTTGCGACGAAATACCACAGCGACTGTGCTCACGTCAGCTATGGCACATTAAACTACAATGCCAAATGTTTACTCACGTGTATGTGTATGTGTGTGAGCAGGTAATACATGACGTATACGTAATCTTGTTTGAACGTTGAATGAAAGTAAAAGTGTTTGCACAGTGTTGGCGGAGAGATGGACGAAAAAGCCGGATGGCATAGTACATCTTCGCTCTTGTTAGGCAGGTAGACAAGCGGCAAGGACTTAATAAAATTTTGCTAGGCAAAGAGCTTACAAACGCAAACATAGGCGGACAGGCGTATAGATAAACAAAAAAGTAGAATAACATGACATAATAGCAAGGCGGCATAGAGCCGAAGCGCTACACAACAGTGCTGATGGTGGAGGGAAGAAGTTGTAGTCGACTACTGTTGGCAAGTGAATAAATAGAAAAGGCTTTGGTGCTGCATGTGGAACGTCTGCTAGTAGGGATACATGAAGACACAGAAAATAAGTAAACTGCGGTTGTGCTATTATAAGGTAAGAGTTCCTGATAGTGCCTGTGTCTGAGTTCATATACATATTAGGTGCATTTTCATAATAAAAGGAATCTGCAAACGAAATGAGCAGAATCAATTAACATATTATATTATACCCTATATTGCCATAAAATATAAATAATAAAATAAAATAATAAAAAAAAACCTGATATAAATAGTTGCTATATGTATAACAATCATGAGCGATTCGGAAAAATTCATTTATAGTTCCTAGTTTAAAGGTGGAGGATATAGATGATAAACTTCATTCATCCGTATATATGTAAGCTTGTTCGTATGTTCAGTGGTTCATGCGATATATAATATAATTTGCCTCTAGGATAGCTCTTTCTTAGTATTTTCTCTGTATTAAATGAAACCCTGATATTCAACATACAAATCGAGTTTTTAACTTGGAGTTTTTTTTCTTGGAAAGTATTTATAGTATAACACGAAATTTTAATTACTGATCAATGTGAAATGAAATGTGAATCAACCCAAACTCCAGAAAAAAGGTAATATTTGAAAAAAATGTTTTAACGAAGAACTCTCCATCCAGCTGATAAAACATTGCCTACTCAAAGCCCTAACCTGCTTAGATGCCTCATCTTTTTACTCGTGAAATGAAAATAAAAAAGTATTCGTACGGCACAGACGAGGGAAGCCAGTCGAAGGTTAACCCATAAAATACGGATGATCGGCTCTATACAATATATCCTAATTAAAGTCTGCTTCTCGCATTATTCGCAATTTATTCATCTCCAATAGAATTATTGAAAGAAGAATGATATATGACGCACTTAAAAGCACCTTCTTCTTGAATTCATCACGAGAAATTCGATAAACATGTTTTTAAATTTGATTCTGGCAATGCTTAAAGCAACCTATGCTCTAATCTGGAATAGCCTGCTTATTTAGCTCTGAAGGCAGCATTTAACATCCAAATCACTACAGAGGACACTTCCTTACATCTCATCTAAATTATTTGGACAATGAACGAGTAATAAAATAATGCTAAGTTATTAACCCTTCTCTAATTAGACTGAGTAAGTAAGAGCTGTTACTAATGTTGCCTTTTCATTGTCCAAGGCAACAAAAATTTTATTCAAGTAGTAATGAGTACAAATATGGTTTTAATTAATACCAATCCTGACTCCAAATTAATTTAATATGATCGAAAAATAAAAAATAAATATGTAATTTCGTTTCAGGAGAGGTTGTGTAGTGTTATTGGTCAAAAAGCAATCTATCACCTTTCTTCACTCCGATATGTAGTTATAATTATAAAATTTCCTTCTCACAGTTTTTGAAAAGTGAAACCAAAGATATTCTGCCTCTACAAAAACGGAAAAAATACGATTTTTCACTATATCGATATCGACATATAGCTTTAATGTGGAAAACTCAAACACTTAATAAATACTTAACACTTAAATACTACTATATCATTAGCGGTATAAAATAGAAATAAGAAGATTGCTTCATGTTGGTCCAATTTATCGAAAAGCTGGTGCATAGCTTATTTAAAAAACACTTTCCCTTTCCAGTAGCAGACACAAGGCTCTAACTACCCTAATATTTCAATTAATATATCCACGTATTTATTATCTTGTATAGTTTTTCCAAGTTCAGCCTTTAACAGAGAATTAACTAACAAAATCCTGCTCATAATTTTAATTCCGTACATTTTTCCGCTGCAGCTAAGCTGTCACATCGCTTAGGCGTTTAGCGGCAAGCTCAAAAATCAATATTCCTTTAGTACCCACTGGTAGTCGTCAGTTAAATCGGTTCAGTGCAACAGCAGGAGAGGTCAGCCCCTATCGACACGCGCATGTCAACAGACCCACACTCTCGCATGTGGGGTTAGCAAGCAAACTCAGAAACACATGTATGTAAGTGCAAATTTGTTTACATGCTCGTACATATATTAGATAAGTACCGTGCAAATATAAGGATATATATATATATTTATTTATATACATATATACATATGAAAATGCTTAGTTAAATGTCAAAATGGTAATAAATTCACTGCGTTAAACATGTGTATGTCCTAATTTGTCTCTATGTATTTCTGATAAAAATATTTTATTTTATGCCTTCATTTATTTTTTATTACGCTCCAGTTAACAAGGCAAAGCCGCAGTAATCGCTTTCATTAGTTATTGAAATTACATGGAGTTAAACGTTGGCATTAGATGGAATTTGTTTTGTTCGTCGCATTGACATTAAGGTATTTCATTCCTCTGCTTACTTTTTAGCGCTAAAATATTAACAATTATTATGTATTGGCAAACATATTGGTGGCTCATAGCATTATGCTCATGGCGTTTTGGGAATGGATAATTAATTAGGCCTTTGTCAGCAATAACAATTTTCCAACGAAACATCAATGATTAAAATCATTATCATACGACTTTTTTTTATGATTTATATGGAATTGCACGCAATAAAAAACTGTGATGTTTGTGTGAACACACTTCGTATTATAAACAAAGAGATAAATGAGCTTTAATTTTGAATTTCTATATAAATGCTTTCAAACCAAACAAGTTTAGTTTCAACGCCAAGGAGTGTAGAATAATTTCATTAACTTTATTTTTCTCATAACTGTCGATTTACTTATTGCACACATTTTGTAAAATTATGTTTGGTTTGCTGTTAGTTTAGTATGTGACCACTACTTCTAAAACATCTAATAGTAAGCACTTAAAACAAATGCTAATAACATCGATAATCCAATTCTCATGGCGTGACGAGGAGGTACACATTTTATAAAATTAAATATTGGCTTAAGAAAGCATCTTCACGGATATGATATTTATATACTTAAACAAGTAAGGAAGGGCTAAGTAAGGGGTTAGATAGTATACATTGGAGGCTATTGTTTAGCAAAGGTAAAGGTTTGCTCTGATACCTTTATTGGTGCTTGATTTATTACTGTAAAGTGAAAGAATCACATCGAATTTAAAATTGTATTATATGGGAAGTAGGCGTGGTTGAGTTACGATTTCGCCAATAATCACTCTGTAACATAACAACGAAAATATAATGTTATGCACACAATTTGGTTGAAATTTGTGCAGCTGTTCGCGAGATTTAGGATTCCACCTAAAAGCTTGCAGTCGCCACTGCATAATCCGTTACCCTGTACCAAATTACATTGGTCCGTCCGCCCGTAAAATCGGTAACTTGACACACTGAGGAGTTGTACGAAATCAGATTACTGACACGCACACAAAATGCTGTTAAGCGAAACCCTTATGACGGTTATGTTAAAAACTACTAAAAGTGGGATAACTTAATAAAGAAACACTTCATTTAATTTTTCAGTCAATAGTATCGTAAATATATATATATATATTTATTATCAAACATCAATGAAGATATCGGAATGAAGCTTTGCAACAATAGGGCCTTCAGAGCATAATATTTCAATCCCCCACATACCGAATACATTGAGTTAGTAAATATGGCTGGTCTTTTCTTGGTAATAATGTGACTCTATGTCAAAAATTAATAAGAAATCGGATCAATACTTCCCCGAGCCATCATATACCTAATATAAGATTTATTTTATTATTTATATTTTATAACGTATAAGTCGGTCACTACGAATGATATCTTAACAAAATTAAGTACGCGTCTAATGTTGAATATATTGAGGTTTAATGCCGAAAGTGGGTGAAATCAATATGCGAATTACCACAGTCCACACATACAATGCATAATAATTTTCGTTATTTTAAAATACTTTATGCCAAATATATCTAATATATATAATGAATTATCTTAATAACTATGTGCGGGACATATTCTCTAGTAAACTTGAGCAATGTGAAATGTATTTTCAATCAAGCCAGACCTTCTCCTTGCTCCAATATGACCGATATATTGATTTCAGACTTTCCAATTCACTTTAAATCGTTTATGTTGGTCAATATGTGTGATATTTTAATGAAATTAAGTGGATATGTTTTCTTAAACATAATGTGTTTTCGCGCTAAATTTGAATGAAATCGGTCTAGATCTTGGTTTAAACTCCATACCCCTAAAACAATAACTCGTGCCCCTCTGGTTAACTTTTTCCTCATACACGAAATTCAAATATTTGAAATATTGAAATATTTTCGAATTTTATGTTAAAAACTGTTGCAGTAGTTCCAACATTGAGTTCTGACGTAAATATTTATTTCTTCTTCTTTATTTATTTACTTTATACTGTATGTACATCATATATTATTTATATATGATACATCATGTATTATTTTATATGATATAAATATATATATATATAATATATATGTCACGTATTATATAGACGACTATACCAAAATCAATTTAATATGAGTGAGATGAGAGAGAGATGAGAGTGAGTGAAAGAAAACAAGCAAGGTATTTGTAACACAACAGCTGCTGTCTGATAGTCTGTATATTTGACAGCACTAACGAGGCAATTAGTATGTCCTTGTCTAGATATTGTGGCAGAATTATTGAGTAGTGCACAACATGAAAAAATCACGACGATAATAATGAGGTATATATAAGTACTAAAATAGATATCAGTTGCGAGTTGACAATGTGTCTGCGGCAAAATCGATGTGCAAGACAAGTAGATAAGCGCGCTGGGTAAATCCATATTGAGATACGTATCTGCGAAATAAGCCCCTTGATAATACAATAATTAAAGCAATATTTCGTACTAGCCAGTTCCATTATCTCCATTGTTGTATGTAGTGGTTGTGCCTCTTGGGCGCATTTGTTGATTCTGCTTGCCTCTTGTTTACGTTTGTGTTTTTGTTGTCTGCTGTATATTCAATATCTTGTTTGTATTGCACTTACAACAATAGGCTTTGTTATTAAAAATTGGTTTTTGAAGTATTGGCAGATTTTGCAGAGTTTATTTCAACGTCACTTCAGAATAGCAGAGATGTTTTCATATTTTATAGAGCAATAAATGAAAATATAAAAAATTCATCCAAGTGCTTTAGTGCTTTATTACAAAAATTTTCCTTCAGTACTCAATTTAGCCAATGTCAACAATTAGGTGAATATAAGAGCTATACAAGGATGGTAGAAATAGATATTACATTTTTTGGAGTTCGGTTGACAGAAAAATACACATTCGTTACCTCTTTTTCCCTTTTCCCTTTCTTTCCCTTGTTAAAATTACTATCAAAGTTGGACTCTAAGTTTTATTTATGACCTCAATTGATATCCATAATTGTGGGAGTTATATAAGTAGTTTTCATCACCTCTACATAAGTCGAATATCGAGGTGTGAAATATTTTGTCTTATGACTATAACTGAAGCTGAGAACTAGCATCTGTTTTAGCCTACCTATTCAAGAGTAGGCAAAACTATGTTAACAAAACAATTCCGAACCCTTGTTGTTCGAAAATTCAAAAAAGCTACCAAGGTTATACAGGTCGGAATTAAGCTTGCTAGAATCAATATAATAAAATAAATACATTCAAAAGAAATTTAATAAAAAAATACATAGACAAATATTGAGAAAGAAACCCTTACCATACTATCAGTTATTTATAATCTTACTGTGTGTATCAGCGGTCTAATTATTTAAACCTTATAAAAAATTTGTGTACTCCATATCAAGTATAATAGTTTTATTTGTAACACTGTACAATAATCGCTCTATATATATCGAAATAATAAGAGTAACAAAAAGAATTGATCTCCGGATACATGGCCACCCGACCGTCAAACCGTCGATAACTCGAAAATAAATCAAATAATTAAACGTGACATATAATATGTATGTTTTTGACTTTTTAAGTATGTCAGGATATTGGTAGCGGACCAATCGAACCATTGCAGCACTCATAAACCAGCATTTTTCAAAAGCAATAACTCACTTATTTTAAAAAAGTTTTAAAGCTTTTATTCGGTAGATGGTACTTGTTGAAAACTGTCAGCTCTACCCTTTAATAAAAAAATTAAACTATAACTTTCTTTCTACATAGTGGCAGCTATGGCTTACCTTTGTAGCATAAATGAGCAAAGATGTAAAAATCTTGCACACATAACTCCCATAATATATAGCTAGTCTGTTTGCCTAATAAATATGGTTGGCTATAAAGAAGGTGGTCAAAACAAGATATAATAATGAAGTAGAATAGGTATAAAATTTCATTGCTTTTTCTCTTGCTATAAATGAATTTTATAACCAAAAATAGTGTAATCAGTTATCAAAGTGATATAGGGAATACTGATTCCACAAGTAAAGCTTTTGCATCCACACCTTGACATATTTCACAGTATCTACTATATTAATTCTTACAAATTGCGATAGTATCAAATGTTCGGCTGCACCCGATTTGAACCCTTCAATACTTGTTTGTGAAAAGTTTCATCAGAAGATAAAATCGTTCGCCATTTATTTATTTTATAAGTTATATTTCTATCATTAAAATCTTTGAGTTTCAGCAAACACTTAATCCCCACAATCAAAGTGAGAGTGATTCTCATTTATCTCGAAACAAATATCCAATGAACCGGTACGTTAGTAAGTTTCCCCCGGAATACTGGTACTTTATTGTTATTTGCTCTATAGAAGTAGCTAATACGATTAGCAAAGAAAGTAAATTGGAAATAATCAATGAAAAGTAAAATCAATGAATGGATTGAAGGGATTTCTAGGCACACACTCCCGGTGAGCTCGGCATGCTGCAACCATTGATGATTGGTGATTGGTTCATCGACCGCTTCATTATGCTTTGATTGTTGTCAGTGTTATTTTCATAGCAAAGGCAAAGCTAACCGCTCACAAATTGAAGCTAAAACGATTTGACATGTGCAAATAAGCTGAAGGACGCAAATGTATCCGCCGTTGGAATGCGCCAGTTCGTATTGCCTTAGTGTAAGGTGTATATGTTGTACGTGTACACCAGTGTTAGTTGAATTGGTAGCCAGGCATTATCGTTTAATGAGTGACATTATTCTGTAAGATTATGTGCATTACTTTGCTATTAGTGCTAATAAAATTAATTAACTTTACGACATCGCTTGATGTGCAATAAGCGTCATGGCTGTGGCATCTCCAGAGTGTTATTGATTCCACGATGCTCTAGAGTATTGCTGTGCACAAAAATTAGTGTGAAAAACTGAGCGTAATTAATTTTTTCAACAGGGAATCCACTTTCAATATACTGTGTTAAATGCGAATTTTATTAAAGAGCTCAGCCTATATATATTATTACGGACTAAGTGAACTATTGTATTTGTCCAAAGTGGGCGAAAAGTGTATATAATTTTCCAAAGAATATCGCAAAAGATGTTCAGTAAAAGAATAGGCCCTCATTTGATGAACTTGCTTACTAAAAAATCACTTAACTAAATAAAGGAAAAATTAAATTAATCCCAATTTAAGCTTCAATTGAGAAAGCAATAGCAAAAATGATAGGTTCCTTTGGTAGCGGAAAGTTTTTCAAAAGAACTTGGAGATGCTTGTTCAATTGTCTGGGATCGAATAACTTTCACAACCACAATAACAAGTTTGATACAAAAGTATCGAATCAGTCAAGTTAGTAAACGGAAGATTTCCACGGGCGTCATTGGTATAAAGGGAGTATGTGATTTTAAAATGTTTGTATAAAGTGCGTCTTCGCGTTTATGAAAATTGGTCAATTTAGTTTAGAAATAAATAAAAGCGGGCAAAAACTTCCCATTTAACATGTTATATACATTCAATTAGCTTATTTAGCTTATATATATTTTTCTAAGCCTAATCGATACAATAAACTGATATCTGCCCCATTCAACGATATCGCGGCTAAACGAGTTTATTACAATCGATATCTCAGAATATTTTCATGAAACTGGATAATACTTAAAGCTGTACAATATTGAGCGTAATCGGACTATAACTTCTATTAAGGTATACGTGGTGTTTTCAAAAAATTACTGGAATGTTCTTCGACTTTAATGAATGCATAATGATTTTTTGCCTCAAGGTCAAACGGTCAAAAAGGATTACTACCTACAAGTTTAACGCCGTTTGCGTGAAGCAATCCGAAAAAAGAACACCCGGACTTGTGGAAAAACAATTCATAGCTTTTGCTCAGTTTTACTCAATTCTGCTCACACTTCGTTGCTTGTTCGTGAATTCTTGGCCAAAAACAATATTGTAATGATGGCCCAGCCTTCATATTCACCAGACATGGCTTCGTGTGACTTTTTCCTACTTCCAAAAATAAGAGAACATTAAAGGGCCGTCATTTTACAAGCATAGATGATATTATCATATTATCGCTAAAGAGCTATCCCAAAAATCGAGTTTGAAAAGTGTTTCGACGATTGGATGAAGCTCTAGCGATAAGTGCATAATATTGAATGGAGACTATTTTGATGGCAACAACATTAATGTAGACGAATGAATAAATATCTTTTTCAAAAAACGAAAATTCCCGCTATTTTTCGAACAATTTCCATCACTTTATTGGAATGAAATTTTAGTGACCGAATCATATCAGGATAGAGCCAAATCAAATTACACCTGATTGGATTCATAAATAATTGATGAAATGAAATGGCATTAAATTTGTAATTAAGCTAAAAAATTAAATTGGATTGACGTTTTCAATAACTTTTCCGCAATAAAAGCTCTATACTTCTTAGAATTAAAAAATAAAAGTATTATAAAAGTATTATTATTCCTCAGCTTTCAATTTCGAAGTCAAGCAGAATTTTAAAAATAATACGACGCATAATTAATAAAAATACATGGCCAGAATTTGTATGCTTATAAATATCTATGTATTTCGTCTCTCACGTATGTCATCAAAATTGAGGCATACTAAAATATGAAACCGCAAAGGCGAGACGAAGCACAATCGGTCTTCGTGGAGTACTTATAACAGCTGTTAATGATTGTGCGATGACCATGCATTAAGAAATTAATTGTTGTCCTGCTCGCCGGCGTCACTCCATGTTGTTAATGCTGAATATTGCATATGATATGTCTGCATGTTTCAGCACGTAATTGTGACCCGTATGCATATGCGGACCAAGTTAATTATGAGTAAAATGAGAAACTTTGTCTTTCTCGCATATTAATCACAAATATTGTTATTAAGTGAACATACAACTTCGTATCCTTTGCCGCTATACAAATTAATTAAAGGAAACTTAAAAATATGAAATACAAAGAGTATGAAGAGTATGAAGATGCGTATAAGTATCATTATTCTGAAATTTTAGTGCAATTGAACATGGAGTGGACTTCGGAGACAAATAAATTTAGATTTTGTGATCTGATCAACACTTCACTTGTATTGAACGACTAAATATAAATTGAATATTTTTTACATTTATCTAGTGAATTCAGATAAATTTTTAGCCTCCAGAGTATTTTGGACAAATATTGACTAAAGAGTTTATCTCTTGAATTAGTAGGTTTACTTATAGATGCTTTACCTGTTTGTTTGCTTTGTAAACACCCGTTGTACTTTACATACATAAATGCAATATCTGTAGTGATTCTTAGACGTCGCATTTCAATTTTCATACACATATGTTGCCCTCCATATCAACGATTTGCTGCCGGCATAAATACGTGCTTATTTCTACGTAAAAGGGATTTTCATGCAGATTACGCTAATACTTCGACAGACTTCGACGGTGCTTTTGCAAAAATATCGTTATCGTTTGAATTGTAATTTTCATAGTCTCACGACTGAAAAGATTAAGCCATTGAACAGCAGTTTCATCCCTCAAGGTAATAAATGAGTGTGTTTTGCATATCGAAAGCAGCCGCAAAATTGGAACGACAATGTACATACATATCATACATACATACATACATACAAATGTGAATATGTAATATTTATTTAAAGTAAATTTCTGCACTTTGCTTAATTGTTATAAGGTGGAAATTGAAAAGAAAGCATTTTATCGAAATTTGCAATTAATTTGAGTAATTGTGTTAAACAAATAAGCAAGTACTAAGTGCGACCGGAGGCGGAAATTTAATATTCTCGCCATGTTTAAGGATTCAAAACGCGTGAAAACTTTATTATGTTTTACTTTATGTTGGCAAACAACATATATTTTCATTATTATAAGCAATTGTCAACATATTTAGCCCTTTTTGTGGCCCGATTAAATCATACATGATTGTACTATAGTAGTAGGTCTAATTATTGTTAGTAATATATACTTCTTAATTTCGGAAATATCTGTCTTAAAGTCAAGGAGATCTAAACCAAAACATGCGGAATATGGATGCTGCGGTATGAGGAATAGCGGGAAGTGTGAACCGATTTTTTCATTTCTGATACAAAGTCACATTATCCTGTGCAAAATCTCATGTTAACCGATGTACATATACATGTTAAAGCTCAAATATGTCAAACTTTGTGCCTGGGCTCTTTGTGTTTTTGCCAGGGGCTCTTCTTCATTACTTTAACATGAAGAAAACCTCCGAAAAAAGCCTAAAGTTATTGTATTTTGATGGAGTTTATGATGACTCAATACTTAGCTACTTTTCGCAAACCAGAAGAACGGAAGTTTTTAAATTGGTTATACGGTATTGGAACTCAGAGAAGGTATAAAAGGTTTTCGACCATTCTTGTTTGGACTAACCTTATGAATATTAGTATGTGACTTTGAAAAACTAATATAAACGTGTTGGTCATCGCATCATATTCTCTTATTTATGGTAATAGAATATAACAGAAAGATGGGATTGTCAGATTTCGGTCAGAAATATAGCAAACAAACAAAATTAGTAGTTCCCGTATGCTCTAATAAAATAACTCATTAGAATATGGCTCTACAATTGGCACATATCTAGTACATTTCTATCTGGTTAAAAACTTCTGGTAGTAAACTGGTCACTTTTCTAAGTCATTTGATGTTTTACCGCGGAGTACATACATATATAAATATTTTCTTTTTTTTGGACATTGGAAACCACGGGACGTCTTTACTTATCGAAATTTCTTGAATGGATTTAAGATCGGCTGGTATCTATTTGTATACAAATATTACTATTTGGCCGGAAGAGGCCTTAGTCTGACCAAAAAATCTGCTCTTGTTTTAGAATACTAATCTTAACTAAAATACTGTGAAAGATCCATGATATTTCATTCAGTCCTTGATGCCAAAATGGCGCTACATCTGCTTTTTCGCTAATAAAAGAAAAAAGTGAATTTCGTATTTTAATAAAACATTGTTTTCTGATAGGAAAGACACCGTTGAAGATAAGGGACGCAGCATCATACATACATATATATACATATGTACATATACATACATACATATTCATCCAACAAAGAAATTCTGGCTTGCTGAATTTCATCAGAACGGTACCAATATAAAGGATGAACCCTATCCAGAAAGAGCATAAGAAGCAGTAAAGTCAGGAAAGAAAAACGTGTTCCAGCTTCAAAGAACAATCTGGGACTGATAAAATGCAATCAGTACCAGTCTCCGATCCAATTTGGGATAACGGTTGAAATATGGATATATCATTACACACCTGAGTACAAACGCCCAAAAAAAAAGTGCCCGAAAATACAAAATTCGACCGGAGGGTTTTAGCAAATAACTCCAAAATGGTTCGCATACAATTATTTCCATCGACTACCTCGAACATGTTTATACAATCAATATACAATATTACTGTGCGTTATTGGATCGATTGCGCGTCGAGACTAAAGTTAGGCCAAATTGCTAGGTCAAACACTTTTTACGTACCCATTATATTATATTATATTATATATTATCATTATATACCCATACACACATATGTACCCATATACCCATGTACTATTAATATACATACATACATATACATACGTATCTCTGGTGATTTCGACTGATATACCTTTCCAATATAAATGGTTAAAAAATACGTAGAGGTTTATTTTTCCATAACAATTATAGAGTCGCAAGGACTTACTTTTGACCAGGCTGATATTAAGCTGTAGGCTTAAGCTTTAAAAGAATATTGTAAGTCAATATTGTAATTGAGAAAAAATTTCCAGTCAAGTCAATAGCTGAATACTGGAACAGGAAATCCTCTGAATCAACTGAGCACTTAGCTGTCACGAATTTACTTTTCTCTTAGTTTGTCAAATGGTAAATATTTGATTTGTTCTTAAAAAAAAGTATTTTAAAAGCTTTTATGGTCGCTGGCGTGAAAAATATTTAACGAAAATGTTGTCAGTTATATAAAATTATTAGAGTTAAAAAATGGCGACTCTCGTAGTTTGGTGGAATCGAACAAACATGTGGTATAAATGAAATAGCTGTAATATAGCTCTCTTCATCCGCCAATTTCATGTGTACTTAGTTTGGGCTCTATTTGCTAGTCAAAAAAATAACTTTTGAAAGTTTTTAATTAAATTCAGAGCAAGAGTGCATAAAGAATTTTCGCATAAGTTCTCTTTTAATTTGCCTCTATTTTATCGGTCAGTGATACAACATGCGAATACGGCTTCAAATTAAACTACCAAAAATGTTATAATACACATTCTAAAATATCTTCGGTTTTCAACTAATGGCTTGTACATACATATCTGTATATAAAAATAAAATGAATAGCAATTATATCCTCGCTAAAACAATTAGGCTTTTCTATTATTAGCACTTATTGCATTTGCCTGTCTCTGGTACTACAGCAGCAACAACTGTTGCTAGCCAAATTTAATTGCAGTTTGTATCACAAAAAATAAACTGGCACCTATATAGCTGTATATAAACATATCTACACAGATTGAGTACAAAGTGCAAGCGGTAAATACATATATACCGACTTGCAAATTTAAAACTTTTAACCCTGACCCCAGCCGAATGCTTTTTACTCAACATGTGTGTATGTAAATATATGTCTGGCTTTCCCATTAAAAATCCCTCTTGTGCATTTTATTAAGCTGTGTTGGGGTGCGCATTTTTTCCAGTCGCGCGCCTTGTAATTGCCACACAACTGACGGTGAGACTATGTTTTGCCACTTAAATTGCACGGCAAAAATCCACCACAAGTTAACAGCAACAAGCCAGTAAGCGCAAAGTGTGTTTTCGTTTAAGCATATATTTGCGTTATTAAGCGTATGTATGTATGTGTATGTGTGTCTGTCGCTTTGCATAGATGTGACTAAAAAGTTGCGCGCTGGAAAGGATTCACAGCAAAAAGTATGAAATGTGTAGAGCACTTTGTTAAATTGTTTGAGAAAAATATGTTGCACACACCACATTTGCCGCTAGTTATTATGGCGCTACAACAAAGTTGTTTGCTTGTCCAAAAAATAAAAAAAACGGAACCAAGAGTCACGCATGTGGTATGGCTGCAGGGTTTTGGCTTATCATTTTAGCTCCTTTTTCCGAGGAAATTTACTTAATTAATTTTGTTCTTAAAAATATTTATGTCTGTACATATTATATATATATATATGTGTATATTATAATATATGCAAAGATTGATCAAGCTTACCTTCTACTAAACTGAAATTTAATTTCATGAAAGAAAGTTGAAATTGGGCAGAGGCGCAATAGCGGGTGGTAATCCCTCAAGCATATTTCAAACATGACATAGCTTCCCAAGCCAAAAAAAAAATGCAATAAGATAAAGAAATCTGCAAAATAATAAGCAGTCTCCTTAAAATTTAAATTAAAGTCTATTGTTGTTATAAGTGTTGTTGTGTGGTTCGGAATACGGTTAATAATCAAGGCTTTTTTGAACAGTTATTTTTCAACTGCTAACTTCCTGAGCTTCATAGGTCACTGGGATTTGATATAATACCAAACCTTTTTCGTCACGATGTGTCCAATTTCTTATAAATCGGTTTGCAAAGGTATTATTCTAGCTTCTCATTATTCTCCGCACATGTTCTACATTCTGAGGCTTCTACTTTACCAAGTTTGTGATAAGTGCCTGTGATGACTTCTACAATGTTGCTTAATACCCTTTCTTCTAAATAAGCCCTTTGGTCTGTCCACTATCGACACTACCCCCAAAGTAATTTTGACTTACGCCCTGTGTTGGTGGCGTTCCTAAAGCTGATAGATTAGTTGTTTAACTTGCTCCGATTTTGTTCTCTTGTGACAAGACAAGACGCCAAAACTCTTGAAGTGAACTTCAGTAATCTCAGTTCATTTCTATTGAATGGTTTTGGCGTTCGCAAATATTACGCAAATAAATATTATTGTTATTCTCAAAGTCAACGGGCTTCTCCTCAGAAGCGTCATACATGAGACCAAAAACAGTGATCTCATCCAAAGGCCCTCCAGACTCGATTTAAAGCTGATACCCATTATGGTCAAAAAAAAAAAAAAATTATGATAGTGGTTATTATAAAAGTGTTCACAGATTCAAGCCAGATTTTAGCGATTTCATAGAACAACCACTTTTCCTTTTTTGGCCATAAATATTTCAATATAGTATCAATAACAGAAATTCAACTCATATTCTGAAAATTTTTTTTTATTGAATTAAAGGCTTATCTTCCCTACTCAGAGGGTAATTTATTCAACAATGGTTTTATTTCCATAGGTCATAAGTGATATTTTTTTGATCAATGTAGTATAAGTAGTAAAAATTTTTTTTATATATTATTTTTCATAGATGTATCTTTTATTTTATTAGAAATTGAAAGATTTTCCGAACTTTTCCCATTTGTCAAATTTGCTCCCGTTATATAGAACTTAAAACTTAGAGGACCTCTTAAATGCCGGATAACGCCACTAATAGGAGATGAAGCACGGCAAAGCAACCAACAAGGTTGTATGCGCCACTCAATTAAATCAGGTAAAAGATACTGAGGTACTTAAAAGCCTTGTATTTAGACTCTAAGTAAGCTTTTGTCAATATTATTTTTTACAATTATGATCCATTTTTTTTCCATTATCCAATACGCAGTGGTACTTATTCATTCCTTTATAATTTTCACTCCCATCTACTTCGAGTTCTCGAATTTCCCGCTGTATTCACCCAATTCTGCGCAATATTTTTATCAATCGGCCGCGAAAAGCAATTTTCCACCGCTTGTCAGTCGCACATTTAGTGGGCGAGCTCAATTTGTTTATGCAAAACTTCATTAGAATGCAAAAGTACATTTCCGCTTAAGATTCCACGAGCGCACAAAATTCAGCGGCATCCAAAAAGAGGAACAGCAGCCAAAAGAAAACACCAACAAAATCAACACCGAGAATTTCTCTCGTGAACTGCCTTTTACCACTTTCGCCATGTGCAACGCGCATTTGGTTCAAGGTTTTCGCCTTTGCATAGTCGTTCTGGCGCTGCCTTCCTACATAGTTGCTGCGGTTGTTGTTGTACCCGTTTGTGGAATTCAGTTTGTTTGTCTCCTGCCAACAGCAAAATTTCGGCACTCAACTGCTAAGTTGCTTGCAGCACGTCGGTAACTTTGTTGCCACCGCGGTAAGATCACGCCACATGTTTTTGAGTTGCCGCACAAAATTCACGTCAGCTTCAGCTTCAGCTTCACGTCTTCGATTTTGTTTGTTTTCGTTGGCGCAGCTGACGCCATTTCGGTTGCACAATGTTGACATTTTCCTTGAAAGCAACCGCTTCCGCACTTAGACGCAATGCGTGCGTTCGTTAACGCTCGGAAGTTGCTTTAAATCTACTTTAATCTATTTCTAAAAAGTTTACTTAACAATCGCTTGCCACCGAGCAGACAGCATCTTTAAGTTTTCTATGAAAATGTCATAAAAGGCTTTAGCAATACCGTGTCAGCCAAAAAGCTGCGACAATTTTCATTTCACGATTATTTCGTTCTATGTAGAGAGCATGCTTCTTCCGCCAACCGTCAGCTGTTAACTAATTCATTTTTAATCAACTAATTGAAAGCTAGTAAGGAATTCAGGTTGCTCATAGCCATGGCTTACATTTTAATGTGCCTAATTATTAATGTTATGTTTGGGGGGTATATTGTAGTAATAAAAGCGAAATATATCAATTACACACAGCTTTCACTTTGTCCAGATTTCGCTCTTATCTGGAAACGTGTTGCTAATGGGTGGAAGAACTTACGTGTTGCATATTTCCAAATGACCGACCTGAGTAATTGTTTGAGGAATATGCCGAAAAGATAATATAAAACTGGTAATGGGTATCGAGAGGAATTTACTCGAAAAATCTTTAGTTATTTGGAATTCAAGTTGCCACCAATTAAAATACTGAAAGAAAACTTGTATAAAAAAAAAAATTTCCTGAGCAAAGTATGTCGAATGTATGTATGTCGAAAGTGAAATGTTTAAAAGACATTTTGAATGTGCTCCGAGTTTTGATTTAAACTTATTTTAAAATATAGTTGCCACATATTTGAAAAACAAATTTTTTAAATACGTCGAATGTAAGTAAAACTGACAAAAACTGGAAGTCTTTAACGTAAAAATTTTTTGGAATAAAGGTGCCACCTATCCGGAAAAAGAAAACTGAGTAAAGTATTGCAAAAGGTTTCACAGATGTAATCTGTTTAAGTTATATTCAAGCTTCTTGCATTCTTGTTCATTTACAGCCTAAAAAATATTAAAAATTAAATTCAGTTTGAAACTAATTTAAAGTTGCAAAGATAGAAAAAAATATCTTCATATGAATCGCTGTGAATCAAAAATGTTCTTGGTTATTTTTCATGTGTGATTCAGAAAGTCATTTCACTTAATCAGAGCATACGGTTGTTAGTTCCACTAGTAGACAAATATTTTAAAACTTGCACTTTTATCGTTTCTAAACATTTTTTACTACTTAAATTTCACTACTCTAAGCGGCTTACATACCTGTCCTAAAGAAATTTTAATTGGTTGGGAAAAGCAGAGAGTATAAAAAAACTGAATATGAGCATGACTGAAGCAATTTGCTAAGCAATATTTCAGAAAGCCAACACCTCCAAAAAATTTTGCTTATTGTAAAAATATTTTCCAACTGCCCAACGCTGTAATGAAAATAATTGTACCAAATACAATAAGCTTTTCATTGCATGCACACATGCATACACCACACTACCACACAATAAATGCCTTCCTTCATGCTCCCTGCTCTATTATTTTGAGAAAATTCGGAGTAAAAGCGAAATGTCGTCATGTGCACAGCGTCTTGCACTCAGGCAGGAAAGCATATTTAATTACAAGCCAATGTAATTTTTCAGCTAAAAGCGCATTGTGTAGCATGTTTGCCCACATGTAAAAAAAAGTCATATGAAGAGTAATAATGAATCAAAATTACGGTGAAATTATAAATGAGATTGCTCTGATATATATATAAATATAAAGACCACAAACAAATGAGGAAATCTAATATGCCAACAGAAATGTCTGCTGTTTAATATTAACTTAATTAAAGAAAAAAAATACCCTTTACCCATGTAAATTCTTAACCGACTAAAAAGTTTAATTTATTCGTTTTTGTGTTGCTTTCAATAAAAAAAAGTTCAGGAAGTTTTTAATATTTTCGTGCGAATAGCTTGGACAATGTAGCTATTTCGGAACCTGCAAGTATGCAGTGCTATCCAAAACACCTAGTTTATGATAAAATATATAAATAAATCAAGATTCCTTATATGTTTTGACAGTTTTGTGGGTATCCTTCTTTTAATAATAATTTGAACAAAATAAATTTGAAAACATCCCTATAAGAAATATTGTTTACTTTTTTGCTTGGTTCTTAATTCATGATAAATTAAGCAACCTATTCTTAGGTTATTGACATATTCTACAAGTCGAAATTATTTAGTTCAATCATAAACTAGTGTTTGTAGATTAAGATAATATGAATATATTTAATATAATATAATGTGTTAAATAGGTAGGTTTAAATTAGCAAGTTGGCACTTTACGTTTACTATCTGTGTCATATTTACAAAAATATTGTTTTCTTACTTTGACCTGTGGAATATTTCTTTAGCCAGCCCAAAAAAAAACCTATTAGCGAAATATGAGATCAGTTATTGATATTTGATTTATATGAAATAGTGATTTAAAAATCAATTGCATATTCGGTATAGTCAAGCTCAATATGACATATGCAAAACAAAGCTTGATATAAGTATGCTAAGTTTACTGCATCCTGTAGTATACAGATGACAAATTGAATTTTTGTGAGTGCTTTTATTATAATATACTACTACTATACTACTATACTATATATAGTACTATACTACTACTATACTATACTATACTATACTGTACTACTATAGTATACTATATAGTATACATATACTCTATATATATGGTAAACTAAAGTAAGGGTTCTCAAAAAAATTCTATTTGTAAGGCATTTGCAGTTATTCCAACTATTAATTTCGAAAGATCCAAATCAAAATCATAGATTTTTCCTAATTTCCACACTTCGTAAAAACTGCAAATATAGACGCAACATCTTTCACAAAGACAATGAGAGATTTTGACCAACTGAACTATATAATTTAAAGAATGTCCACCGAGTAATCAATATTTGAATCCCAATAACTATGTTATGCTATGTATGTTTCCTTCAAGAAAAATAACATGATCAACAGTTTTCAACATCTGAATTAGCAGTGGATGTATTCCAAATGCATGTTTCTGTGTTAGACCGGAAGAAGTATTTATGTAATTGGTTCGAAATTCATTTAAATCGGAAAGTAATTTGTTCGGGTTGACAACTCCTGACGCTTTTGCAATCCTAAAAGGATCATGTACATTTTATTACTAAGCGTCAAAGCGCCCTTATTATATCAACAAAATTCCTGGGATTGATAATATGGATAGTTTTGAAGAGTTTATTATGTTATCACGCATATACGTATGTAACTAAAGTGTCATATTCATACTAATTCCTAATTGAGTAATTAAAAAAGTTTGTAATTTAGTGACTAATTGTTCTAAGCTTACTATACTTTGAGCAACGGAATAAGTTTTTATCTGTTTGGAAATATGTGCTAAATGGTTTCAATTAAATAGAGTCAATTAACTTCTTAATTGCACAGCTCATTGGCGTTTGAATATGTTATTAAAAACAAGGCAAATATTTAATTAATATTTATATAATTTGGTGGCCATTACTTCAAATTGTTTAGTATAGTTTTTCATATATTAGACCGTTTAAGTTTTATTACATTTCAATCTTAAAACAACAAGGTTACACAATCACAACGAGAAAAGGAAGCAATTAACAAATTTCAAATATACTGAAAGGATTATGCCTTACAAAAGCCAATTTGCATGAATTTATAAATTTTATATTATTAAAAATTAGAAAATAGCTTTCCTTTTCTATAGAAAATTTTAATTATACCATTAATGTCACAACGATTTTTGTTATATATTCATTTCGCCACGCTGCAACCTACAACAAAAACTTACTACCAATTAGACATGACCTCATTTTCAACTTCCATTTATAACACAAATTTAATTGCTACTTTTAATATAATTTTAATGCCATAAAAGCAGATGAACAATTTCCAAATGGGTGAGCATTTGAGAAGGGAATAGCATGCTGAAGAAAGCGCACACAAATATGGCTGGCTCGCGTATATTTGGTTAAAAATATAATATAAATGTAATTAGCAAGAAGTGAACAGCGCAAATGTGTCGGGGATTTTTTTTTTTTTTTTTGTTGAGATCAAAATTCATTTGTGTGTAGAATCAGATTTGAAATTATTTGCAGTAATTTTATATGCGAAAACATTATTTCCAGTTATTACTCTACCGAACATTACCCAAAGATTGTTAGATGAAAATGGCAGCAAGTAAAATCAGAAAACAGTAAGTAATGGGTGGCTCCAGTGCAACATAAATTGTACACAAATTAAAAATAAATTATTGAACAGAATCCTGAGAGGCTTTTTGGCATTCGCTAATATTTTACTTACAAAATAATTCATTTCAAATTTTTATTTTCAACTAAGAAAATAAAATAAAAATTATTTATTTCATGCTTGCCTATATAAATATAAATCTTTATAAATACGTGTAGAAAGACTGAAAATATTAACACATCATCGCACATTTACCATCTTGTTTTTACTTTGGCACTGATGAACAATGCAAATTTACCTTTTTTCATAAGCGTTTGGTCAGACGAGGTCATTGGAGAGCACAATATGAACTAAGAAAGACACTCGCAATCAGCGCGGGACAAATTAGGTTGTGGTTGACAAAGAAAAATGTTTATTGAAAATATTCAACTGCAGGCGAACCATTTTGACAGCAAACTTGGGGGCTTGCAACAAGGCAACAGCTGAATGAAGAAAACAAGTTTATTCAATGAACTTTGCCATAAATTATTATTGTCGTTGTAAGGGCTGAAGCTTAAGTGCATGCAATAATATTTCTCAAGTGCAAAAATAATTCTAATGTAGCACTATTATAGTAGCAAGAAAATTTTTTAAATCATTTTTTAGATTTTTCTTCGCACCTACTATTTTCAATATTTTCATTAATTCTTGCAAATCATTTAATCAGACCAGAACTTGCCATATTATTCCTTAATTCCCCATCTCAATCGTTCAATTTCATATTTATTATTATCTTTAAAATGAAAGTTCTTTATGCACCTTTAAAAAACTGGAACGACTACAACGAAATTATGTTACGCAACAAAACACGTCACAATACATGTTGCCCCTATGCGAAAGCTGATTTATTATTTCCTTTGCATTCGCCGTTGTTTAACACCAAAATGTATGACCGTTGCCACTTGTTTAAAATAAAGTTCCAAAAAAATTAATAAGACAAATCTTTTCTATAAACTGAAGTTAAAGCTGTAAAACGTTTTTGATAGAGGTTGCCACCTACTTAAAAACTTAAATTTAAAAAATTAATTATATAAACGGATTGTTACAATATAATTATCAAACGAAAGAAGTTTAAGAATACTTTCAGTTAAATAATTTGGGTCGCCAAATTTATTAAGGTCGCCAACTTTTTAACAATCATGAAATACAACTCACAAACTCAAAATAAACACTTGAAATGATGCAACAATAAAATTCCATCACGATCTGAGTATGTGTGTATAAAGAGTGTTACCATTTCGAAAGCCGAACTGATTTAAATAAATTTTTAAGCCTCTGCGGTATTATAATCGGATCATTTAAGTAAAATAAATTCAACGTTGCTTAAAACGTTAAAAAAAAGTTAATTCAATAAAACTAATTAGCTAAACGAATCTTTACAATATAGACAAATATCAATCAGAGGGCTTGAATAAGACTTGAAATTCAAAATCTGAGAAAGGTTGACAAATCGTTAATATTAATAGAATAAACATTTTCTGGGTCCTTTAAAAAATTAAGCGACAATGACATTCCATTACGTTCGAAATATATCTGTATGTACATATATAGAATACCAACATACTTGAGATTGCTCCATGTTAAATATTTAAATTCTCTGCCGAATATTGACTAAGAACGATATCGACAAATTATAAATCTTTAATTGCCAACTCAGTCCACAATATCACACCAATTAAAGTCAGCACTCCTCAGACGTTTTTGTACTAGAACATTTTTTTATTTTGACCAATATTCTCGCTTTATATATTGCAAAATCTTTATGCGGAAATGTTATGATGGAATTTCTAATGCTAATGGGATTCGTTTATAGTTAGTTTGATGTGTTTGCGTCTAAATAACCTAATTATTCAACTGTATAATTGGCGCGTCCAGTAATTACTGCACTACTATTGCAAATTTGTAATTCGACTAATTCACCTGCTGATGTTTTTATTGCCCTCTAGAGTCAATTGATTTTGATTGATATTAACAATGTACCAGATAAATAATTATAAACCTCTACACCGCTTTTGTCGACCAAATCGCTTGGGGGTCAGTGTGCATATTGTGGAAATACATAAGCCATTTAATGTTGTGTGAAAAAGCAATTAATTTGTTTTGCGAAAATTTTAGCGGCATGAGATTTATGTATAGGATTTATGTCTAGACATTGCCGTCTAGATTGTTTCTGATTTCGTGGTTATGCTTTTGATAATAAGGTAAATAAAAATTTTCTTGCATATATTGCAAGAATATTTTATTTACTCTTTATCCATGTGTCAAAATTCTCTTATTTTTTCTCTCAATTAACAGCATAGGTTCTTGATTTAGTCACGGCTATATACCTATGTTTATGTTTGTGAATCACTTTAGCCATATAATTCCGAAGGGTTATGCTAACTTAGCCTTTCTGCTACAGTTGTGCTAAAAGTTTTGGGGACAGAGCGGGAGGAAAGAAAACTCCCACGTTCTCGTATATAGTTCACGATTTTTACCCGTGCGGTCATTCGAAAAATAAGACTAGGACGAAGTCTTGATTGCTGCAAATGTACAATATCGTACGAATCAACAAAATTAAAAATAAATAATTTTTTTCAAAAAATGGTGGCTACTAAAAATAAAAGTAGATTTTATTCTAATTTTTTAACTTTCTCGAATGTTTTAAAAATATTTCAAACGGAAGAGAGATATTTAAAGAATATTCATGCCAAATTTCAAGTAAATCCACTGTTTAGAGCTTTAGATATCGAGACGACCGCATCGATAAAAATAGTTTCGAGAAAAACACTCAAACCGGTCTAGTTTATATAACACTAAAACAGCAATAACTTTGAAAATAATTTGGAGATCTTTTTGATTGTCTAAGCTATCGAAATATGAGAAAAAACTTTAATTTTTTTAATACAATTCGAAATACTTATTCCTAATCAATCTAATTAACATAAATCAAAATTTTCATCATATTAATTTTAGGGTAAGGCCCATATCACTAATTTTACTGTCGATTCACATAAAGCTATTTGAAATATACTCGCCTAATTTCATTGAGGTATCTCACGCTAACCACCAAAGGGCCGAAGTTTAATATTTTGGGTATACATCTCAGTAACTAATATTTCCGTCAACGTGAAGGACACAAATAATTACATCGCTGTATGTGGGTTTTTAAATTCTTATAAAAGTAACATATTCATTTAATATCTTTCAAGTATCTCATATTTTAACCGATATATTGCGCCTAAAGGCCATGAAGTATATAGGGATAACGCTTAGAGTGATTCAACTCATTTTCGGCACTAAAGTAAATTATATCCAATATAAAAAGTACATTTCCTTAAATTTAATTTTCTAATTTGCTCAAAAATGATTTTGTAACGTTAAAAAATTCGAAAAAAAAACTACTGACAAGAACTCAGACGCAACAGAAAAAATCAGAAAACATCCTAAGCAAGCTTACAACTAATAAGTTTTATATATAATTCATAATATATAAACTAATTTTTACCATTGTACTACACACAGTATTGTTTTTGTATATTTTTATCTTTTGCCACTGATTCTAAGGAATAACATGTCAGGTTTTATATAAACAATAACATTTGTATCAAAATTATTGTTTTCTATATAAAAAAGCAAGTGTCGAAAGTGTAAATATTAGAAAATTTCAGGGGTACTAATTGAGTGTTGTGGGATGTTGTTGCTAGTATATATTTTACAAAATAAGCTATGGTTCCCAGTCAACTATAATTATTGCTAGACATAAGTATACAACTTTATTACTATTAAAACTTTAAAAACTAAAAAATTGTACATGTTTTATCTCAAACTACTTGTTATTATAAAGAATAATTTCCTGATTATATTTGAGCATGTTAATTTTGTAAGCAACTTTGTGTGTACATACATATATTTGTATAAACACATACAAATATTTTATACACAAACGGCTGCACATAGGAATAATTTAAAAAGAGGCGGCAAGTTCAAAAGATTTGGATTTAAATAAAAGTGGCACAAAAATAATCCAAAGTGAGCGTGGCAAATTTGCTTAGATGAGTTCAAAAGGAATAAGTGATTAGCTTAATGCGTAAGACATGTTTATAATTGCTTAAACATACATAAGTGCAAACAAATTGTACTAATATCCATTTGTAAAGTTTCGCATTTATTCTGACAAAATTTATTCAGCGCTGCATCCTTACAACCGAGAGGAAAAAGATTTTTTAATGCCGCTCGCGTTGTAAAATAACGCCTCAGCTCCAAATGTGTACAGCAAAGCCATTAAATATATTTAATCATGTGTGAAAACACCGCGAATGCGTCGGAACAAATATATAATTTTAATTGACATATTCAGATACACACATTCAGAGCTTTGCATGAATTGGGGCGTAGTAAGGCTACCATTAAGGCTATACAAATATCGTTCATTGGACAACTCTTCAATGTGCAGCATATCAAGCAAGTTAGCAAGTGTAAAACTAATATAATATGAAAGCTTAACGAGCCAGGAGGACGGCGTATATTA
Source organism: Bactrocera minax (assembly GCA_021498325.1). Taxonomy (NCBI): domain Eukaryota; kingdom Metazoa; phylum Arthropoda; class Insecta; order Diptera; family Tephritidae; genus Bactrocera; species Bactrocera minax. The sequence continues at coordinate 1,474,925 of JAKEEE010000049.1, forward strand.
TTATTTATATGTAGGTATGTTAATTTATGCATAACTAGAGTGCACGAGTTTGATTATCTTTTCTAATATATACTTAAATGCATTAGGGTGTTCAAAAAATATAAAAATTTGTTTAAATGTAAATTTCTATCAAACTAGAAATATTCAAGGCGTGTCGGCTGGGTGTCAAGACTCGGATTTCTGTCTGAAGGCCAAAGAAATAAAAGAGCAACTGTTCGACACTGTAGCAAATAATGTCAATTTATTGATTCGAAACAGGTTTACAAAATATTTCACCACTGTATGACATGCTTTAGCTATATCAAATAAATATCAACATTGATATGGCAGTCTATGACAAACTAACGCAGTTTCGATTTTTAGCATTAAATTAAACAAAATAATATAAATAATTGTTTGAGTTTCTAGGAAAAAATCGAAAAATCATTTGACCCATGGATCATGAAATCATTTGTGGTATCTGTGTTCGTGCCAATATCCGTTGATACATTCAATTATTCGTTTGTTCATTCATATTTTAAGGACCACCCGATTATCCATAAATACATTTATACGTCGGTTGCAAATTCTTCAGCGCTTTTATGGGATGACGATAGCACATATGATTCAAAATCAATCATCAAAATTCAGTCAAAATAATTCTAGTCAAATATCGATAGAGACCACAGCGCCCATGTAGAATGTTTACCCAGCCTAACCTAACTTTTTAGCTGATGGAAAAAAAACATTTCTATTATGCTTTTGTACTATTTTCTTAAAAACTTTTTATAATGAAAATCCACCAGATGTGATTAAATATTATGTTATCATTTAATGCCCGAAACTAAACGCAAAATAGTATAGTTTCTTGGTGTCTTATGAGAAGATGTATATCGTAGAATATAAATTTTGGTAATCAAGAATCTGGAATACACTGCTATTAAATATGTATTTAAACTTTATACTGACTTACGTTGAGCTTACTATGAGTGAAAACAAATGTTAAAACGAGGCGTAAGTTCTAATAAAAATGCCAAAAAGTTTTAAGTTAGTTCTTTATTCGGCTGTTAAAGAATGTATTAGAATAGATTTAGAATTAAAGAATAAATTAGAACAAAGAATGATAATCTTTATTTATAAAATCAAAACTCAGTTATCTCAATGGAAGCATAAGGAGAGCGAAACAGAAAATGCTCGAAACAAAAGCTTGCTGAAAACAAATTTCCAAACTTTTTATTTTAGACCTACCCACTATTAACTTACAATAAAGAGATATGAATCGATAAAGGGTGTGTGTACTATGATATTCTGTTAGAAACTTATACTACTCTTAACTCTTCCTTTCGTATATTTGACATTAGAGCTACATGGTTAGCTGCCCTCGCCGTACTTTGAGATATTTATATATAACACCTAAAAGAGCTATAAAATCATTTATAACTGTGAAGGTCATCCTATGTTTGCTGTCTCGAAACACAACCTATAAAGAAGATAATATACTTGAAGTATAAAACTGTATTCAGTAAGTCAAGTTAGTTGTTAAGTTAAGTTGAGTTAAGTTGAGTCAACTGTATTCATATATTCCAGATTTCTGTGCTTAATGACAAATAGAATAAGAAACAAGTAGGAAATTATTTAGGTTCATGATTGAAAGAGCAATTATCCAGATCTTTTAAGTTTTTAGTAGAAATGTAAGTACATTTACCCTAACTATTTTATATACTTGTTTGCCCACAACCTTATTAAATACAGCAAAACCGAGCAGATATCACACAAATCGATTTTGTTTTAGTAGTTTCACAATTTTCTAGTTTTCGCTCCTTTTGCAACATGGTGTCACAAACTTTCTTGCCATAGTATGCCAATTAGCTTTTTTGGACGAAAAGTTGTCACTATCCGCCCTTACCACCCTTGACATGAATATTGTTATTAGTGTAAAAATATTTTTTTTGTGTTCGGTTTAATTAAACAAGTTTTCACTTAACCCGTGAGTATATAAATATGAGTGGTCATTTTTAAAGCCTTGAGAAATTAATAAATAGTAGGTTTTCATAACAGAGTCTAGAGAGAAATACAATGTTCGAGGGAATCACTATTTCGTTTGAAAAAATTAAATTAAAACAAGTTGTCTGAATCTTCGACTTTAAATTAGAAAACAAATTTAACTGAATTATAAAATGGAACCTTAACAAGCAAAAAACCAAGATTTTTATCATTTTTATATCACAAAAAATACTATGAGGCAACTATTTTACACAATGTAAATAGAAGCACTGTATTCTCCATCCTGTCGTCCACATAAATATTATTCTCACTTAATCACTTCGCTGTAACTAATAAAGTTCACTTACAAACGATTTATTTATGCGAAAATAGTATTCTGATATCGCTGTGATGCTTCGGTTTTTTTTATTCCAGTATTCTCCTCTTCTCCCTTGGTATTTTAGATACACAATGAGGAAGCAAAGTTCTACTATTTTGCTGCAATTTTAAACGTTTCCCGATTCGCTTCATTTACGCAATGGACGTAAGAGCTTGTGGCACTGTAACAAAGCTACGAACTTGAATTTTCTAATGCATTACAACTACTTACCTTACACCATTTTCAGTTTTTCCACATTGTTCCTCCTTGGCAGACCAGTATTACAACGGTTAAGCAATGACGTAGTAATATATGTGATTTACTTGACTTTGGCTTTGCTTTTTATAGCCACAAACACACTTGTATATTTCCTTCTAGCACGCAGCGTCTTCCCTTCCACACCATTCTGTGCTGCTCCTTATCCGATGCTATCTCTTCTGCTCGCTCGATAGGTGGGTTTGGGAAATAGTACTTAACATTATTTTTCCTTTTTACTTGAACGATTAAGCAGAGGACGTTGCTATTGAGATTTATGTGAAAACAAATTGTGAACCATGTTTATACGTAAGGCGTTCTGGATAATATTCCAAAATTGTAATATGTTGTTTTGTTTTGGAAACTCCGAAGTTTAGCGCAAGAAGGCGGTAGAAAAAAGTGGGAGAAGAAACTGAATGGCCTTTATTTTAAGTGACAGTCGGAAATGAAAGTAAGCATGGGTTATTCTCCGGACAAACCAAAATGATTGCGCGTACATATGTACAAAAATATCCTAATAAAAAACTTAATAATTATTTATTACCGAAAAATTACGCAATTATTAACAACTTGTAATGTTGAAGTGTTAAAGTGAAGTTATTAAGTATTAAATAAAAGCGTCTATATATGGGAAGAAACTCATCTTCGACTATTATATATAATGTTCGTTTTCATATTACTATGATCTGTCCGGAGTAACTCTGTTATATAATACAATTTTATCAATACAAAACAATAGTATCAGGTACACCACTATATATTGCCTGAACCTCGCATACTTTCTTTTTATAAGTTCTATAACTATAAGTTCATCACCTTCCTTTCATTTCTTTAGATTTTTAGCTTTCTCGATAAATTTTACTACACAATAATCCAAAAACATTTTGTGGGCCTTTTGATGTTTTCGTCCGGACCAGCCTCTTGTGGACGTCCACAGCATACCATCCTTCCTCTTCGATGTTCATATTGCCTCTACGTAATATAGCAACTTACCAACAACAACCCCTTACGAATGGTTCCTTCTCTTGCGCGCAAAGACCGCCGCTTATATACATTTATTTTATATACCAAAACATGTTTCATTCGAAATTCTGTATCTCACAAACCAATTGTGCGGCAGCTGTAAAATGCGACAGGGTTTTTTTTTTTAAGCTTAGCTCTAACTATAAGCATATGAATTCAATATACTAGTGGCACCTTCTCACGAACTTTTCAATCCAACTGATACGTATGAAGTATTTGTTGTACCATCACTTTAAAAAGAAGTTCCTGAAAAAATATAACGTCTTCGTTTTATCCGTTATCGAATCCTTGGTTCTTTATTTTAGTTTTAAATACAAAAGGTGATTTATACAATAAACATGACATAACACTGAATGCATCAAAAGTAATTAGTCGCCTCTAGATATAAGCTTCTATAGGAGAACTCTTACTCTTTCATTCGTTCATTTACTAACCCATAGAGCAACCCACCCATTAATTGTTTTTTGGTTATACATCCTTTTTTTCTAAAAATTTTCGGTAACATTGGACGTCAGACAGCATTTTATATACGTTTTATGCTCTGCATTAAACCTTCTTTGCCATTCAACCAAATCTGTCCTAGGGTTTCAACTGCTTATTTTTTGTACTAAAGTCATTAGTGTATTTTTCGACACTGTCGGTATTAATTTGATCTAAAATAGGCAAATGAAATGGATAGCAATGAGCTCTTTCTATTTCAACAAAAGTTCTATTGTACAATACAACCCGGTTTGCAAAGTACATAAAAAGATAAAATGCAATAATCTAAAGATATGATATATCTTTGTGTCTTTACTGAAAAATTTAAATCGTATATAAAGTAATTACAGCATTTAAATCTTTTTCCATAAATTCTTGCGCAAGATTCACATATACACAACAACAACAAAAAGAAAATTGGGCACTTGAAAACCATTTTAACTCATTCAGTGTGTTTTAAAGTGCCAATGAAGACACAAACGGTGTGAATATCATAGACAAGGCTAAACGATTTGAAGAAAAAAAGTATCTAATATGTATATACATATTTTCTTGTATAGCAATATTCTATGCCAGAAAATTTTCTTTTATAGTTGTTCTCTTTATTGACTGAGCACTACAAGTATCACATCCCTCTATTAGTGTTATTAAGGTTGTAGCCGTGGTGCTAATAGCTAAACACATACCCATCTATGTAGAAGTGTGTCTATTATAAAAAGCTTTGTGTATATATGTATGTATCACAGGTGTTCACTTTTCATAACGCACGTCTATTTCACAAGCACAATTTATATTGTGTGAAAAACGCCACGTGCTGCAAACAACACAATACAATGACGGTCCCAGATATGTTTTCATGCATACATTATGAGCATTTACATAAAATAAAAAAACAAAAAGTACAGCTGCTAAATTCAAAAGCAATTTGTAGTGCAGTTGTCTCATTGAAAAATACCAAATGAGCACGTCTCTATTGTGTGGACAACTACAATTGCACCTTGAACGTTCACAAGTGCATTTGAGAGACTGAGATTGAGAGATACAATTCTTCGTTCATATAGACAAATGCGTAGTTTCGCATATCATAGCAGGCAAAAGATATTTGCTTTCCTTCATATTTTTGTTTATATTTTCAAGTTTTTCTAAACTTTTTAATTGTTAACCCAGTGCTAGCAAAACTCTAAAGGATTGACGATGGCAGGTGACATTGGTTCTTCCACAACCTTCAAATTAGGAACGGCTGTATCCATATATGTGCACCTCATCGATTTACATGCAATAAGTTCATAAGGTAAAAAACTTTTTAAAAATGATAAGATCTACAATGGCTTGGTTTTATTTCTCTAAATAATTGTATTAAAAATATCGCGTATATATTAAAAAATAACATATTCCGCCAAAATTCGATTTTAATATTTAACATAAACTACCTTCGCTTCGCCAATGGTTAGAGAGTAGCGAATCGAACAACCCATAGCAGCTATTTAAACAAACTGGACAGTTTTAGTGCAATCTTACGGTAACATGTTCTCTGAAGCAAGCGTGTCGTCAAATCATGAAATTCGAAATCGAAATTTCGAAAAAATCTAAACCATGCTTCTTTGATTTCGTTCTCCAGGCCTTCCAGAAACATTATCTAATAGTCGCTGTTGATGGATTTACCTTTTCCTAGATAGTTGAAGAGAATTATTTTGAGGGCGTCTCAAAATATGGACGCTATAACTTTCCCTTGGATTTGGTCTATCGTTTACAGTCCACACCGATGACTGTCTGGCCTGCGGAGTGAGATGATGGAGCCATGTTTAATCTTTTGCTTTAAGGGCTAGAATATTAAGTTCGATACAACTTAAAGTTGTATAGTATTGAATTCTTATTATAACATGATACGAATGAATTCTCTATAATATGTCTATAACAAACAAAAATTAAGTTCTTAAGTAACGCTTCTTATCGCACATATGTATTTATCTACGCACAGCTCTAAATAATAACAAAATTTGTTTTAATTTTTTTATAAGGAAAATGTACATACAAGTACATTCTACATACATGCATACACATTTGTTTAGTTTTATAGCATCTACCAGCATTTCAGTGATTTCCTGCCGTACATCCTCAGGTCGCTCAATTTAAAATGTGGCTACCTTAGTCTACTAGTAGTAAATTTTCAACAGTCATTAAATAAATATGAGGGTTTCTGTTGCTTATTTCTTAACGCTTACCTGCTCCATGTCAAGCACGGCGAGATAGAGAAATATTTATTCCAGTTTAAATTAACAGGAAGACAGTCGCCGCTGACTATAGCAACCGGTTAGGTGAACAGGAGACCAATGCTGCTCTGCCCTATGTGGCTGGAGTAGCTTCCGAGCTGTCTCACAAATACGAGACGTGCTTTTCAAGGCCGGAAAGTAAAGGGAAATTGGATTTTTGTCACTATTGTAGTATAAATATCCGGTAATAATTTATATACATAAAGTTTTGCCCATCTACTCAAGTTAAAGTAGTGGCGAAATTGCTTCTGGATAGTAAGAATAAAAGAAATATCAGTTGTGAGAGTAGATGTGATAATTGAACGTGCAAAGTTTTGTACTCACATAGTATTTAATTTACCTCTCCACCCCAAGAGTTTCTATAGGTTTAAACTGATTTTGAATGAACTTGATTTTTATTTGAAGACCAATTTTATATAGAACAATCGTGAAACAAACACCGTTAATTTTAACCAATACGATTTAAGACTCATATGATATAGGTGTTTGGCATTAAAGCATATCCCAACTCTTAACTGCAATTTTTATGAACACAACGCTATTTGTATATGTATTTATACAAAGGGTATAAGGTAGCTGTCAGAAAGATTGCTAAAATGTGACAAAATATTTACTTTGAAATATTTTTGTATCTCATTACATTTGATGTTTTATTGATTCATTTTTTGTGTAAATTGTTTCCAATATTAACTTGAATAATAAAGAATATAAAACTGAATATGCTTTCAGTAATTTAAAAATAGTTAATTGTTAATAATTTTGCATGCGTAAGCTTTCTGTTTAATGAATTCTCAAAATTCTGTGTAACTGTCACGAATAATCGCTTAGAGCTCAACTTTATTTGCATGAAATTTAACACTCACATGTACACACATGTGCGTAATTTAAGCACGGCAAACTAACAAATATGCGCTATTTACTTACTTTATTTGCATTTCACTATTCTCTTTTTTACTTGCAGATGTTCTCACAATTAAAATAAATAAACTAACACAAGCAACGTATAAAAAAATCAAAATGAAATTGCAAATTAAATGTAGCAACCCCCAAAACCGGATTAATTAAAGCATAAAATTCAAAATATCTACAAATAGTAATTCATTAATATCTTTCTAGCAAAAAAAAAAAAAACAAATGCAAACGTACTAAAAAATGCTACTCACTATTTTTTGCCAGCGACTCGCTTCGTCTGCAAATACATATGTCACTGCTCCTATCAACACTATCACTCGTGAGGCGTTTGACCGAGTGTCAGACGCCATCGGTAAGAAAGCCGAGTACAAATGCGCGTGATCGAATTAAAAATGCCTATTTATAATCGTATTTAATATGAATCTAAGTAATGAGTAATCGGCAATAATTGAGAAAACATTACACTTTGCACACAACAACAAATCATGCAGTGTCGACATCGCATATATTGAGTTGCTTTGTGGGCGGTTTTTTGCGCGGGGGTTCGTAATTTTTTGTGCGTCTGCAAATTTTCACATTTTATCGTTGCTAATTAAAAATTGTGCAACATAATGTGGCAAGTAGGCGAGAAGAGCAAAGCAAAAAGTGTTGAATAAGTGCCAAAAACTTTGCGAGCCAAAAATTAAAAAAAAAAAAAATAATTTAAAAATAAAAATAATTAACACTGATTAACAGTGCACATGTTGCAATAGTATGTTTGCATGCACAAAAGTGAAAGCCCAAATTGCTGCAAATTTCTGCGTGAGTTCTCCTACAAACGAAATAAATGCATAAATAATATTCCATCGAAGCTCGCTAGTAACTAAAAATGTTGTAATGGACAAGTAAAATTAAATTATGAATTAATTTAAAAAATAATATGTAATTTTAGTCAACAAAGTTGAAATAAATGTGAAACAATTTAAAATAATTACCTGTTAAAATTAGCTAATTGCATATAAAAAAAATAAAAATAATAATAATAATAAATTTAATTAAATTAATTAAATAGCAAATATGTTAGAAAAGAATCATTTCCACTTTGCTAAAGCCAAAAACATGTGTTCCGATTAATTATAAGTAGGTGCAAGCAAACAGAATTCTCAAAATCAACACCCCACCATCACTATGGCCGGTCCACAAGTGCAACATTCACATTCGCAGCGCCCCAACAGCGCCTACTACATGGGACTCAATGGCGGGGGCGGCGGCGGCATTGCCAGCAACGGCCATCACAATGTCGGTGCGGCGCACACCCACACAACGACAGCAACGAACATAAGCACTAGCAGTAGCGTGAACACAGGGTTGCATGCGCTGCGCCAAATGTCAACCGACATGGAGCTAATATATCGCGGCAATAGCGCCAATTCCAGCCATCAAACGCAGTCCACACTGTCATCGCACGTCATCCAACAACAGCCCACAGCTGCCACTGCTGCGGCGAGGACGGTGATAGGCAACAACAGCAGCAGTTTGGCTGAGGTTGGTGGTGGTGGTGGTGGTGGTGGTCAAATCATCAGCATAGCTGGTCCCGGGTCGAGCGCTAGTGATGCTTTAATTGTTCCTTCAAATGCGGCGGTGAAACGCAGCAATTTGGCGTCGTCAAAAAGAACACAGCGAAGTGTTGAAATTGTCGTCGACGCGTCCCAATGTGGTGTTGTCGCTGACGGCGACGGCGACGGCGACGGCGCGGACACCAAGTCTGGCGATGACGTCGAACAGGGACGTCGCATGTCGCGGCATCGGCGTCGACCATTACATCGTCGTTTTTTCAGTTACCTGCGCAATTTATTTCAAGGCAGTGCCGCACAGAATGGTAAGTGGAAATGCGTGCATAATCGATATGTGAGTATTGCGTGGAGTGTGGAGCGGAAATAGAGAAGCGATAAAACGAGTAATGGAAAAGTTGCAATAGGCTTTCCGCTTTATTATTTTCATACACAAAAGTTTACTAAAAAATTTCTATTAAGTTGCATATTATTAACTGGATAGAAGTGAAAACCAGTTCGTACTCTCTTGCGCCTAACTACATTGACTAAAACTGTAACTAAACTAATTTCGGTGCTTCTTCTTATTAACTATTGAACTAGAGTAACTTTAGAATATTTAGAGACAATGTAATTAATGCTACTAATACTAAACTACTAATACTACTAATACTAAATTCGACTCGATTGAATGAGACTAAACAAGAATTACAAAGACAAAACAATTTTTAAGAATTTTTACTTTTTTTGTAGAATTAAATTACAGCGACTGGAAAGTGCATATATGGAGAAAAGATATCAAAAGGCTGAACTGTAAATATAGAGATTTTTCGAAAGAAACTTTCGCACACTTTCACTTTTATCGAATTCATTCCAGCTAAGAGAAAATTTGTATAAGTTTTAATTTCAAGCATAGTTTTTTGATTTTATGAACATATCAAATGCATGGGGCTGAAAAAAAATATTTTGTTACCTATTGGTATAAACAAAATTGTTGGCTCAATTCGATTTTGTTTTTCAACATAGCTGCTATCGAGTGTGCCATACTGATTATAACGATTTTGCAACTTTTCAATACCATTTTCTTAATACGATTGTTCCTTACCTTTAAAATAAACCTCAGTCTCGGCAATTTCTTTCTCTGAATCTCTTGCGGTCTGAAAACAGGCAATAGTCGCTATAGGCTATAGGCTATTATAGGCTATAGGAGCATTCGGTGGATGCCGAAGTAAATCGAAGCTTAATTCATGTAATTTTGCGTTCTCTTAATTGTGACCCCGTGTAGCACAGATTTTTCGAATAAGCTATACGCTATATCAATCGCTATATCAAACAAAATTATTCGATTTGGTGTACTTTTTTATACATTTATTTAAAATATCAAAACATGCTTCACTCAAAATGCTATATGTATCTCACGAATGAAATGTCCGACAGTTGTGAAATCTATACACGCGTCGACAAACTTGTGTAATGTAATGTAATTCAAGAGACAACCTCCCATGTGAACGATACAAACTTTTCAGCTTACCTGGTAACTATTCTAAGTTTTACTGTATATCCAACAGACGCATATTTATTTTATTTTTCTATTTTTTTTAAATACCCAGAAATAAACATCTCATTGTTCTTCGAAACTTCTTTGTAGCTGTCGTACACAAACAACTAAATTGGTTTGATAATCCCTCAAAATGTTTCTCCACCCAGAAATTTCCATTAAGCGGAAAGTTAATACACATTGTTTTCACATTTCTTTTCTTATTACTTTTTTCAGTTGCACTTAAGGTAAACGCCAAATTTGATGCGTAGTTTTGAGTCAGAAAAAAAATCGCGAGTCAAACCACTGCTGATGCGTAATGCCCCAAAACAAAAGCTCCTTATTAAATAAAACATCCTGAATATCTAATGAAATAATTTACGGTTTCTCTCTTGATTTTATTTATTTATTTATCACAAGCGTGCCGGAGGTTCCTGCTCCTATGTAATTCTGGTTTTCTTCTATCAAAACCACTAAATGCGTAATCACTCTTTAAAGTTACGTTAAAACTTAGCGCTTTCTCACTTACTCAAATACTCAAATACTAGAACTGTCCACGTGGTAGAAAAAAGTTGGCTAATTTAAATCTTCACCAATAAACCTGATCGAAAACAAAATGCTGGTACTAGTAAAAAAAGTTCTTCTTTAAACTTTTCGCATTGGGAGTAAACCCAGCTTCCCTCCAAATACTACTTAATTTCAGTTTTAGTATCATTGCAACTTGAACCCAACCAATACGGGAAATTTTTTTTATAAGGGTTAAAGAACTTGTAGAGTCGTTGGGTCAAGTGGATCGATATAGAAGAAGACTATGTTGAGAAATAAATCGCAATTTTTCCAAAATTGTTGCCTTCCTTTAGAAGGACAAATACTCATAAGTGACAGTATCCCACCGTATCTTTTATTACGATAAATTGTAGTAAACCCAATAATTTCATTGACTTCAGTTCTGAACGTTGAAAACAACTATATTAAAATAATTAAATTTATTAAATATGATTGACTATTCATCTTCTGTGTAGACAGTGTACCGTCGGTTCTGTGTAGACACAACCGAATTTATCAATTCGTATAGACTACAATACTGTTAGAAAAAGAGTGAGAGAAATATAGAGTGCGGCCAGTGTGGCTACAAATAATAATCCGTTTAAAACCTAAATCGTAATTTAAGGATTTAAGGGTGGCTGTTTGGGTCAGGCCTTTTTTGCGACCTCCCTCTTTAACCAACCAAACAAGTCTTTAGTTTTTTCAAGACTTTAAGAATAAAAATAAAAACTAAACCATTGAAAGGACAAGAAAAATAGAAAGCCAAGTTTTCTTGAACTGCAATATCAATTGATATCTGATATTTAAACTAGGTTAATCATTTTGATTATTACTTCCTAACTCGAATGTATTGTGAGAGTATTTTATTGCAATAGCAAATATTAGTCATAGAATCATTAAGGATTTTTAACGCTGTTTACATCATTACTGCCAACAAGCCAATTTCATTTAATTTGCAAGATGTGTAAGGTGTAACACCGCCCACTTTTTGGTGAAATCACATGTTTTATCAACGACTGAACCATTTTAGGTTGGGGTGCAGTTTGAATTGTATTGCAACCACTACTACTTCCCATATGACAATATTTTAAATTCCATCAGGACATGGATATCAGGACATGGATTCCATAGGACAGAGATGAAGCTCATCCATTGTCCTCATTCTCGGCACAAAAATTCGTTCGTATTGCTTTTGATCAGTGCCAGATTGACCTTTAAGTCGATGTATCTTTGACCGAAATTCAAAAAACGTGGCCAAACCAAAGTTTTTGAGGTCATATAGTAATGCATGGAATATGCGCGTGAGATTACTTTCGAACTACTTTTAGTTGCTATATGCAAACATTTGGAATAGTAACAATTAACACAGATAACGAGTTTATTTGGATTTACTAAACCTTTCTATACTCACATATTCTCTTGACTTGTATATACTCTGCTGAAATAATTTTAACATATGGTTCATTTGTACCATATTTGAATACTATTTGATATGATTTGAGTGAAGCACCTATTTTCTCTGCACTCTGAATAAAAATAAAAATGTGTACATATATTTAGATTTTAATTGCTCTGTTTTCAGAACAATATCTAAAAAGAATTTCTGGTGTGATCTATCATTTAATAAAGTATGTACCTAGCTAATTTTAACATAGAAGCGAGCCCTCCTACTATTTTTAACGATACACCATAGATCTTAAAAAAAAGGAAAATTTTCGAAAAAATATATGTATAAATTTTGCAGCAACGAATGTTCGTTCTAGAAATATATTCCCATTATCACTTTATAATCAGATGCCTTTTTTTTGTTATTCTTGATGCCGCCACAAGCGAACAGCATAATTATTATTTTTGTGCATTCATTTTCACAATGCCGTAAAATTTTCGTGTTTTATCTCTGCTTGGACATGACCAGCGCAAGCTGTAGTAGACGCAAACTGTAAAACATGTGTTTGTATGTTGTTGCATAGCTGCACATATGGATAATGTAAATGCATTGAAAGAGCAACCAACTGCATAAACACACCTTGACCTCAACTATTGCAACAGCCACCGGCACACACGATAGCCACTCCACATTTCACAAGCCACAACACTCTTACTAGCCATACCATTATGTATTCGTGTGTACTCGTATTTACCTAAAGTAATAAAGGCTATGCCAACAACCAACCAACTAAGCAATGCTATGAGAACTGTCAGCAAATGTTCAACTGAATGTGGTCTCCAGGCATGATATTCATGAAAAATATTCTCGTTTTTACACCAGATAAATTTCTTTAATTCAGTGAAATGAGCGGCTAGAAATAGTTAATATTCACATAAAACCAATTACTGTTCTATGAATATAATGAAATAAAGTAAGTTTTCCAAAGTAAGCCTAAAGCCTAAAAGTAGCCTAAGCTCTAGTCTCGAACGTGACCTCATAAAAGCTACGAACTGTCAAACTTTCATAGTGATTGGTACATGACATACCTAACTAAAACATTTTTCTGTCAAACACATTTCAAAAATGCAACTGAACTGGAATGGAGAAGTACCTAGAATTACGGGTCCTTTAATTTCAACACGTATATTATTCTGTGTATGCTTGTAAGGAACTTTAAATGTTTATTAGAGTTTGAAACATGTTCCGGATTTAGTATTTAGTGGAGAAGTGATCACAACTACTGAAATAATAAACTCCTAGGATAACAATGTTGAAATTAAAAATTAACACCGCATTTGATTTTCATTGGATCATACCCCCTGAACCCGCGTTTAATCAACTCGGCTGAGATTGTTACTGCTTAAATGACTGTTCGGCCAGTTCATATTAGACCAGTTCATATTCAACCAGTTCCAATTCCACTTTTCATTAAAGAAATTCTTTCGCATATATGTATATACGTGTTTGTGTGTATTCCTAGGATAATATGTGAACCAGCATGCGGTTGCACGTTGCCACATGTTTGCTTTTGTATGCAAATAAGCACCTGTTTACGCATGTTTATTTAACTGCCGCAGCACGAACGCTCACCTGTTTGCCTAATTTTTTATATAGAACAATATACACACGTACGACTTTTCAGTGTGTGACAACGTCGATGTTTGTAAGCATTAAATTCGGTGTGTGTAAAGTGTTAAACTTTATAAGGCATTTAAAATTAAATTTTACTTCGGATCATTTGACATTCGGCGAACAAAATTAAACCACATAACTATATATGTGTGTTCACTCATATAAATACTACATATAAAATTATTCAAATGTAACTCATTAGTTACAAATGCTAAGTGGAGTGGTGTTTGTTTGATTTGGTAAATTATTGGTTTTGACTAAAAAGGGAACTTTTATTAATTTGACGAGAATGCTCAGCAAACATTGTAATGGTCAGATCTAATATCAATAAATGAAAAGAGATATTTATTTATCAAGAAGCAAAGTGTTAAGTTTTGCGGTATCCGTATATTAGATATTAGAGGTTTATATTAGATTAGACTATTAGGCATAACGATCTATTAAAATAAGCCCAAAGAGTATAATTTTTTTCAACATATTTTTATCCACAACAAAGCTAGCCTAATGGAAGCTACTTAGCTTATTTCAGTAGTATCAAGTGATTAATTACAAGTCAGCTGAACATTTTATACTCTCGTAATTTACAGGGGCTAAAGTCGGTCGAATATTTTCAGATGTTGTCGAAACTTTATTGACATAATGTTAACCAAAATATTCTGGCTTCATTTTGTTTAGACATCTTCGATTGAGATATATACGATATAAACTCAACCAAAGGATCGAAATTTATTATGTATATGACGAAAAAGTCAACTAAAAGTGCGGAAATCATTATAATATATTAGAGGTAGAGGGCTTACACCAAGGTCTGGACTTGTTGCCATCTTGTTCTGCGCTAAACTACATTATGGTTAAGAAGACATGCCCATTTAATTTCATTAAAATATCACATATTTCGACTATTTATTTCTACTATTTATCTATAACATAGTACAACACTTTATATTTGTTCAATTAACTGCATTTTATGGATGTGATAATGCCCGATATCACCCAACTGCAATCCGATATTATACCAATCTCCTCAGAGTGCCAGGGAACACAGGTTTCCGAAGTTTCATGAAGATATCGTAATTTTTACTCAATTTATCGCTTGCACGAACGGACTGACAGACAAGCAACCGGAATTCAACTCATCTAGTCATCCTGATTATTTACATATATATAACGCTATAACTATCTCTATTAATTTTAGGTGTTGCAAATAAAATTATTTTACTCCGTGCAACATATTGCGAGAGCATAAGTTCAGAATAAAGCATTTTAGGCATTCGTGGTATGGCATGTGAATTTTTGAAGTTAAGTCTGAGTTACCAAATATCTTGATTGATGTATGCTTATAAGAATATAAGTTTCAAAGTAAGTGAATATTTCAAAATATTATTGAAGAAATTATTCTCTTAGGAAAAGATAATGACATTCAGAATAATACAACTGCCAGTTTTTGAGGCGTTTAAGTAATCACTTAAAAATGTTAACAGAACTGATTAAGTAAAGTGAGAGTGTATAGTTTAGTTTAAAGAAAAGATCAGATGTAAGAAGAAGAAGAAGCGTGTGGTAAAAATTAACCCATAGTTATTGCTTTCATATATAAATTTTTTGGCCAGAGAGCATACCTCAAATATAGTAAATCGATAATTAGAGAATCGAAGATGGAAGCACATGTCCAGTATCTAGTAATCCTATCACCAAAAATGCTCGATGATCCTCACCTGATTTTTATTAAGGCTTAGCATAATTTATTAAGTAAAGAGAACATTAGTCAACGCATGTCCTTTTCATGTAAGAAATACACTTGTGAGCTTAATAATTTCCTTGCTGTCACTAAAAATAGTTGACTTTTCAGGACAAAAGATGATTGCATGAGCATCTAAATATAAATTTCCGTTCTAAGTTTCATTCAAACAAGACTAAATATAGAAAAGTAAAATATCAAATGCAAAGCAGACATACAAACGCCTTTGACAAGAATGCGAATACACTGCTATATAAAAGTATATATGCTTATATAATATGATTTAAAATTTACTACTGCGGTAACATGGGGCCTTATAGATATTGCTGCATTCAACCATTTTGAAACCCATATAGCTAACTTAAGTTGAGTCAAGTTGAGCTCGAGGCTCACGAGCTCGTGCTGCTCAACCATAGACAGCAATTACATACCTCAATATGCTCGTGGCAGGCAGTGTCTGCTGCACTGGCACTTACCGGATTTAGCTGCGAGCCAACCAAGTAAAGCTTTTTGAAGCGGTGATAGTGAAAATGCTGGCGGGATAAATGCTCACGTTGTTCACTATATATGTACATATGCACCCTTCAATGCATAGGTTGGTCTGTACATAAC
This sequence comes from Bactrocera minax, assembly GCA_021498325.1. Classification (NCBI taxonomy): domain Eukaryota; kingdom Metazoa; phylum Arthropoda; class Insecta; order Diptera; family Tephritidae; genus Bactrocera; species Bactrocera minax. Next base: position 1,491,226 of record JAKEEE010000049.1, read on the forward strand.
CAGTGCTACCCAGCATACGAGCACATGTCCCATTAAGGTTGTCCGTGTTCCCATGAATATATATTGGGCTTTTTAGAGGTACAGAACGATGTTGGAAACTGATATATCTGGCACTTATATTCAGTATACTCTGGTAAATTACAACACAAAGGCTTATACTATACAAGAACAAAGTTTTTATATTGCCGAAATTGATTTCAAAAACTCGTGTTCTGCGCGGCAAAGATGTATTTACATTCAAATCATATTCAACGAAGAGTCACATTTCTGGGTTAACGGATACGTAGGAAAGAGAAATTTATTTATTTTTAGTGCGAGGAATCCTGAATGCACTAAAATCAGAAAATGTTTTGTCCGGTGTAGTTTGCATGCTGAAAACATTATTGATTCTGAAAGGATACATATACCTCCGAGGTGAAAGAGGTGACATCGTCATGCCTTCACTTAATATATGGAGATAAAGGATATTTTCCGACGTCATATTACTTTTTCCCATATAATAATAACTAATATGTTAATATTAGGTTGAGCTAACGCTTAACTTAGGTAAAACTATATTTCAAATTAAATATCTTCGAATTCGAAATAAATCCATTCCCGTTACTTTGTTATCGTTATATTTTAAAGACGTTTCGAATTATTTAAAGCTACTCGTATTATTTTTCTCAATATTACAGTACGTTTGCAATTACTGCATAGAAACAGATATTACGTTAGTTTCATCCCGCGATTTTTTTGAAGTGTATTTGACTGAAAAATACATTGGTTTGTGAAGTCATGAAAGAAAGGAGAGAAGGATTTGTTTACAATCAGCATGAAAGTTAGACAGTTATGATCTAGTGTGTCGCAATCTTGTCTATATCTTTCTAGATGCGTACACATCTATTAGCCTTTAAAAAAAATTCTAAGAAATTATGTCCGTAAACCTGAAAGTTCATATTTATACTCTCGCAGCATACTGCAATAGAGTATAATGGTTTTTTTCTCCTAAAGGCTGATTGTAACACCTAAAACTAATCGTGACAGATATAGAGTTATATATGTATAAATGATCAAGTTGACGGGACAAGTTGAATTCCGAGTGACTGAAATCCTATATCACAGGAACGACTGTGACCAGGTGTAACCAAATTTTGTGCGTGATATTATATTGACATTCCTAGGTGATATTGTGAAAGGCTAAATCGGAATAAAACCACGCCTATTTCCCATATATCACTATCTTAAATTCGATATAATCACTTCACTTTACAGTATATAAATCAAGTACATTAAAGATGTTGGATCAAACTTTGCACTAATGCCTACAAGGTGTGCCATTTCATTCCTAAAAATTGTCGAAATCGGATATAACTTTTCGAACCCTATTATTGTATATACATCATATTAACTAAAGATTTTCGAACTTTCTGTTAATTTTATACCTTATATATCGGTCAATATGTGAATTATTGCAGCGAAATTCAGAGAGCGTTTCTTGCTGATAACATATTATACTTGTGCCTAAAATGGGTGAAAATCATTAATACTTATGTAAAAATTTGAAAGTTCCGGTTGGCTTTATACGGTATATGTCGGTCAATATGTAAGATATCTTAGCAAAATTAAATGAATGTGTATTATTTGATATACTACAGTTTAATACCTAAAATCTGTGAAATCGGTTACTATAGCAGACTTTATGCCGAATATGTTCGTCACTGTGTGTGTTAACTTCACAAAATTGCGTGGAAACATATTCTCGAGCATACTTGAGTAATGCCAAGAGTTGCTGCTAACAGTCCAGACCCGATATAGGGATTTCCTACATTAACACTGAAAATATTCCGACATTAAAGCTGAATAGGCTTTATAATAATGAACCCAACGATTACCCTCCTCCTGCCCAACCGACGCGAGTAGCGCAATTCGCATACGTGCGGAATTAGCCGAGTCATGAAAGGAAAGAAAGTTTTTTAAACATCGAGATCTAAAATTGCCCAGTTAGAGAAACAAAAATTTCAACAGCTAAGATTTGAGAATAAGTTGTAATAAGTCTTATATGATCTTACTTATTAAGTGAAAGTAATAAATTTTTTTAATGCTGAAAAGTGAGTCTGATAAATCAATTTGATTTAGATGATTTTAACAGTAGCAGTCTCAACTGCCTGGATAAGCGAACCGGGGTATTAAAATTGACTTCAGACAAGAGAAAAGAACTAAAAATTGATAAATTCAGGAGTTTCACTAAGAAGGGTATGCCAAACATTTCCTTTCAACTAGCGAGCGTATGAAGATTTATAGGTTTTGAACGACTAGTACATAGAGGAAGACACAATCGAGAATGCCATCAGAAATGCCATAAAGCAAAATGTAAAAATTCTTTTTGAGAACTCTAATTTGTCAGAATAGATTTAGTAACTAGGGTAATTTTAGTAACTCCATATCACAGATCTGTATTCTAATATATTCTTAACCAAAGCGGTAAAAAGAGTTTTAATAACATATGAATCGTCTTTTTAATTCTTTGGACCATCTTTTAGCAAAACTAAGAACATCTTTAGCTTTCAAAACCATAGTGTCTAAAATTCAGTTTCGGGTCCATAGTCCATAGTCCGAAAGGAAAAGACGAGATCTACGTGAAAAGCACATCGTCTTGCATTTTTTAAGAATAAGTGGCATATGATTTCTATCACATCAAGTAACTAAAATGTTTAAGTCTGTTTAAGTCTTTGATCTTTGAAATTTGCAAGTTACTTGTTTTATAATGCATTTTGGCACAGACTAATGTGTCGAATACATATGGTCATACATGCGCACATCCCGACACACGATGCCACATCAACAATATGCAAGCGAAGTAACTGAGAAAAGCCATTCAACATTCTCGTTGCAAGTTCGTGGTTTTACTGCGAGGCATTTTTGAAATGAAAATGCGTTGCTACCATTTGACTTTTGTTGTGCTCAACTTAGTCATATGCAACAGAGTAGTTTGTAAGCTTGTATTCAAAATACCAGCACGTTGTATTAGAAGAGAAATCAGACAAAAACCGGCAGTAAATGTGAAAGGCGGAAGACGGAGCAACGCTGAATGCTAGATAGTGTGCGAGCATTAAATTTTTGGAATTTGGATTAAATTACAGATATTTTTGTGACATTTACTGCATATTACAGTTAAAAAGCATTACACTGTCGTGTCGTGTGTTAGCGTGTGAAAAGTCACACGCAGCCATGTCTGGTGAATATGGAGGCTGGGGCTTCGTTACAGTATTGTTTTTGGCCAAGAATTCACGAACAAGCTAAAAAGTGTGAGCAGAATTGAACAAAAGTGAGCATAAGCCAAGCATTTTTTTTTCCACAAATACTGGCGTTTTTTTCGGATTACTTCACGCCAAAGGCTTTAAACTTGTAGGTAGTACTCCTTATTGATCGTTGGACCATGAGGCAAGAATTCATGATGCACTGCCATTAAAGTTGAAGAATGCAGTCAAAGAACATTCCCGTTATTTTTTGAACACACCACGTATTACTCAGACCTTAAATATTTAAAAGGAAATCGGTTCTTATCTTCTCCCTTCTCTATAAATTGAATAATGCCCGTTCAATGAATTTCAACGTCTATTTTAACTTTGATATGAATATTTCGAGCAAAATATGAAATTTCTATATATCCTTATGCTTTTTTAAAAATTTTAGGTGTAACTACTCACTTTTAAACTGTTAAGAGAATCCAATGACTAGTAATTATGTATATCACTTACTAGTTAACCTTGACCATAACCGTGCGCCTTTTTCCTTGCAGGGTGTGAGTGAGACTGGTACTAAATCTGCATCACGCCCTGTGTAAGTCACTGCTTGAATATGTTTGTGCGCTAACACTGATGAATTGCTTTACCGCATAATGTATTTGTTATTATTCCACGGTTGGTGATGACGATGGCACAAAAGCGCTGCGGGCTCTTACCTCCACTTTAAGTTAATGTTGCATGTAACAAGCCAATGTCGCGCTGTTAGCTAAAAAGTGACATTTAAAATTCATTGAATACAATGCCATATGGTAGGAAAAAAGTTACGACTTCTATTAAGCTGATTTCATTGGTAAAATCTGCATCGTTTGTATATGTATGTATGTATGGCTTTGTGTAATATAAGGTAATAATTGGAATTCGTGGGTCGAAATTCAGAGGGAAGCTTCCAGGCCACTGCAGCGTTTGTCAAGCATAGGCGGCTGTCATTAGGTTCGCACCTATTGCTCCAGAATACATGCTCCTTTAGGGAAGTTTTTTATTCACTCCCAGAGCAGGATAGCTATTCAAATCTTGAGCTCACTGACCCTGCATTCTAGATTAGTTAAGAATCTCTAGCTTCGTTATCAGTTGCGTCGAGTTTTTTTGTGATAAGATTAATTTGAGTGCGTGACCATTGCGAAATCACAGGAAACTATCAACATCTCTTCTCTTTACTAGACCACAAGTGCATTATAACTTAATCTCGTATCTTATTGGTCTGACCCGAAAAGTCGCGAGCCAACGAAAGCTTTTGAGAATATTTGAATCCTTTGAAATGTAATAAGAAATTATTCTGTTTGAACAGTTCCTATCAATTTCACAAAATTTTAAAGCATACCCTTGATTGCTAAATAATCCACTAATCTATTACTTCAAATTACCTTTAAATTGCACTCGATCATTCAATTAACAGGATTAAATAGAATACTGTATTTTAATACTGCAATTTAATTCGATAATCAACAGCAATTCGAAGTGAAGAAATAAAGGAATGAATTGAAGGAAAGTGTAGCAACAAAAGAAAAACAAATAATTTGTCCTTTACTTCGATAACGTCGCATAGTTGCGACGGCTTTGCTTGGCTGGCGCCTGTGCCACTTTGCTATATTGTCGGCAATTGCACAAAAACCAACAGAACGAGTCAGATAAAAAATATAGCGTTTTCTTTTCATTGCACATTTATTTTTTTCCTCCACAGGCATTTTCGCACAGCTGCATTTAATGTGACTTCATTATCGGCCACACAATAAAAAAAAATTCGAAGCTGTCGAAAGCTGTATTTATCGGTCGTTCGAGTGCATGACGCACCGACAGTTAAATCTCAATTGGTTTGGTAGCCCGTCTAGTTACAAATTGGAAGTTACTTAATAAACTAAAATGCTTAGTATGTACAATTCCGTAAGTGGTTGAAATAATATTGCCTCATAAGGCATAATAAGACCTCAGTAAAAGGCTGGGTAGAGTATCCTTATTGGAGGTCAAAATTAAAGGATTCCGAGGAATAAAATTTTGCACCGGTACAAACGTTCCTCTTGAACGATCTTAGTCGCTATGCAAATTTTTATATGAATATTGAAGACAACTGCTCAAAATTTTCACCACGCTGTTTTAACACCGAGTTGCAAGTGTTGTTACTATGATGTAAAATACTCGAACTAGTGTTTGCAGTATAAGTACCAAACAAATTGCCATGCAATAACATTTTTTTTTTCGTCTTTTTTTGTTCATTGTTTTGCTTATGTGTCGCCTATTTGTTGCACATGTTTGCGTTCACATGCATTTATATTTTCATGTTGCCAGCCTCATTTACTGTTTTCAATTTATGGAGTGCTTCCACTTTTTCACCCATAAATTTGCTCATTCAGTTCGTATTTTTTAAGCCGCGCTTTCGCATGGAATTCAATTAAACTCATTTGTGTGCAACATTGTTGCACTTATAAAAGCAAAATAAAAATGCATAAAATTTTAAATTTAATAAAAAATGCCAAAGTCAGGCGTTGCAATTTGCTCGTCTCTTTAGCCATTCACTGTTCACAACATTTGTTGCATATGTGTGTAAAATTTAATTTCTAGTAGAATTATTTTGTTCTCCTAGTGAAAGAATATTCAATTTGCACCTGTCAGTTGCTGACGAGCCGCGCGTGTCAAAAGTTTGGTATATCAGCATTTTTGAGTATTGTTTTGGTTATGTGAAATATGCAATGAGTTTTTATTAACAATTTAATATCTTATATTTTTCATACTTTTATTTATTTTATATTTGATTTTTTTCTCATTTCACAAGCAGTGAGCAGTTAAGCATGTTATGCACAAAATCACATTTCGAGACAGTGTTTTTAAATAATTAAATTTGCTTTTAAAATTATGGTTTTTAATACAATTGCGTTACGTAATTCTACAACATTTTGCGACAATTCAATATTTCTAACTGACTTCGAAAATACGAAAATAAATCTCCAACATTACAGAAAAATCGTCGAAAACCTCGTATTGTTTTAAAATAAGTATAAAAAGCTTTGTCATATCACAATCGTTTGCGATCCGACCAAAACATTTATGAATATTAATTTGAAGTAGTTAAATTTATTCATTTCCTTTTATATATTAATTATCCCAAAACTATAAGTTTTTAATTTGTTCATAATAAATTTTTTTCAAAAAAAGCTAACACTTGGGTTTCATGATGTAAAAAATATAAGAGTCAAGTCAGCAGGATTTGCGATTTTCATTACAGGGTTAGGTGGTGTGGTTCTTCAATTTTTTTGTTTTTTTTTGTAGAACATTTTAGTTTAGTCTTTAGATCAATTGCTTTATTCAAATAATCTCTAGGATATTAATTGAAAAGGGAAAAATTCTAGGCCAATATATTTACAATGAACGAGAACAGAACTGGGAATACTTTTAAGAACTCATAGTGGAACATCACAGACTTTTGAAAATCTGTCAAGAGGTTTGCAGAGATTCTTTGAAGAAAATGAATTAAAAGTAGGCACGTATAGATTGTGAATTAGTGATGAGTGACATTATTTGCCGAGCGCTTTGGGAAAGTTGATTTATATAGTAACTTTATGTAATAACATCGGCATTTGTAGGTAGAAGTAAATGGTTAAATTATCATAATGTTTAAGAAAGCTCATAAGAATCAAATCATGGCCACATTAAAAAGAATAATTTAGCGATTCAAATAAAATTCCCTGAAGTAGTCAAAAATTCAAGATTAAAAGTTTCCAGAGCTATACTTCTACAAATGACTACCTAGTTCTATCATTTGTTGTATTTTTCAATTTAATACCTCGAGTAAAGTTTTTCATGCTTAGTGAAAGCATAAAACTTTGTAGGTCATCAAAATGCTTTTAAATACTCCCTCATTACATTCGAAGTAACTGAAAGTCCCAGCCTGTACATGCATATAAAAGTATTTACTTACTTGGCACTAATTTACACATAGTTCTTGTCTTCCGATTGCTTGCTCCGAAGTAGTACAGCCGTAATTTCATTAAACAAAAAATGAGTATACATATTCATACTAATGTACATGTTTGCATAAATTTGAATGAAAACTCTCATTAGTGTAAAATTTCTTTTCATCTACTTGTTGGTATCGAGTTGCAAATAGCTACACTTTATTACAATTTAATGCATCGCAATTTAAATTGAACTATAAACTGTTCGGTCGGTTAATTTGTAAACATATAAAATGAGCCTTGCTTGTTGCACGTACTGGTAATAATACTTACATACGCGGATATGTATAGCAACAAAGTTGCTGCCAAAAATTCCTATAAATTTAAGTTGCACAGATTTCGGTAAAAGTTTTGTTTATTATCGGTTTGCACTCAAGGCGAGAGCCTACCTTTTAAACGGATGGTTAAATGTGCATCTGTTGGTTCTTCGTTAACAATTTAAGTGCTGTCAGTAGCACAAGCTTTAAGTTCCTGATATGGTTTTGTTTGTTAAATTATTTTGGTTGCTTTCTTTTTTTACCATTTTACAAATAATTTTACTATGAAGTAGCAATCTGAACATAACACTTACCACCATAACGTTCGTTCCGATAAGTAAGTGTTCCTTCAAAAACTTTACTTTCTGCCTCAGGATATTTCAAGATGGATTCTAAGTTGAAATTTCCTCTGAATAGCAGCCGTTTAAAGCTCATTAATTTACCCATACTAATTATAATTAAATGTACATATTTCAATAATTTCAACTTATAGTTTTTTCTTCTTGAATTGTTCCCACCCGATTATTATGACAGTTTAGGCCCTTACTTTTAAATCAAGCAAAGCTAATTTTGAACAAAGTGAACCATTCCGTCACATAAGTCATAATTTTAATTTTAATCTAACTGCATTTAATTTATGATATTCACGTTTTGACATTAAAAATACTGTATCAGCTTATATTATGCAACTTTCGAGAGAACCTAACTTTTATCTGCAATTCCAAATCCAAGTTGTTGAAATTTATGTATACAGTGGCATTAAATCTCGACGATGAAAGAGATCTCGTGTCTTTCCTGCCTCGGAAATATCTGCGCGTCATGCGGATTGCTCTCTTTATATTGGCTGGACGGGAAGGGGGTAACCGCTGGTTTATTATTTTAAAAGGATTACCGTTAACCATCAAGAAGACGTGACAACATAATATCTATGCCGAATTTTATTTTATTTTTTGATGGGAAGTCAAATACAACGGGTTCTGATAATCATGACAATTTAATATGTTTACTTTTACTACCCATATACATTTTTAGATAACAGATGTCATATTCTTAAAGCACTATTTGTGCAAAGTTTTTTTTTTGCAATAACTTAGCTTGAGTTATATACTCTAATGTAAAAGAATCAGATGGAATTTAAGTGTTACATAGGAAGTAGGTTTAAATCCGATTTCGCCCATTTTTCCACAAAATATTGTTACCCACCAAATTTTGTTGATATTGGTATACTAGTTGTTGAGATATGAGATTTAATCTAGATATGAACGGTGCCAACCTCGTTGTGCAATTTTTACACTTGCTCCCATGCAGCCCTTCCGTGCTATATCTACAGTGAAATATAAAGCTTCTGGCATTTTTTTTGTGGGGGAGTTAACGTATTTTAATGAGTTTTCAATATAACCTTTATTCGGGAGATGGGCGTAGTTCTCCTCCGATTTGACAATATAAGAAGAGTTCCTAGAGGGATTTTTGCCCCCCACTAGTTTGGTTGATATGATTTTGGTGGTTTGTGAGATATTTACAATAAACCTATTAGAAGGCGGACCACAGCCACACCCACCTCCCTACTCTGGCCAAATACCCCTCATATCAAATTGCAATTTCGAGTCTTAATTTGTGGCTTAGTCTACTACAGTCGTCTACTAGTCGTCTCGTCATCCTGATAACTTTGTTATAAATAACACCATATCTATCAAGATAAGTTCTAGGCGTTACAAACAATCGTTAGGTTAACTCTGTGGCAAGATGTTTCGAGGGTATAAAAATTATATAATCGTCGCCACATCAGCCATCAAAATTTATAAAATCCGCAGTGTTTCTTGACCGATTAGGTAATAAAATTACATAGGGTGGTTACATTCTATGAATTTTCTTAAACACTAATAATGAAATGTGAAATATATATTTTTGTAATTTCTTTTGTTTTATGAGTCTGGAAGAACTTGTAGTTTGCCATGATCTTTTCTTCTCTTGGGCATATTTAAATTTTGCTTTATGAGCTCGGTTAAGCGCGTTACATATTTACATTTACTCTACTTGCCTTGTTTAAAAAGAACATCACTCACCTTAAATACGTTCACTTCAATAACCTGCGTAAATATTTGTTCGCCCTTATAACATATTTTTCTAGTTTACAATGTATATCCAACCTTGACACATTTAGTGTAACGCCGCTTAAGATTTTGAAACCATGAAGTGTCGAGCAGTTTCCTGATTTTTGATGAATCCGTGACGCGCGAATGAATGATTCATGACTTATAAGCGTTTCCTGTTGTCCTTTTTGTTGCGCGGAAGTAACGTCAACATTTCATCACTTATCATCCTTTGCTTTTCGACGCCAGCGCCTTTCGAAAGCTGGACAATGAAACGAAGGTATCCAGTAAGAATGAAACTAGCTGGGTAAGGAAAAGAAAAAACCAAAAGAGGGAGATAATAGTGAATAAACAAAAGGTACAAGGACAAAACCAACACTGCAGGGAAGCATTGCACATTGTGGAAGAACCGCACACAGCGAAAAGAGAACATATATAGTACACATAAGCAAAGTTGTATGGAAGTATGGAGTATGTTCCAACGACATGTTCTACATTGCGCCGACTTGACCAAATTGCTTGATATATCACTTTCTTTCTATTGTCTTCATTTTGTTCTGCGAACAACCGCTGTTGAATCTGACTGTTAGTGATTCAAGATTTCATAGTGCTTATTATTTTTGTCGTTTTTCGTTTCAGTTCTCATACTTGATTTTTATTGCGAAAGTCGTTGATAGTAATCACTATTAGTTTTCTCATCATCGCTCTGTTTTCATATTCTCATTTTTTAATTTAGATCCCATAATGTGTAAAGTAGAATCACTGGTACGGAGATGAATATCAGATATGGTGTTTCTCGGCTGACTGGAGAGCTGAATGTCCGATCGCTTCAAATAGCCTCAAGCCAAAGTAATTAGGTACAGGTTTATATGTCGATCAACACAAAACGAGTACAAGTAAACAAAAGCGGGTTATAATGTTATATTCAAAAGCAAAGCATACGCGTAGCAAAATTCTGTTATATTGTCCAAGGCAAGACAACTATACATTGGTAGCCTTATACAATAAGGGCTTAAATTTTCACGGAATATCGCCTATATCTTTTATAATATGTAATATTACTCAACGTTTATTCGAGATTAATTTTAATAATATTGGCTGCGTGAGTTACAGTGAGAGAATGAGAAGAATTTTTGATACATTTCTTTTGTATACGAATTAAGAAAGTTTCAAAAGCTTTGAATAGTATTTGAAAGAGCTATGATTCGGAAAAGTTAATATCTTTCGAAGAAAGTCGAGATCCTTTTTGGCGCTATGTATCATCGCCATAACTCCAAGTTGGACATATGATTCTATTAATATTCCATTCTACACGAGCATAACTACTCCCTTAGTTTAAGTTGCTCATATCCCAGTAGAATTTGGTTTCAGAATTTGTGATATCAGCTTATCGAACTTGAAAATAATAATATTTTAACGTCGTCGTCTCTCTCAATCATAGCTTAGCCTAAATAAACTAGTCGAGGTCAAGTTTTATCCGATGATAAATGAAATATTTACAGTAGACTCAAAGAATTAGTTTTTTGAAAACTCGTAGCACTTGTTTTCAATTGCCAAGTTTAAAGTCACGGATGAGAACCGTGATATACGATATATCGTAACACAAGGATATATATCGTATATCGTGATATACGTAATAATAATAATTAAATAATTAATAATAGTATATAACAGATATTATAGCAATAAATTAAAATCTATATGATGAGGATTTCGAACAAATCGTTTCATAGATTTATAGTTCCAGAAATCCACTTGACCTGACATTTTCAACCAATAAGATTTCACGGCACCGAGGTGTGGACCCTTGCAAGTGAATGTCAATTCACAACGCTTAAAATATGCGGTTTAAAAATTTAATCAGAAATTTTCATTCTCTCTTTTACCACCGACCGTTAACTTGAATTTTATGCGCGAATCGTAAAACGACAAAGTTACGCGATGCAATTAAAAATAAATGCTTTCAAACACCAGTGAAAAACAGTGAAAAGATAATAACAATAAAATACAACAAACAAGTTGTAGCTGTAAGGAAAACAATGCAAATAGTTTTAGATGTGTACAATGTGTGTAACGCTCTAATTATTTTTAGTGGAAATTACATAGCTTAAGATGAGTGCCTTCCTCCATTTCATTCATTTCCATAAAATTGTATTGTATTTATAAGTGTGTATAAAACCTCCGTTTGTAAAACGTGAAGTACTTGTGTCTGTCACTCAACTTGTCTCCTTGACTGCATCCTTTCAAGGTTAATTAGTAGCTGCAGCCATTGCGGCAGTAACAGTCTTGCGGGAACTTTGCTCTCAGAAAGACTGACAGCAACATTACGAGAGCGGAAAATACTACAATCAACTTGTAAAAAATAGAGCATGGGTTATTTAATTGTAATAGGAATCCAGCTATTTAAATTATTCATCGCGCAATACACAATGGAAAGCTAGCAAATACGCGTAGTAAAGGGGAAAGGGAGACAATTTAAATATGAAACTTAAGGTATAAGGCAACGTTTGCAGAGCATCTCTTTCTCTTCACAGTAAAATCGGGTATCCAACGGAGTAGCAAAAGTTTATACGAAAACTATGCCTGCTCTCAGGGCTCTAGTCTGGTCTAAATACTTTTGGTTCACCTGCCCCAATTTTTTAAAACCAAAGATTTTTTGGTTGTATTGAGAACCCAAACATCAAAAAAAAAAAATTTTTTTAGGAAACCCCTTTCCAGCTAAACTGCAAATATTTTATATAATTTTTCCTTTTAAATAATTTTTTTAAATCCCATAATTTTTGACTTGCAATTCCTCATTACTCTTAAAATATGTGGAATAAGAATGTTATTATATTTCCATGAAGTAGTTGGAATATCTATAGAATGAATAATATGTCTATAAAAATGTTCAAAATGAATAGCCTAATTAATTTCACCTTGTCTGCCTGCAAGTCCGTCCGTCAGTCCGTCCCGTAAGTTAAATGACAGAATGGAGACTTACCTCCCATTGAATCAATTAGAAGTAAGGACGAAGAGTATGAGTTATGAATGAATGAATTTAGAATACGATATGGCAATATATCAATTTAATTACAAATTTGTACGTATATTTTCAAATATTTTGTCTGTTTATATTCAATTATTTTCCTAGTATATCTCATGTTAGCTTTCGCTGGCCTTCATTACTTGCCAAAAAATGCTTTAAGATTCACCCGTTATTCAGTCATGCTACTTCTGGAGATTGGTCATATTTTTTATTAAAATTCTTATATAGGATTAAAAAGTTTCAGTAAAATAGTAGAAGATGGTATCGGAAAAAAATTACACCATTTTTAAATAATACTTTTAATGTAAGGTTAAAATAATTACAAATTAAGTGGATGATAAAAAGATATGATACGATATAGACGAAAATAGACGATGTTGGATTTTCCATGCTACTTACCACTATAAATACTATATGAGAGATCAAATAAAAAAAAAAAAACAAGTAAGGAAGGGCTAGGTTCGGGTGTAGCCTAACATTTTATTCTCTCGCTATGCGCAATAATCAGAGACGGGGAAATGTTTTCAGGTGCTGGCATAACTTTATATTAAAAAATGGTGCAGAAGAATTCAACGTTCATTACTCGACGGAATTGTCAATGGATTGCAATCATATTTGGTATCTTATTAGCTTATCTTACCAACCAAGGACTCATTTACTTTTATTGTTACATTTTGCTTCGTGTCACAGATATTTATATTAAAATCTACCAAATTAATTCAAAAGTGATATTAGATACATGAGGAAAAAGCCAACCAGAAAAAAGGAAATCATTGCATTAGAAATAAGCGGCTTAGACCATGGTCTAGACCGGATTCATTCATATTTAGCGCGAAATCACATTGTGTTTAAGAAAACATATCCACTTAATTTCATTAAAATATGACACATATTGACCAACATAAAGTCTGGAATTATTATATCGGGCATTTTTGGGATAGGGGAAGATCTGCACTGATCACGTTAACCCTTTTCATTATTCAAGTATATTAGGGAACATGTTTTCACCCAACTTGTGAAGGTAACTCACACAGTGACCGATATATTCGGCATAAAGTCTGCTAGAGTAGCGAAAATCATTATACGTAGTATATGGGAGCTGGGATAATTCGTAAACCGATTTCACACATTTTCGGCAGCAATGTATGTCCGATATTACACGTTCATTTAATGCTGCTAAGATATCTTACATATTGACCGAAATATATGATATAAAGTCTACCCAGAGGTTGAAAATCCGTATACTAGGTACGGGGCTACGTATATGCGGGCTCGGGGAAGTGCTTACCCGATTTTATCCATTTTAGGTACATGGACACACTGTTATCAGAAAGAGACGTTCTCTAAATTTCAAAGAGATAACTCTTATATTGAGCGTTATATATGGTATAAAGTCTACAGGAAGGTTGAAAATCTATATAGTAGGTATAAGGGGACTTGGAGAAATATTCACCTGATTCCCTCATTTTTCATACTATATCACACTATTATCATAGAAAGATAACACTCGAATTTCATTACAATATCTTACAGATTTTGCGATATTTTCGACAAAAAGACAGATAGAGGCACTGAGGTCCCAATATTGGGTATCTGGTGGCTTGAAAAATTATAAGGCGATTTCGACTATTTTTGCGCATGATATGACAAAGCTTGAACGTACTATTTGTGGAAAGCTTTATTCCAATATCTTAATTACTACTCGATTTATCTACTTTAAAGTGAAAAAATCATATGAAACTTATAATTATGTTATATCAGAAGCAGGCGTGGTTTTTACCCGATTTCATCCAGTTGGACTATGTGACATAAGAATTCAAATATAATATCACAAACCAAATTTTGTTGAAGTCGGTTAAGGGGCTCTTGAGATATGGGATTTCTCCTAACAGTGGGCGGTACCACTTCCGTGATTAAAAGCTTAGACGGATTCCTATGCAACCCTTCCGTATCATATTTTCTGCGAGATTGAATGTTTCTGTCGTGTCCCTTCAGCGAGTTATCGCAATTTTAGTAGTTTTCAACATAACTTTTGTATGGGAGATGGGCGTGGTTATTATCCTATTTTACGAATTTTCTCAGTATATGAAGAAATCCCAGAGGAACTTACTCAGAGCAAGTTTGATTCATATAGCCTTAGCGGTTTCCGGGATATATATATTAAACCTATTTAGGGGCGGGGCCATACTCACTTTTACAAAAGTTTTTGCCCAGAGATGCCCCGCCCTACTATAATCCTCCATACCAAATGACACATTTATGTCTTAATTTTCTGCTTAGTTATAGCACTATATCAGTTTTCGATTAATGACATTTTATGGGCGTGGCAGATATCCAATTACAATATACCAACAATCCAATCAATACCAACCGTCTTAAAGAACACGTGTACCAATTTTGATCAAAATATTTTAATTTTTACTCAAGTTATCGCTTGACGGACGGACGGACGGACAGACAGTCACTCGGATTTCAACTCGTCTTTTCCTCCTGATCATTTAAGTCTATATCTAACTTGTTTAGTTCTAGGTGTTACAAACAACTGTTAGGTGAACAAAACTAATATACTCTGTAGCAACATGTTGCAAGAGTATCAAAAAAATCAGGTTACTCTTTTTGAATTATCGTAAAAAAGTGTGATGGTCGTTACAAAGTAAACCGTTCATAAGGGATTTGAACAGAAATTAACTGAGTTTGCTATTTTCCCGTGGTGACGGGTATATGAACCCGTCCCGGACCCGGACATATGGAGAAGAGGTGACATATGGAAGGAGAAGTTTACTATAAAATATGATTATATTTAATAATTTAATGGCATATTATATTTAATACGTCTGATGGATATTATAGGTATTTGTAATCCAATTGCATATTTTCAAATAGCACTTTGCTGACATAAACATGGTCGTTCCAACCGATCAAGTGTTTAAGGTATATTTTTTTCAGAGAAAATTAACGGGGTCACTTTTAAACTGATAACCCTTCATCCGTGTATATTATTTTAAAGCATTATAGAAAATAAAAAAATTTCAAGTTTATTGCTTGTACATGCGGACTTATATATATATTATGCCATTTATATTATATATCGTTAAATAAGTGCAAATTTACATAATTTTGGCATATTCTCGATTATAATTTTTCTCCTTCCACTTAATTTTTCACTGTCAATCAAATAAAATTTTCTTTTAAAACTTGCATGGTAAAAAATCCTTTAAATAATATCCAGTCAGTAAATATATTTGTATATGATTGCCCTTCATGTGCGCGGTTTACTAAGTTGATAGGGCGAGTTGTATATAAAATATTTACTCAAAAAGTGCAGAAAAAGCGAATATCAGTCACTACTACTCTTCACGCTTTTATATTTATTATATTTCGCTTCAACTATTCACTGCACACTTCCCACATCACTTTGAAATTTAGAGTGCACAAAAACTATCACTATTTTTAACCTATTTTTTCCGTTACACTTTGTTTGCTTGTTATACTTTATAGTTCGCTTATTATACTCATTGCCTTGCATTTTACTTGTTTTTCATTAGCGGAGATTTTATTTTTTATGCCCTGAATGTTTATAAATTTTAAAGCAACTGAAGATGCGTGTATGTGTGTGCCAAGCAACGCATGCGCAGAAGATTAATTTTAGAAACGTGTGTTGCAAGTTTACTGGGAAGGCCAAAAAGCCAAGTAAGTTACTGCAGTTAATTACATTAACTTGTCTAAATTGGCAACAAAGTGCTTAGTATGTATTTAATTTTTATTCCTTGATTATATTTCAATAAATAATCAAAGTTTATATTTCTTTGTTGGATGCAAGGTCAAAAGAATTTATTTTTCCTCAAATGAAGAAAATTTCTTCCTTCTCTCATTATTTTGCAAAAAGGCTTGACTTAAAACTAGCATATTGGCATTTGTTCTTCCTTCCTTGAAGTGCTTCCCTCCATGGAATAGTTTTGTAGCATAAAACTAACTGCTTTGTACTCAATAAAAGAATGTAAGGAAATTAAAAAAACCTTCAACGAAAAGATATTACATGAGGAAAAACTTTTAATTAACTGCACTGTCTAAAATAGATAAGAAAGACGAATGTAGAAAGCGAATGAATAAGTACGAATGCATTTTTTTACAGATGTGTATTTGTGGGTAATATATTAGTTAGAGGTTAGAGGTTGCTATGCTAGTATATACGAGCCACTTCGGCCACTTCTGAATTTCAAATGAACTTTGGGCGCCAAATTTTGAAAGAGTGCCATTTTTTATGAGATTTATTATACTTCAATGATACTCGCCACAATGTTTAAGGTTGGATGATAGGACTAAAGATAAATATTAGCCCACATAAATAGGTATCTATTTTCGGTTCACTACTAAAACCAAAGTCTATTATTGCCCTGCTCTAACATGTGAGGACTTCTACTTACCAAGCGTTAAAGAGTAATGAATCGAACACAGCTGTTCAGCTGGAAAATTACATATATTTGATCACACTGAACGAATGGAAGCACTGAGTTATTTGGCAGTCAGTGTCCATAATTTCATTCCTTATTTATTAAAATCAGTAAATAATAAAACTTGTCTAAAATCTCCAAAGCAAAACTTGGCAGCACCGAAGAAAGTGGTTATACCACTTTATTGAAATGTCTTACTCTCTTATATCGAATTCAACTCATCAACTTTAGAAACATAGCGAGTAGAGAAATAACGAATCGAAGGCTGCTTATTTTAATTATATAACTTTAATTATCACATTGATTGCGTTGCCAACTTCTTTTATGTTTTCTTGTAGTTGAAGCCTTTTGATAATTAATTTTAAACGGTTTTATTACAGGATTATGAGCAATTAGGATTTCAGTTAAACGCTACAACAATAACAGAACTTCATTATCAAGGGTATGCTTTGAATTTTGGATAAGAAGCTCTTATCTCAATTATTTTCCTAAATATCGTGCTATGCTTGAGCTGAATCAAGAAATATTTTACAACAGTTACTCTCTCTGCTCGAATTGTTTTTTAATTTCATTAGCTCAGAGTATTCAGAGTAGCTCTTGTTAATTTTGAATTTGCGCATTGAAGGAAGTAGAAACCTTCGCCAGTAACACTTACTTACTCAAATATTTTAAAAAGACGGCATATGACTTTTCCGTATGTATGAAGACAGATGAGAAAAGTCTTTCATAGGTTTAAAAAAGGGCAAAAATTAATGACTTGCGACTTTTCCGGAAGTTTGGATAATATCGAAACTGAGAATTATATTAAAGAACAAGGAGAGTACTGCTACAACAATATTTGTTCATTCCTTTAGCATTTCGAGAGTATGTTTTTCGTCTCCTGATGACTTTTAATTTTCATGAGATCAAAACAGATAACGCCTTTTAAATCTCAAATTGTCTCAAATTCATTGAATTAATAGATTTGAACGATAGCACATATAGACTTTTTCATCCATTTAGTCATACTGTGGAAGTCCTGGTTTACAAGCTCGGATACAATGTTGGAGTCCATTAAAAAGATTGTTAATAAGCTAAAGTGTTTTATATTGTATAATATCATTGATGTCGTATTTGCAACGTTGGAAAAAATTTCACCATATATTTTTATACCATATATTTCCATATATTTAATGCTTTAAAAATAGCTCAGAAGTGCCCAAATTTATTTTTCTAATTCTTGCATACAACTCACAAAGCCCTCGTAATTTTACTTAAAGCCGCCAAATAGTATGGAGAAGCACTTTTTTGTGATAAATGTTATATTTAATACCATTTTGTTATAAATCACTTTGCCAATGGAAACGGTAACTTTTCTTCTGAAATTTCAGTTTCCTTTGGAAAAAAAATGCGCAGTCAAAGGCTAGAGCAAATATCTAGATTTAACCTGCCGCTATTTACTTACTTTCCACAACACATAGCGGACCCAAAGTCTTCATCTTACCAACTCAAGGGATACTTCACATTTGCCGTTAGGCGTCTTTAGCGCACTTCATACAGACATACAGACTGTACATAAAAACATACATACACTCACTATTTTTAAAAAAACGTCCATGAAAACAAAGTGCGAAACCTGAAAAAAGTAGAAAGTCTAATACAATGGAATCAGTGATGCGCAAACATTGTGGGATGAAGTATGAAGAACACACATGACAATTGTTGATGTTCTTTTTTATACCCTTAAGGACAAAGAAATCAAAATGGAAATAAAATGAATAAATTGTAGAAAAAGTAAAGGAAATGGGACAAAACGGTACACGTATAAGCGAAGAAGCGAAAAAAGAAATGAAGCGAACACTCTGAATAACAACTGAGAAGAGACACAATTTTTATATGCCTATACTTATTGCTATACATACATATGTATTCTTACTCATTGACACAACCGCCAGCATTTGACAGCAAGTTGGCATGCCACTTTGAGACTTGCCACAACACCAGCACACAAAGCACAATTCTTATATACACAAAGCTACGCAAAGACTATTGACATTGTAAGCCTCTGAGACGCAATGACGCGACAAACAGTTAGAGAATATACCACAAGTGCACCCACATTCGTGAAATACTTGTGAAAATTAAAGAAAAATAAACAAGTTGAACAAGTTAAAAATTAAAATTGAGTGTGCCTTTAGGTATATACCTTAAACCACCTAAAGGCACCACCTAAAGGCAATAAAGTTTTTAATTTAATTTTATTCTTGAATAAAATTTAACTCCTTATTACATGTTTGTCTCATTCTCTTCTTTCTGTTTGTTGCAGATTCGGAATTGGAGGAATTTGAGACACCCGCACGCTATCGTCCCGATTCCTTAAGTGCCCTCAGCCGTACTACGCGTTTCACGGAGGATGAAATCAAACGAATTTATCGCGGTTTTAAGGCTGAGTGTCCGACGGGTGTCGTCAAAGAGGACACATTCAAACTTATCTACTCGCAGTTTTTCCCACAGGGAGGTTCGTGCGGTACAGTATACTTTATTTGCTAACATCTTGCGATTAACCAGAAGCTAGCTTTTGCCTGTTTTTTCGTTTGTATATTTTTTTCTGTGATATCCCTTTTCATCGGCTAATTTGTAAATACAACCCGATCACTATTATGAGCATAGACTGGTACACTCGAATACAATATTTTTTGTTATAATATGTCAACATGTCGGATAAAAGTAAATTATATAGAACTAGTGAAGGTGGCCATGACCACGCGATCTAATAAGATCCATGTACATATCTAACGAAGAACGTTGTCACTCTGCATCAACCAAATTATATGGGGATATTTTGTTTTACTATTTTACTTTAAATTGTGATGAGGTGTAATTGGCGAATGACCACGCCCACATCTCGTATAAAATTATTCTGAAAAACTACTAAAAGTACCATAACTGACCCTGTTCAATGAATAAATGGATTTCCTTCATTCTCGTCGGCTTTGTAATTATTATAAAGAAAATGTCTTGGATACTAAGCTAGGTATTGTGACGAGCCCACAAGTTCCCCACTTTAATTACCTTCTCATATGTCTTCTTCAGCGGCTCTTTAAGTTTCTCTTCATTTTTGGAAATAGGGCAAAGTCACACGGAGCCATGTCTGGTGAATGTGGAGGCTGGGGCATCGTTACATTATTGTTTTTCCCAAGAACTCCCGAACAAGCTAAAAAGTGTGAGCAGAATTGATCAAAAGTGAACATAAGCCATGCATTTTTTTTCCAAAAATCCGGGGGTTTTTTTCCGGATTGCTTCAAGCATGCGACGTTGAACTTTTAGGTAGTATCCTTAATGACAGTTTGACCTTGAGGCAGGAATTCACGACACATTATGCCATTAAAGTCGAAAAACACAGTCGAAGAACATCACCGTTATTTTCTGAGCGCATCTCTTATATATAATACAGCGAATTTAGCTACTATTCTAACGTAAGTTCTAAATTTGCAAATAGAGCTGAAGTGAAGTATTACAAAATAGTCTCACACCAACAAAAATCCACAAAATTCAGAAACTTTATCGCCCTATTGCTTTATAACTTAAAAACTTAAAAATTGCATATAACTAAAAGCGCTGAAATTTACATTTATCTGACTAAGAAATGTTGTAGAATACCGCAAATTAAGTCCCGAAATAGCCAAACAAAATAATTTCATATATTCAAAGGTCAGTAAAGTAAAGACATTTGCAGTCACAGTTTTTGCCACAACTGCACCAAGAAGCCGAATAAAATTCAGAAAGTTGATTGCAAGGCCAGAGCTTAGAAGAAGCCAAAGATAAGGATGGGCAATGGTAGTAGGACACTCAACTGCTACATAGATATATATACAACAGATTTGGGTTTGCTTTAACTTATCAAAATATGTAGTGAAATTTAGTAATTCTAAACCGCAGAAGACGATGCGCTTTAGCTGAAAGGAAGGAGTTGAATATTTACATAAATTCAAATCCGATTACACAAGTGAGAGTAGAGATTATCACTAAATGTAATTTTTACAAAGCACGAAGTCGTATTCCAAGTATAAGTCGTATGAAACATTTTGTGGTACGACTGACGTTCAGATTAAGTCAGTATCGGCACTGGGGAGAGCACAGTGGATATGAATGCAATTCGAATGTCAATTCATGCAATTTTGCTATCTCTTTCCCTATGAGCGGAAATTCTAGAAAAGCACAATCATATGCTGAACACAAAGAAGCAGCTGTGTTTTTGTAGGAATGCTTAAGTGGGTTTATCAACTATTTATAAAATCGCAATAGTGCGCAAATTCTTCAATCAAAATGTTCCGATTCATCCTCCTTTTTTCCCATTTGATGTTTATTAACTTTTACGCTCTCCGAACATATTGCAAGAGTTAAATAGCTTTAATCACCTAAGAGTGGTTTCTAACGCCTAAAACTAGTTGAGATATATATGAAGTGATGTGTGATGATGATGATGTGACAAAGATTGGGATGACGAGACGAACTCGACCGGATGCCGAACCGGCCGCCGGATAAAGGATAGTATTGGTTAAAACTTATTAGCAAAGTCAATTTGGCGCCGCTGTCTACTAAAGGGCGCGTATTAATCTCTACTGTCAAATATCAAAAGCTGCTAAGGTTATGTCCACCAAACATTTTGGGAGCATTACAATTTACTAGTTCACTAGTTCACAATCTAGTGTATAACGGTCAACATCGAGTAATAACCACACCACCACCCATGTATTCGTTATATCGAAAACTAATAAAAAATATTCATATCAGTCTAAAGAATAGAACAAAAGTCACGTTTCAAGCGCTATTCTTTTTGATGATATAACAGATGTACATGTGAACCAGGTTGAAAAAGAACGCGACACAACTAACTTGATGCGAAAATTTTATATCCCACAAACTACTCTAGAGATTTGAAACATATCTGATTTTTAACTTTTACAGTAATTCCGACACAATTAAAAAATGGACAAAACTGGACCGCAACCACACCTTCTTTCAATAGAGCGCTGCTTTGAAGACCAACAGCATATTTTAAATGGCAAAATAAATTAAGTATCAAACTCCGATCCAGAAATTGTCTGTAAAATATATCTCAATATATTATATTGGTCCATAGGTCCCCCAATCCACCACATACCTTAATTATTAATTACCTATTACTATTTAGGTTAGTATTAATTACCTTACTAAAACCTTCATTAGTGCTTATAATGGTTGACATAATAACGTATTTATGGTTGCCAAGGGTGATATCTCAATAATATTAAGTAAATACTTGCTTGATGTCGTCCATATGCCTCTAATCCTAAAATGTCCGCTACAAAGATTTTTTACCTTCCCATGAGGACATATTCTACCAGCCATAATGGGGTTTGGTGTCAGTACTGGCACAAAAATTTTTTTACCTATTCTTACGCTGACCTATACCAGTAATGGGCGGTTAAGTTTATATATAAATATAATATTATTTCCCAAAATATATTAAATCTTAGGATGTACCCCAAGCCCCCATGTACCAGATGTGATTATCTTTCCAGATTATTTTGTAACTCAGTTTGAGCCGTGTTTATACCTCAAAGAATAAATTTATAATCCAACCAATAGTTCCTTTATTAAAAGCCTGTTAAGCATATGAGAAAAACCAGTTATTAATACCATTATCTTTGATTTTTTGATCGGGGCGACCATATACAGAAAATATTTACAATACTTGACAAAACAGTCAAGTAACTTGACAATACTGGCAAAACAGACGTGTTTTAGTAACATTATTACGTCGTAACGGAAGATTATATATACAGGTTGAAAATAAAAGAAAATAAAATTATGATAACAACCATCAATTTCTTCTGAAAGTACAAAATTATATTTACTTCTTTTAGAGGCCCTTTCTTATATTCTCACTCTCACAATTTGAAAATTTAAATGCATTTTTTTAATTCACTAAGGGTCACCGCGTTGAAAACCTAATTCTTAAAGCGACCCAAGACCCAAGAATTGGCGTTTTGCATGAAAGAGAGTTCATTTTCCTTTTCTTAGTTAAAAACACTACGAGGTTCAAGATATTTAGCCTTTTTTTAAAATTGAGCTAAAATTTAATAAAAAGGTTTTTTTTACATATTCGATAGAACTGGTTATCGGATATAGAAATATTGCATAGATTAACTAATTAGATCAACTTCTCTCTATAGAAATATAGAAAAAGGCCAGAAATCTGGCCTTACTTATATGATTACCAATAAACACCATATATCTACATTAGAATTATAATATGCATAGTAAGCAAAATATACCTTCTTTCAAGAGCGGTGGAGGTGAAATGACTGTAATCGTGTCTTGCTGGCTTTCTGTTATAGCAATATAAATACATACATAAATTATGAAGCTATGGCAATTCATCGTATGGAAACCCATACAAGCGTAACATAAGTTACATGCAATCACATCGTATATCAGTGCTTCCACCGACATATCTGTGTACTAAGTACTCAAGATATGCTCCATATATGCATAAGTGTCTGTATTACATTTAAATAAATATATATGATATGCGTACTTAAGCTCTTTGCCTTTCATTGGCATATAGCGTTACTCAATTGCAAGCTTATGGGCCAAAACGTAGGCTACGTAATAAATTCCACTTAAAATAAACGATGATGTGCATTTTCCACATTTGAGTTTTCATCATACTATTATTATTTGCTTTACAGATGTCTACTCGTGCGCTAATGGGCACTTTTATACTGGATTTCATTTTCATTTCATTGCCTTAGGCTGGCAACACGCCCTCGAAATGCTGCGCGTTGATAAGAATCATTGCTAAGTGCAAGTAAATAAGCACGTTAAGGTCAAAGCTTACTTGTAGACTCGCACACATACAGGCACATCCGCCAAGCGTAGACACATGTGTGATTACTCGCATTTGTGTTTGTTTGTTGGTTTAGTTAAGAATACCTCGAACATGCTGAACAAAAAAATAATGTTATCAAACAAACAAACAACAAGCCAAATGAGGCTGGCCAGCCAACGGGTGTTTGTGTGTATGAGCAAGTGTAAATGGATGTATAAACACGTATTTAATAAGTTAGCAGCTAACGAAATATGTTGCCCACCAAGTATACTTAACGCATGTACATCCGAATATTTGCAAGTAAATATATGACAGCATGGCCAGTGGGTGCCGAAAAAAGGTCGTCACGCATCGGCAACAGAAATCTGGTGTTTTTATGAAAAACAAAAAAATTAATTTTAAAGATATGTAATTTGTACAGAAAGTGGCACACATACATTTATGCACTACGTGCTAATATAAAACTAATGTTCAACGAAAGCTTCAGTAGTACACATACATATAACACTTTTGTTCGATATATGAAGAAACTTCAGTGGCGCCAAAAATCAAACTTCAAAATCAATTTATATTGCTTATATCTTTAAAAATGATCAAAAGTAGCTCAGTAACTCCCAACAATTAACTAAAGGATCTGTAACTGCAAAATGTATGGGAAAGCCTCTGATTTACTAATGGATTCTTACGGAATCTTTAAAATGCTAAAAATTCGAAATTATTCACTGCTGCGTTACAACGGCTATAAAACCCTTTCCTATAGAACGAACTTGGCCGAAACACGTATCGTAATTTTTCAGACTTGGAGTGGATAATACTTTTTTCATTTCCTGTCTCATAAAGTCAAGTACTATGTATTGTCTTTCAATTCAAGGGATTGTTGCGAAATACTTTTCTACGGAACCAATATGTACACATTGCTCATGGTTTATTGCTGTCATTGAGAATGTTGTGCGAAAATTCTAAGCTAAAGAGTCAAAACCTTGCATATTGCAATGTTAGAATGATTGGCATGTACTTATAAGCATGAAAGAGAGGTCTACAACGAAAGAGCATGTATTTTTATAAGCTTATGCTTTCAAGCTTAAAAAAACCGGTTCTAGCTGCAAAATTAATATTGCTTTGAAACGATTTTTTATGTACTTCGTACCATGTTACAACGATTTGAATGCAGTTCTATTCTCTTTTTTCGAATGCAAAGATGTAGAGAGATATTTCCGCCATATACTTCTAATTGAATAAATATCACTAATTGGCTGCTTTAACATTCCATAAATTCACAAAACAGAAACTTTTTTTTTCAATTTAAAAAATGTATGTAAAGATGGCAAAGCCAGAAAACATCAGTGGAATATAACACATGAGTTCTCATAATATATGTTTATCTCCATAATATTCTCAAAATGGGCATATTATCATCTATTCGGTTTTATCCTTGAATGTGTACATATTTATCAATATTACGTGTCTTCTACTGTATCTATAAAATATAAATTGCATCGATTAAAAATTTACCCAAATAACTTTTTCATAGTAACTGCATTATATTGAAAGATAAATATTATTATTATTACGACTATTTATGCCTTCGTTATCTCAATTTCATCAAACACATTTCAATATGCATACAGAGGAAGTTAAACATTGATCAGTGTATATTATTTTTGGTTAGCAATAGCAATAGCTAATATTTTACCTATGCATGAGGTCTGCTCATGCTGAGATACATTTACTTTTGCTTTTAATTTCAAAGCAACATATTAAAAGAGTTATTTGCCAAGATACTAGATGTGCCATTAATTTCTATAATTTAATGTTTTATATAAACTGAATACATTTTGTATATATAACATTGTTATAAAAGTATGTGCAATAGACCTATTTTAAAACGGCTTAACAAATGGTGAAGTTTCGAAGAAAGCTGAAAGAAATGCCTTTTGTCGCTTACAATTTCGCATTTAATCAAAAAAAAGCAACAAAAGCTTGGTTTGCCTGAGTTCTTATTTATATCACACATATATCTTGTTTAACTTTTAAAGTGGAAAAAGGAAGCGAAAATTGACCAGTTGATTTATTTTTATAGGACTTTTCGTAGCGCCGCCATCCCACGCTATTCCACTCAGCAATCGAATTACACTTATTCCTCCCTATTGTCGAAATAAACTAGACGACAAAGTATTGATAATATTCTAAAGTGCGATGTAATAATTTTAAGCACATTTTGTTTAGTTCTTCTTTCAGAAACAAAATTAAAACGCTCCCAGAATGTATCCTTTTCTTCAGATAAAAAATAGTCATCAGCTTTAACTTATATAAACACGTGTCTAGAATTTACCAATATAATTAAACCAACAAATAGCAAGTAGCTCATAAAATAAAATGGCCAAATTAAATAAAACTTTTAATCGGTATGTGAGGGAAAGTTTGAAATATTTAAGAAAACCAAATTTATCATACACTTTAATGCATGTTTTGATATTATATTAGTAATATAGAC
Source organism: Bactrocera minax (assembly GCA_021498325.1). Taxonomy (NCBI): domain Eukaryota; kingdom Metazoa; phylum Arthropoda; class Insecta; order Diptera; family Tephritidae; genus Bactrocera; species Bactrocera minax. Next base: position 1,517,633 of record JAKEEE010000049.1, read on the forward strand.
TAAAATATTTGAATCATAAAACATCTGATAGACGTCACTGGATTGAAATGTCACTCAATTCTTATTTTTCACATGTTAATATATATTAGGAATAAAATTTACCACAAGGGATAAAAGCATTACAGTTAGGCCTAAGTAACCGAAAAGAAACACGGAGTTATATGCAGCCAAAAATTGTCGACTCAGCACCATTGTTCAAAATATTTTTGGTTTACAATAACATTTAAAAACAACAACGTTTAACAGACGTTTAACAGCGGGTTTTCCACTATGTCAAATTCAATGACTATAAAATGACAGTAGCAGAGTCTTCACTTTTTTCATGCCATTCTTTTTGATAGTATTAAAGCTTCACATTCCGAATTTACCAAAGAAAATTATTAAAGAGAACAGTGATTGAAAGTAAAATTTTGGACTCTAATTCTTTGCATTAGTTAATTTTCTAATTCGGGAAACGGATTGTTGATTTCAATGGGTCCTCACTCAGTTGCTTAACGTACAAATTATGACGTCATTAGATTCGTCATAGATTTGTGCGCTTTTATGAATTCTGGGAGTAGACTGTGAAATTATTTAGGAATTAGCTGGGAACGATTACTTTTTATCAACAGTACCTGTGGAACTTATGTAGAAAACACTTTTTTCTCTTGTACTTATGGCGAGGATTTCCTTACGACAAATATTAAATACATTACATAAATAATAAGACTAAATATTAAAAAATCTAGAAAAATCAATCTAGAAATCAGAAAGCTAATGTTTTAGGGATTTCCCTGTTTTGGAAAAATGTCTTTCTTTCAGAATGATTCTAAACTCACTATAAATGAAGAAATACGTGGAGAAAAAACAATTTTCTACACTTTGCATTTAATTGCTCCAAATGTCAGGGGAAGCTATTAGATCTAAACAGGAAAGTCTTTCTCATTCCATTTAAAATTAATTGTTTGGAAAATGGAGGAAGTGTGTCAAAAGGTTTTAGGTGCAAACTAAATATAACAGTATATTACAATATATTTTAGTTATACTTAAAACACTATTGTTGCCACCATATTCATAAAAATATTTAATATTTCCATTTGTACTGAGATATTCGCTTTGTATGAATTCTCTTGCTTAATATAATATATAAGCGCAGACGCTAAAAAGCAGTCATAAATCACTTTGATGCAATTTGGTAAACAGTGGAAAATTAAAAGAGAAATAAATGCTTAAAAATATTGTATATTCGCATAAAACACTTAATACCATACACACACATAAATACATAAAGGAAGAGCAGACTGCCGACTGCAGAGCACGGAGGCAGGGACAAAGGCAGTGCTGGCTTAACATCCATCAACGTTGTTGTGCAATCAAAAAATTGCAAGTAAAAACGAATGTGCGTGGAACCTTAATTGACCTCCTTTTTTCTAACCACACTGTGAATGATGTGTAGTTGCAGATGTAGGTGGTTCTGCATAATAAAGTTAAGGCAACAAGATAGATATATGTGAATACGTCAGTTAGTGGTAGCTGGCAATATGTGTGTGTGTGCATGTGTTTAAAATTGAAATGTGGGGGATTTCACACTGAAGGCAGCCAGCTTTCAACATATAATTCCAAAAGTAACTACATTTGAGTGCAAAAAAAAACCTCGGAAAGAAAACTCAATAAATCTGTAATGGTAGTGCAAGATCTAGAATTAAAGAGAAAAAGTGAAAGCAAAAACGGAATGATGTTATTCTTTTATTATATTTTCCAAAGGCGAAAAGCAGAAATAGCAAAGAGAAAATTAAAAAAAAAATGGACTGACATTCTTGTTCACATGCAAATGCTGTAAGTTTTTGTGCTTAAATGGCTTTAGTTTATTTTGTAATTTTCATGGATTGTATTCCTTGTATAAATGGCACCGCAATATAAAGCGAAGTTTTCCAAGCAGTGACAGTGACAGTGAAACTGACAGTTGAGAATATTTTCCGTTCTATACAAAGAAATTTAGCGCCGACAGTTGGCAACTGGGAAACTATTAAGAAATTGTTACGCGCAAACCACAGATAACATATCACATCATCACATCATATATATATATATTTTTTTATGATTGTTATAATTATATTGTATATAACAATATATATATATATATATATATAGAGAACGCCATCATAGTAAGAATTGTACCGCTTTGAGTAATTTCTTTTCTTTTTGGCTGTTTTAATCAATATATACTATACTACATCAATATATATATTTTGCCATCTGTTTGAAGAGATTAAGTAAACAAATAAATTGTGAGTTAAAAAACTCAAAAATATTAGTGTTCAACCAAAGCAGTTTAAGAAGGGTGTTGAAAATGGTTTAGAGAAAGAAGGTCATCCGTTTTAATTTTGCTTTAAAATTATTTTATAAAATTATGAAAAAAAATTAAATAATTACAGATTAGGTATCAACCTTCGGTCTTCAAGATTACAATTGAAATAATTTTTGTGAATGATTGCCAACTATTTAGAATTTTTAATTCAGTAAATGAAATATTTCAGCTCGGTAACCAATCTAAACAGTTTGAAGAAAGAGTTGTGATGGAAATACTTTTGAAAAGAGTTACCGCTTGCTTAAAATTAATAATTCAAATAAGTTTCTAAAATAAAGTCAATATTTCACAATTGTAGGTTAAAGATATTCGAGAGAGATTTTTCTAAAATACACCAATATTTTTATTGCATTTCTTTATATTCCAAGAAATAATATCCAACCCGGTAAAAATGCAGCATATATACAGTTGTCCGAAAAAATGGAAGTGACAACGTGAAAAAACAAATCTCATCATTTTCCATAACAAAAGCATGTTTTCTTTAAAAATTTTAAAGCAACCTAATTCACTATTGGTTTATTAATCTGTCTACAATTCACATATTTCAATTAAACATAAACAATACTTTATATTGCTATTTATGTTAAATAAGCTAAAGAACTATTTTCACATAAACATAGGAGTATTCTATGTAGTACGAGATCGTTTTAAATTTTTAACTTAAAATGCTTTCAAAGCTTTACAGATTAAAAAAGTAATTTAAATATCATTGAATAGCTCCGGTTTTTTTAACACAACATCTCATCAAGGGGGCATAGAGTCTATGAGATCCTAGCAACGTTTTATGTATTCCTTCGCAAGCCTCTTTCACTACCTGCCATAAATCTCTCGAATTGATTAGTTTCTGTTCAGCAACAATTTTTTGATATCGGTTCACAGGTTTGCTATGGGGTTGAAGTCAAGAGGCTGAGCAGGCAAGCACATAACATCAACCACATTGACACTAAACCACCTTTGCACACTGGGTCATTATCTTGTTGGTATTGGACCAACTGCACTACGTTAAAAGCTACCCAATACCATCTACCTTTTCCATACCTTTTCCATGAAAAGGAAAAGGCGCCGTCATGTTTAACGTTTTTTTTTTTTTTTTGTGTAGACGGGGGATTATATTCCAGATTGCTCGACGCCGTACAAAGTTTTTGGAGCCTGTGCTACCAAATAATTTAATTATGGATTCGTCTGAGCTCAATATATTTCGCCCTTTAGCCAAGCGCTAGAAGACATGCTCTTTTGCAAATTGTATACAGGCGTATCTTCTGGCGAATAATTTATTCTACGCCAAACGCCTACGAACAGTTTCAGTATTAACTTACGAATTTAGTTCGTCGCCGATGCTCTTGGCTGATGCGAAGGGACAAATTTTCGCACTATATTGTGATCGTCGGCAATGAACGTTTTGCGCTTTCATCTACCTGTTTCATTTTTATTATTATAATTTAAGGCATCTGCTACCATTTGAGCAGAGTATTTAACGATTTCTTGGATCCTCTTTCACGTTTTTTCTAGTTTTCTTAATTTCTTTTATCATTTCCTGCTTTTCCTTTATACAATGCTTTCCTCTAATCAATAGAGAAAAATAAAATGATTAAATTAAAAATAACTAATTAAAATTGCTGTTGGATTATGGAACTCCACTTACTTTTCTAATATTCTAATATATTTGTGAATATTTGTTAGCTTAAGAATTGTTTTATGAAGGAAATGTCGAACTCTCCTATTATTTTCGCAAAGCAATAACAAGTGTCTCGGATAACTAATAAAGCTGAAGTAGAATAATTATCAACGCAATAAGAATTTCTTACGTATTTTAACTCCAATATCTACTAATATCCATAAGCAGTTCCATGAAAATATAAAAAATAAATTAAGAGCGTATAGTTATACAAAGCCTTTGTTCACTAAAACACTTTAATTGACACTTTCATGGACCGGTGCCTTCAAAAGTTTTGATTGGCGACATCGGGCCATTGCTAAGACTACAAAAAGACAACGAACGATTAAAGACAGTCAAGACAAAAAGAGAGATTAAAGAATCAAAGAAAAGTAATAACCGTATCCATTTCTCTTCTAACGGTATTGTTGAAAATAATTATTTAAAGAATAGCACTAACTTACTTACGTTAGCCAATTTTGTATGATTTTTAATTGTTCCACAAACATGCCTCATTAATTTACATTACCCTACCTCTTACCATTGTAAAATTAATCAGCATATACGTAATATTCTATGAATGAATATCGCAGCATTAATGTTAGTTATTTCCGACGCCTAAACGTTGATAATATATTTCGGCATATTTACCTTCTTATATTTCACACCCGTTACATGCATATAGTTTTTTGAGAACAGTTAGTATATATAATATACTATTTTCTTTGTTTATTCTATTTTATATACACTTATTTGAAATGTAAAGATGTTTAATGTTTAACTAATAACAAATGTTTACTTCACATCACTAATTGCCTAAGAAAGAGTTAAATCAATTTTTATTTATTTCACAAATCGCTGACAACAACTCATGCGCGTTCAATTATGCTACAAAATTGTACACAACAGCCAACCCCACCCTGTATGCGCACTACGTTTTCAACACACTCGATCAGGACCACAGTGGGATTGTTAGCTTTGAGGTAAGTGATGAAAGCAAAAATTTTATAAATGTCCATACAATTAATTATACATAAATATTACTTATATAAGGATAAACTTAATGTAAAGTGATGTAAGTCTTACAATCTGTTGCTCGAAATGTTTATATATATATATATATGTTTCGACTGCTTACTTTTATACTAAAAGAAGCTGCATTTTTTTATCGCCACAAGTCACGGTTCTCCCCAACCTCGGTTAAATGATCAATATTCATTTTAAAGTTAATTAAACTCACGCGCTTGAAATGAAAATAGGAAGACTAAAATATTTTGTGACCCCAAACAATTTATTTTAATTAAATGCGAAATAAACCCTTTGTGGAAGATATAGCAATTGCAGATGCTAATTAAACCATGAATTTTAATGGTCAACGTTTTACGGAATTCTCCCTTGTTTTTGCTTTCATTTAACAATTACCAAATTCCTTTTCTCTTTTTTCGGCCTTTTGACTGCTGTGAATTAATGAATATTGGTTTAAACTGACCGACAAACAAATCAGAACGAATCTTAGTTCAAAACCCATAAATCAGCAGAATTTATGGCGCACTGTTGCGAATAGGAATTTGTGAAAATGTAATAAATTAGAAAAAAATAATGAAATTCATGACAATAATTAAAAGAGAAATGCACAAAAATAGCATTAAAGTAGGAGGAGGAAGATTTCAATTACTAAAATTCGTTCGCAACTTAAATCAATAGTAAGATATGTGGGATAATATTGTATAATATATACATATATAAATATGTATATACATTTATATATATATATATATATGTATACAAATATATATATATATATAATATATAATAATATATATAATATAAATATACATATATATATATATTTTATATATAATTTATATATACCATTATTATTATTTATGCATATATAAATTAGCCAACTAATATGAAGTGATAAGAAAAGATGCGAGATTTTCATGGAAAGTTTTTGCGGAAAGATAAATAGCTGGCATGACTCCTCACACTTCAGATGTATCATAGCAAGGAATTCCATCCCCTTGGGTTGTCTTAAAGATAAGGATAGATACTGGACTCTGAGAAATGAAAATTCGCTTCAGTTGCTTCGGGACGTTCATTTTTACGCACTTAGCATGCAACTACGTGAAAAGAATTAGATTGACTAGACACATTCCGAAAGCTTGGAGGCGGCTTAGGGTCGCGTCTATCGTGAAAATCAATTTCGAAAAGAGTTCGTATGTCGCGGCCGAGGATTACAGGTCCTTTAGTTTCTTCTCTTTTCTTTTGAAAAAGTTGGAAAAATTGATTCACCTGGATATAAGAAGAACAGCATGCCTATAGGAAAAGTATAAAGTATAGGAAAATTTTAATGGGAATTTCTTCGATATCCAGGAAGCGTTCAAAGTTATATTTTCAGGATGGGTCGTTAGGGTTCTGGATTAATTTAAGGCTGAATCAAACCTGAAACCCTTTATTTTCAATATTCTTTGCGCACGCGCTCATGGAAACGTGAATAGGGGCACCCCCAAAAGGGAACTTTCTCACCCTCCTCTGGTTAATGATTAATGTAACGCAACTGCCGGGTAATTGCCTATGCAGACGGTGTGGCTCTCATGGTGGAAATAAAATCATTGAATAACGTGTATGAGCTAATTCAAGGGTATGTAACCGTCATAACTAACTGGAAGCGGCCCTCTTTAGCATTTGTGGAGCGTTACGGACAACACCATCGAAGTGTGTAGCCAAACGAAGCCAGATTATTATAGAAATAAAAAACTAATGACCTTTATGCAAATTTTTTATTTCAACAATTTTGTGTCAAAGCTTTCATAAAAAATTTGAAATTTTAAAATAAAATAAATAAATATAAAAACATAATTTTTTTAAAAATATATAAGCAAGAAATGGTCGCGTATTCATTTTATTGAAGGTATTTGCATGTTATAAGAGAACAAGAGTTTGGAAGTAAAACAGTTTTATGGTTCTAGGGAGTCGTATCAACTTTTTTTTGTGAAATTTTGGCGCGGAGTTTTGTTGTTGCCTTATATGATATACTGTTTTATCCAGTATTTTTTTGCGCTAATAATTGTATAAATAACCTGATTATAAAGCTAGTTGCGGATCTCTTTATTGAGATAGTGATACTAGTTTATTGAGATAGTGATAGAGATACTACTCTACCCGTAGTGGTCCCACATTCTCTCTAACCTGTGTGAGTTTAAGTTTGGTTTCAAGAAAAGTCGTGGTGGAGTAATTTTTCTAACAGAGGAGGCGATTATTAAGCTAGAAGCAGATCTACACTTCTTCAGAGAAGTGACTATCGACTCTGATGGCAGGAAGGCGATACTTGCCTTGAGCTCACAGAGCGTGCGCTCCAGAATATTTAAGGGATACATAGCTTCACTATCAGTGGCATCGGGTTACTTCATGAAAAATACTAGGAGTAAGGTTATTAACTAATCATTGTCCAATTGATGATCGATAAAGTTAAGAATTTGATTTTAAGAATACGTGGTAGAAATATTTCAACTCTTCCTTCTTGACTGTACCACCTTTGTGAGATCAAGGTTATACATCTCGGAGCTCATGCCTTCAGACAGCAAGGTGCACTATCCGGTATAGAGATAAATTGCCTAAGAAGATTAGTGATGGGTTCAAGATGCTTTGCCTATATATGACATCCAACTACAAGAATTTTTAGGCTTTACTGATAACTGTCTTTAGCAGTCCAAGTGTGATCCTTACGGGAAGCCATATAAAAAAATCTAATCTGACGTGAAGTGATTGCTTATTTCTTTTGATATCATAAAAAGTGAAAAATTAAATGTAAATTTACATTTTCTTATTAAACTCAACAAAATATTTATTCTGCCACAATATGTATCACATATGTGAACTCTGGAGTATATTTGCATATATAAATTTGACTTATGTAACCATTCGCCCAATTCACTTACAAACTGTACACCACTAATATCGCAGAAACATAATGTGGCATTAACATTTTAAGCTCGCTTATTGTCATTCTGTGTCACTTGATTAGGTGTTTAGTGTTGTTATGTGTTGGTTAATATCGCGCTGTATTAAAGGTCAACTGTCATGGTACAAACAAGCACATCAGCATTGACTTCAGCAGCATATTATTGTGTAGCTCTCACTAAGAGGACCCTTGTGTCTGGGGCCATCAAAGCTAATGCGCCACACATCCCTGTTGTGAGAATTTCACTATCGCAGATACTGAGCAGAGATACTAATACATATAATATATATGTATACATATATATGTATGTATGTATATAAGTTGCATGCATAAGTAAACATTAGCGCTCCCTTTCAACAAAATACCATTCCATCTCCAAGTGCGCCGAATGCCTGCATCGCCGCTCACAGCTTAATGAGCTTTATAATATACTTTATGTTGATAAGCATTATTTGTTTACTTTTTTCGCCGCTTCTGTTCTTTACTACTCGGTTTGGCCTTTAGTGCTGGTTTTCTTTTTTTTGCAAATACTTTTTATCGCATAGCAGCCACTCTCACTTACGTTCTTACTTCTTTCATTTACTTGTACTTTAACTCTGTAAAGCTCACTTAATGGTATGACCATATAAAAGTTGCGCCTCAACACAAATTGTCTGTGACCACCGGAACGTACTTGCGCAACGCGTTTGTTTCTAATTTGCTCATTGTTGTTGCTCAGAGTTATTACATTTTTTGAGCGTTCCCCTTACGTGCTGCCAGCTGCCGTTTATGCTATTTTATGGCATTAGGGGTTCGAGTGAATGTGCCTTTTATTTTCATTTAGCTTTTACTTCGCCTCCTTTGGCCAGTCTTTGAGCCTGGCGTGAACATCCAATGAAAATATCGACCTTCCACTAAGTCCTAAAAGCTCAGTTAATTTCTTTATTGCTTTGCCGTGCTGTGTTGTTAAGCTTAATGTCAGGCTGTGGTGATTATTTGCCCGTCGTCCCTTATCGCTCATCCCTTATGCACATCTTTGTTCCGCATCGCGTTTATAGCATCGTTTTAGCGTTGTTCTGCCTAAATTGTTCAATTACTGATTTTTCATGGTTCCATCGTCCAAGTGAATTTCGATTAGATGGGTCGTGAGCTAGACCTATGCGTAACTTACCATAATTGAAAAAGTGTTTTCTCATAACACTCACCTTTCGGCAGACAATACCAATCTGTTCCTAGACCAAAAATCGTACTATCACTTAGAATACCATTCGAAACACTCCAGCACAACTTTTCTCTTATGAAAATATAGTATCTGACACACATAAGAACAGACGACATAAATCCATATAGTTGAGTTCACCTTTTCGAAGATTTATTTTCTGAAGTAACTCCAGTATAACTTTCAAGTTTTGTGGAAAATGGGCCTGGTCACGCTTATTTTCATATGTAATTTGAATAATATTAAACAATTTTTTTATATGCATAGTTGTTCCGAAATTTATACCATTCTCGAATTATTCAAAAAGAGTAATCTTCAAAAGTGGATGTTGCCTTCTTTAATATTAATGCTAACAAGGCCACCAGTTATGCATTATTTAAAACTAGTCTTCAAAATTCACAATGTTCTTTCATAGTTGACATATGTTTGTTTACAGTAATATATATATATATATCTAAATATTATATATATTATATTATATTATATTATTATGTATATGTTATTATATATATATATTATTATAAATTATATATATATATATTTAAAATTTTAATGCCTAGTCCATTTATTTACGTTAGTTTCAAAAATATCACTACACATTTTTTAAAGCATGTTTTACAATTTTTCAAGATTTGGAAATGTCAAAGGTCCTTTCAAACGAAATGGTAAGATTTTGAACTCGATACCGAAAAAGTTGATACGACTCCCTAGAACCATAAAACTGTTTTACTTCTAAACTCTTGTTCTCTTATAACATGCAAATACCTTCAATAAAATGAATACGCGACCATTTCTTGCTTATTTATTTTTAAAAAAATTATTATTTTATATTTATTTATTTGATTTTAAAATTTCAAATTTTTTATGAAAGCTTTGACACAAAATTGTTGAAATCAAAAATTTGCATAAAAGTCATTAGTTTTTTATTTCTATACTCTCGCAACATATTGCGACAGAATATATTAGTTTTGTTCACATAGGGGTTGTCCGCCCGTCCGACCGTCCGTCTGTGCAAGCGATAACTTGAGTAAAAATTAAGATGTTTTGATGAAACCTGGTACACGTGTTCTTTGACACCATAATACGGTTGGTATTGCAGATGGACATAATTGGACATCTCCCACGCCCACAAAATCCCTTTAATCGAAAGCAGATAAATGGCTGTAACTAAGCAACAAATTAAGATATAAACATATTACTTGGTGCAGAGAATCCCAGGAAGGCGCGTCATTTGTGGGTAGAAACTTTTGTAAAAGTGGGAATGGCCCCGACCCTATTAAGTTTAATAAACATATCTTACAAACCGTTAAAGTTATAACATTCAAACTTACTTAAAACAAGTTTTTCCAGCATCTCCTTATATACTGAGAAAACGAGCAAAATCTGATAATAACCACACGCATCTCGCATTCAAAAGTTATGTTGAAAACTACTAAAAGTGCCATAACTGGCTGAAGGAACACGTAGATAAAGCGAGCAGCAATTAAGATATTTTAATAAAACTTTCCACAAATAGTACGATCAAGATATGCCATCTCATTCATAAAAATAGTCGAAATAGGATTATAACTTTTCAAGCCACCAGATACCCAAAACATGGACGTCGGTACCACTATCAGACTTTTTACCGAAAATATCGGTAAATCTATAAGATATTGTAATGAAATTGGAGGATTATTTTTCCATGTTGATAGTGTACCCAATTAATAAAACTGGGAAAAATCGGGTAAACACTTCCCCTAGTCGCCATATACTTAATATAAGGATTTTCAACCTCCGGGTAGACTTTATACCATATATTTCGGTCAATATGTAAAATATATTAGTAAAATTAAGTGAACGTGTAATACCGGACATACCATAGTTTACTGCCGAAAATGTGAGAAATCGGTCTACGAACTATCCCAGCTCCCATATAATATATATAATGATTTTAGCTATTCCAGCAGACTTTATGCCGAATATCTCGATCACTGTGTGAGTTACCTTCCCAAAATTGCGTGACGACATGTTCCCTAATATACTTGAATAATGAAAAGAGTTAATGTGATCAGTGCAGATCTTCCTCTATCCCAAAAATGCCCTATATAAGAATTCTCGACTTTCCATCTGACTTTAAACCGTTTATGTTGGTCAATATGTGCGATTTTCGCTAATTAAGAAATCGGTCTAGATCATGGTCTAAGCCCCATATTCCTAATATAATGATGTCCTTGACTCTGGTTGACTTTCTCCTCATGTATCTAATATATTTATTAAACCACTTCGGTTGAGTTTGTATCGCATATATCACTTTTGAGTTAATTAAATAGATTTTAATATAAATAGCTCTGACACGAAGTAAAATATAACAATGAAAGTACACGAGTCTATGGGCTGTAATATAAGTTAATAAGATACCAAATATGATTGCACTCCATTGACAATTTCGTCGAGTAATGAATGTTGAATTCTTCGGCAACATTTTTAAATATAAAATAATGACGGCACCTGAAAGCATTTCCCCGCCTCTGATCCTTGCACATTGCGAGAGTATAAAATGTTCGATTACATCCGAACTTTTCTCTTCCTTACTTGTTTTTATATAATTTCCTTCATGACTCGTTTTCACCTCAAAGATAATCCAAACCAACCGCTTTAGGTACATGCTAACGATTTTTTAATTTTCGTAATCGTAAAATCTTAGGGTGCGAGCACATGCCTGTAATTAGAAATGATTAAAAAATATAACGAAAATTTTAAGTAATAAACATTAAATTAAATTGGCTGTAGAGAAATCACTTAATGGCCTACCTACGGCCTAATCACCTACTGGCTTAATAGCCAACAAAAGTTGTCCCGAACTATGTGTAAACTATGCTGCATATTTTTATTACTTTTCACTATTATATATATATATATCACTATTGAAATATATTCTACATTAGATATGAAAATGAGAGCTGTATGACCGTAGGCGTTATGTAACTTTATTACTCTTAAAGTTATAAGATATTGGTCGCGCTTTGACTGCATTGGAGAGCACAATGAGTTTTGCAGAAATAAAGCTAAACCACAGTTCTAAACGTTGTTCGAGGGATTAAATATTTGTAACTAATATATCTCGTAGAGTTTTATACTTTCTTCTTCTCAGTGAAGTTTTTCCGATTGTCAAACAAACTTTTCTTGTTCAACGGATACGTAGTCTTTCCCAAGGTATTGTTACATAGCTGCCATACTATACCATAGTACTATACTAACTAAACTATATCATACTTTCTTCCTGCGAATGAAGCCCTACATATATGTTAGGCTGTTTCGCATTAAACTAAGGCGCAAAAATATGAAATTGGGTAATTGTCCGGTACATTTTTGTAATTCTTAAATCATCCGAGGGTGTTATCCCTACGGTTATGAGGAAGCAACTTCTCCTGAAGTTTTCAACACCTCAGTTTTTTCGTGGTTACGACGCTCTAGTGTTATGAAAAGTAATTTAAAATCTTCAAAATTTCATTCCTGTACCTCGGTAATAAAATCGTATGGCACTTTGATTATAACATAAATCTCAGCATACTCACCACAATTCCCAAAATCTTGTAATTATATACTTCTATTAATTTATCTTTGTATATACATGAATAAATATCAATAGTACTTATTTCTGAGATTTTGTGATTGTGGTCTGAGATTTGGTGATTCAATCATTTTAACGCGGAAATTTAGAGTCATGCAAATCCTCCATAAATTTCAACTCAACACAACTCCAGTCCAGTAAAGTCAACTTCGGTCAAGTGTGAGCCCATGAAATTGCTTACAAATATTTAAATATTATATTTGGTGTTATGCAGTCATCGTTGTGAGGCAACATTCACAACAAATTTGGCGTGACATTAAATTTACGATTGATGGGGGAAAGTAGAAATCAAAGGAATTGTGTGTGTAATTCAGCAATAAATATATAAAACGGAAATGTCACCAACTCTCCAATATTCAAAAGCTAATGCGCTAAGCCACACCCATTAAATGGCGGAAAGTAGGAGGAATATTTCTGAAATGAAATAATGTTCTTGGTGTTGACGCAACGGTTTGTTTCAATTGTCACTTGCCTTTCTACTAGGAAACTGATGGGTTTATCAGTTAAATCCACAGAGTCCCACTTGGTGATTTATATTATAGCTACATTTTCGGCCTAAAAGGCAGAGTTGTAGTTACTGAGTTTATATCTACCTTCATATAGAGGTTGTCATAGAAGAACCCTGCTCTATATTTGCTTCACATTTTGTTGAAATATCGATGAATACTGGATCCCTCTGCTCGTTCCTCTATGCTGGGGTGAGCATATGCTTCTACTATAAGTAGTTTAGCCCCAGTTTCATATCAAAATCCATTATGATTCCGAGTCGATAATAGTACTGACACTGGGGACAGTTCCCAAACATTTTGAGACGGCTAGTCAAGTTTTACTACTTTAGCTAGTTGTTGGTATTGCTTCATATTTTCTTTGAACTTTGGTGGAATGTTAAAAATGACTTTCTGAACCTTGGTAATAGATATAGGTAATAATAATATAGGTAATAATATAGGTAATAGTAATCTTGGTAATCTTGGTAATAATATAGGTAATAGTAATAGACTAACTTTGGTAGTAAACGGCGTTACGAAGCAATACTTATTTACGGAGCAATACAGTACTTTCAAACAGAAGCAGATGATTAGACCCTACAATCATTGTCTTTTCTGCCAGTTAACACTGATGGAAAGTGATATAGTTTCACTCAGCGATGGTAGAGAGGGCCAAATGGACCCTGTGAGTCCCTCTGGGATAAACTATTAATGTTCTCGCTCATTGAGACGAACACATCTCGCATAACTGTTAACGCTCGCAAATTATCTGGAGAAATGATTATTTAAACACGAATACTGGATTATTCTAATTTGTAGACACTTGTTATGAGTGTGTTCAATCAAATGTGTCTCTTACGTTATTATTATTAAAGAGATTAGTAGGTTTCACTTAATCTAAAATAAATAAGAAATAGAGAATACATGAGCAGAGACACAGTGATCTGCATAGTAGTTGGACAAATTCTCCATGCAAAATTACTTTAATGAATTTAGTAGCATTTAACTATCTGTCCCTATAATAGATAAACCCTGCCACGCCTACTTCTCTTCAATTTTACTTTGACATTCATTGACATTTTAAGGAGTAATTCAAACAATCAATATACAATGTATTGACACAATCCTTAGTAAAGGAAGTATTCCAATTATGAGTTAGCAATTTTCCACCTTCTCGCCTTTGAGGTAATTCAGCAACTAAATAAACAAGTGGGTTGAATAAGATTGTGCATTTATAAGTATGTTCCTAAAATAGATAAAATGTTCCAAAATTATAATAACAAGATAAATCGCAACACAGCACCAAGCGCATTTCGGTGGAAATAGAATTAGTAAATGGGGTGGATTTCCCAATATATTTACTTTGCTCACTAGAGCACTGAGAACAGTCGTCCTTGGTTTTCCGTAATGCTTAGGCACTTTATAAATAATTCAATTTTATACACTTTGAAGGAGATTTAAGTGCTACAACAAATAAAGCTGCCGAACACGTGACTATCGTTTGGCCTGTCATGGATTTATATCACGCTAATACCAAAATCTTAAATTACAAACAACATTTTTCTAACAACTGCTGCCTTTGGGCAAACAAAGTCAAACCTTCTGTGATATGGGAAAATGGCTCAGCTAAATAACTGACAAAGGTGTTTGCCTCATTTCATTATTATTGCAAAGTCATGACGTAGGTTGTGAAAATACAAACTCGGCAACAAAAACAAAATATCCACGAGCGTGTTTGCAGGACGATACGACGAGAGCAAAAATATCAATCTGACACAGTAAACACAGCAACAGTTGGTAGCTAATCCCTGCTAATCGAGAACTTTATGTCTTACAAAAGATTGCAATATTTTCAAATTCGATAAACTTCTTTTAAAATGGTCAAAGTCATAAATAAATTGCCTTTCCTCAAAATGAAATGTGAATATTGTAAAAGATTAAACATAATTTTAACATTATTTTTCACCCTCAATGTCCTTTTGCCATAGTCACTTTTCACTAGGAATTGAAAAAATCTTAATTTTATAACAAATTGCAAAAACACAGTTAGTTCTTAAACTAGTAATAACATATAAATAATTAAAGAAACTTATACCACTTCACTCTCATCACTTAAAAGAAAAACATCATATTTGGCAAAATTTGATTCTATTATTCAACATAGTTGCCTCCGAGAGGTGAATCACCTTATATATATATATATATATATATATCAATATTCCAACTTTTCCATGCCCTTTCTGTCGTACAATTAGCCATTGGTTTCATAATAGCCATATATCTCGGTGTTAACGTCTTCATTGTCGATTCTTTTTTTCCAGCGAACATTTTCTTGTGGTTTGAGATAATTTATAAGAACATTTCTCTTAATTGTTTTCCCCCAAAATTGTGTCAACCTAATATAGCTTCAGATGAATACATACTTACATACATAGTATTAACCATCCGTTTTCATTTCTCTTACGGACACTTTTCATTCTTCTAAATGATGTAAGTCAGTAAAATTAAAGCTTGTTTAAAGCTTGTTAAATTAGCTTTTAAAATCCACAACCTCAATGATTGAAACGGTCGTCAATTTAATTGATGATAAATCGAATTCTCTATATTGCTCTTATGTGAGGGATTACAAACTTCCCACGTTGTTGCTAGACGTCAATTGAGGTGATATTGAATATACTGCCCGGAAAATTAAAATTTAAAGTTTTTAATGCGGTTTAATATTTGCCGGTGGTAGCGATGGGTTACATACACTTGCGCACAAAATAATTAAAATCAACTATTTTATTCTCTTTACTTTACGATGTTCTTAACTAAAAAAAAACTGACGAAGGAAGAGAGCGCAGAAGAAACTGTACCGGCATACCTTAAGACTATGTTGTTATTTATGTTATGCAGTTGCAACGATGTACTGAATAAAAGCCGACGTTCATACTTTAAAATTCCTGAGGAAATAATGATACTGCAGATATGCCATAGAGAGTTTCGGAAAATGAGGCTGAGGTCATGAAATGGGTAGCATGTTGTTTGAAGAAGTATTTTACTATCATTTTTTATCCATTTATACAAGCTTTTATCGAGTATTAATTTTCAACCTTCAATAATAATTTAATACTGGGTACTCTTAAAACTGTAGAAAATAGTTTCAATATTTTCGCTAGCGCAAACAGTTTTTGTTTCTAATTATATCGAGGTTAAAACATGCTCCAAAGTACATAGACCTAACGGTATTAAACTAAACAAATACTGCTAAAATGTATAATAATTAATGTAATATAATTAATAACTGCAAAATTTAGTTAGGCGCTGTCTTCTTTTAATAATTTTTTCGGCCAATTCTCAGATTTTCTCATGTTTCTCGATAGCATCTGTTGTACTTGCAATGTGTTGCAATTGTGTAAAAAAAATAAATTAACAAATATCACGTAATTGAATTGCCAATTTCATATTAAAGCAACAGATAATGAATTCAGGCACTGCGTAATTCAGATATTCATACATCAAAGGTAATGTATTTAATATTCGAAATAGTGGAATACCTCAGATGAAAATTAAAGTAATCCGGTTAAAGTGGATTACCAAGTTCATTCCGTAAATATTCTCATAAAGCCATCGTTCTCAACAAAGCTTTTAAAAAACTTTCGAAAACAAACATTGGTGATTACCACACTTGAAATCAAAAGACCTATAAAATGTTTACCATTCTTTATATACCTTTAATGTTCTATGAATATATGATATGCGTTTGCACCCGACAGTTTTACTTACTATTCCCGCTAATAGAATACCTTAAATTCAATGGAACCCTCAATTTTTATATAAAAATCCTTCTGTCCTGCTAATTTAGAAGAAGCTTACTGCCTATGTGCAGAGGCTTACATTATTTCCAATTACAATGATTCTCAAGTGCTTGCAACAATTCGTGTTTAAATACGTTAAATCCCATTGCATTTCAATTTGCCTGCTTACGATAATTTCATTCACCATTTTCTGAGTGATAAAAATAAATGACGCACTTCAAAACTTTGACGCCGCGCAAAACATTTGCCAATTGGGCATGTAATAAGAACAGCCGAAGATAAGGAATGTCGAGACATTTGTGGTTACCACAAAACAGCTGGTGACATAGTATAGCATAGTATACCACAAGTGTTGCGTTGGGTAGTGGGTGGATAATTTTCAACTTCCAATGAAAAAAGTTTTGTTGTCTTTAGATTTTTTTTCTTGTTTCTCTACTGTATTTACAGTGGTGTTTACAAATTACCCACGAGCATTTGTTTTCCCTATGCTTGCAGGACTTTGTTCAAGGACTATCGGTATTGTCGCGCGGCTCTGTGGAGGAGAAACTACGCTGGACATTCTCGTTGTACGACATCAACGGTGATGGCTTCATAACGAGGGAAGAAATGACTGATATTGTGACTGCCATTTACGAACTGATGGGGCGCCTACCGGACGAGTGTCCCGCGGAGGAGAAAATCAAATGCAAAGTCGAACATATATTCCAGGTAAGTGTGTCTTTAGCTATCTGCGTACCGACTTTCCACAAGCCATAAAACAAATGTCGATAGAATTGAATTTTTCTAAGCAACAGTAGAATTCGAATTCAAATAAACGGACATAAGTAATTGCTTTAAGTCCGTGCAGAAAAGAAATAAAGCTTTTGAGCACAATAAAATATGTTATGGAATTGGAGAAGCTTACGCTAAGCACAAATAAAATTGTCACGGTCGTCTCTAGTGGGCATAAGCAAAAGCGTAGCATAGCATAAGCGTACATAAGCAATGAGAAATTGTTCTTATAGTTAGTATAGCTTCGGTTTAAAATAGTTCGCCATGATTGTGTGTATGTATGATGGTCATGGCGTTAAATTGTCATGCAAATATTTTCTTTTGGTTCGTCGTGCTGTTCTGAGTTAATGACTTGTGGGCTTAGTGAATTATGAAAGGTAATCTCACTGCAAATTTAAGAAAATTGCTTTTTAATATTATATTGAAGACAAGCGCGCACAAATATAAATGTTTGCAATTATTAAAATGAAGAAAAAGCTATATAAAATGATGAAAGAGTGTATATTTAATACAAATCTCGATGCATTCATATCTAAAATTGTTTTATTGAGAGTTTTTTTTTTTTAAAATTTTGACATGAAAGGAATATCAGAATTGGATTCGCTAGATTGGAAGGTCGAAATGGGCAAATATTAAAACTGTATGTATAATGTATCACTATATTTGATATTACACTGAGTCCATAACTATATTTGTGCGTTTTGTTTTCAAATTTTTAATGTTTATTCAAGAAAAATATGTTATATAATATTATTCAAAGTATTGCCCATCTGAAGCTATAACGGTTTCCATCTTTCTGGTAATTTGTGGATTTCATCCCAATAGAACTGCGCCGGCTTCGCAGCCAAGAATGAATCAAGTAAATTTTTGATACCCTGTCGTCATGTAAACCATATTACAGCGAGGGCGTTTTGCATCGACCGGTAGAAACGACAGTCAGGAGGGGCAAGATCTCGACTATAAAGCGGGTGGGGCAAAACTTTCCAGCCGCTATTTTCCAAATAGCTTTTAACTGGTCTTGCAATATGAGGCCGAGAATGTCTAGTTTCAAATTCCGAGTTTGATGAAATGTTGTCGGTAGCGTTCTCCATTAATGGTTTTACCCAGTTTGAGTGACCCTTAGTGTAATGTATATTCGACTTTGCCGTTGATTTGGCTGGTTGGCCATGTTTCACATATGAGATTTTTACGTTTAGGGTTGTCGTATTGGATCCATTTTTCATCACCAGTCACAACCCGATGCAAAGACAACTTCTTTTTGTAGCGTTCCATGAAATGGCTACTTGAGTGAGTGACTCCCAAAGATTCTGCCAGCTCTTCTCTTCTTCTGTGTTTGGTAGCAATTTTCATTGAGTATTGCTTCCAGTTCCTCATCTTCAAAGTTATTTGGCCGCCCAGGACGTTCTTCATCTTCCAAGCCAACATTACAACATCACTTTAAATAGTGTCCATCATAAACTTCCACCAAAATACGATGTTTTTCGGCTTTTTTCGGAGGTTTTCTTCATATGAAAGTAATGAAGAAGAACTCCGCCCAAAAACTCTTTCTCGAGCACAAAGTTCGACATATTTGAGGGGAAAAATTTATTGTTGCTTACACTTCTATTGAATAACATGTACTGAAAAAGACGCACAAGTTAGTAGCTTTCCGCCTGATTGGAATATTGGAACAATGGAACAATAATCAAGTTACGGCATCTCTTAGCAAACCACAGGAATATAGTTATATGCCCAATCTTATAAAATTAATGTATGTATAATTTTATGAACATTAAAATTGAAGTCGTTTTGGATGGAACAAATTATTTTAAGATATTCGAATTATTTTAGAATTTAGATCTTAGAATTTATTCGTTTTAAGCCCGCCGCGTCGCCCACTCTGAACAGAATTCTTTTGACATCCCTATAGTATAACCTATCTCGTTCAATTTCCTTTTAGGGTCGTCCAAAATGATAGTATTGATTTTTGTGATGCTGTAGTGTATAACAACCTCTTAAGGACGACTACTTCGTCCTCCCACTGTATTTAAGAAATTTGCCTTCCACAACTAGTTTAGATATAGCTTCTGAAATAGATTAGGCAATCCATCTTAGCTAGCTAGCTAAATATTGTGTCGCAATTCAATTATTCTATCTGTAAGGTATAGCTACTAAGTTCGGCAACTCTATCGAAATACTGACTTAAATTCTGCAGCCATTTGCTTAATGATATAATTTAAATAAATTTCGTGTTACATTTAAATAAATTCATTGTGTTTTCAGAAAATGGACAAGAATCGTGATGGTGTCGTGACGCTGGATGAATTTCTGGACACATGTCGAAATGACGAAGCCATATCACGTTCAATGTCCGTCTTCGACTCAGCGTTCTGACCATATCCACCGGAGAAACGAGACGAGAGTGTCGGGAATTACCCGCAACACAAACCACAGTCATCGGGAAGAGGCAAGGGGGTTGTTGCCGGGGCAACTAATCATAGTCGTACACGTAGTAGTCGTAATAGGCGCAAACAGTCATCATCTCAACAACGTCAGCAACAAGAGCAACAAATGGTACAACAACAAATGCCACTAGATGAGCAGACACAGCGCGACATATATAAAAAGTCAAGTAAACGTAAGTCAAAAAAGAAAGTCCTACAAATACAACTACCAGATAAAGCACAGCCACAGTCATCACAGCCAGAATTACAGCTACACGAGCAGAAGCAAATCGATGCACTAACAAGCCAAACTTCAACCACAAATTGCGCAAAACCCCAACGGCATGAAATCATTGATAAGCATATAGTTACACACAGCGTCGATGCAGCCACCACGCATACTTCCAGCAGCGACGCCTCCACTGCCTCCTGCGACAGCGATAGTGAAGAAGCGGTCACCGAAAAGCTTTCCTCCATGTGCCATCACTGTCTGCGACCACAAATTGAGCTGCAGTTGCGCCATTTGCGTCCGCATCAACGCCGCCAATGGAACCGATTGCTGCAGCAGCATTGCAGCAAGCGACGTACTAGTAAATCGCGTAAAGAGGTGAGCTGGAGTGGTGCACACGGTGACGGTGAAAATGGCAGCGGGAGACGCAATGGGCATGGTGATGATGGTGGCAGTAATGCGGGGGCAGTTAATGTAGGGTTGCAACGTTATGGCGCCGGCGACTACATGCTGCCCACGAACTCCTACTCGAGCGGTGTACATTGGTCGCGACGTGATGTCAGCGCAGCGGTGAGGTATCGCTGCCCGCAGGTGGGACCCAAGTCTGCACCTTATCACTTCCACCATCCACAACAACTACACAATGCATATCAGTTGCAATTATTGCTGCAACAATGCGAATATGTGCCGCCATCGTACTACCAACAACAGCAGCAGCAACAACAACCATATTATGAGCAACACGCGGCATTACAAAACAATAAAATGGACTACAACACCACCATCACTACAGCTACTTCTACTACTACCACGGCCATAACGGCAACCACTATAAATATTGAATGTGAGTCGCACATGCAATTACAAAAACAACATGATAGAAATGTAAGATTACAGCTAAATCAAAATTTATACGCAGCAACAAATATTCAAACTGCCACATCGAGCGGATGCAGCGAGAACTGCTGCACCAGCAATGCCAGTTCAGTAGCTGCGTCGGCGCTCACTGCACCAGCGGGAACTGTAGTGGCTTTGCAACCACAGCCGACAGCTCACCATCATGATCGCACCACTAGGGGCACAGTCAGTGACAGTGAGTTGCAGTTGCAGCAACAGCTGCCTACGTCCGAGTCGCCATCTCTGGTCAAGGTGCGCGCCTGGTATACAGTGGCCAAACAGGGTGTTTCTTGCTAATAGTAGTTTCATTCCCACACCTGTCGTCTATGGAGAAACTCAGTATTTTTGCTAGCACTACTTACTTCCTAAATAATTCTGGTTTGAATGAGGTTGTTTGTTTTGAGTTTTGTACACGAATAAATCAATTGCTATCGGTGTTAGTGGTAGTTTAGAGATGGAGGAAAAAAGAAATCGGTGCTATTCTTGTAAGAAGCCATATCAAATATGTTTTATGACGTTCCCAAACATGTAGTATTATGTTATGTCGAGTCTTCTGGTCTTCGAAAGTTAGACAGATGCCTCGACATTCATTTTATCGATTAATTTGTAATTATTTAAAAACGGGGTCATCGGTGAGGGATCTCTTCTGATATAAAGCTCGTTGTAACTCTATCATCCAAATTCAAAATAATAAAACACCTTTACTACTTTATTTTCCCTGAAAGTTTACGGATAAAAAGAGATATCTGCTCTTTGTAGTTATGACAACGAATTGAGTAGTTGAACCGAATATAATATTGTATTTTAACTTACTCTTTTCTATCTATCTTCTTTCATCATGTCAGTCTCCTTAATTATGTAACTTGTTTGTTCGTATTGTCTCTCTCAAAGCATCGACAAATCAAAGATGTTTATTTATTTTGAAAAATTCTTAATTTTTTTTTTATTAATATATTGCAATTGGCAAAGAATAATAATATCAAATATTGTTTGTATTGTTTTTTGCTTTATTGTTTGGTTCGAGAGATCTAAGTTGTGTGTTAAAAAAACCTGAAGCAACTATTAAATGCTCGTATAACTATTGCTAGCATTTGTTAACAGGTCGTCAACAAATTGTCTATGATAAGCGAGATATTGCAAAAGGTTCATTAATAAGGCTTCGAACTCGATTGGTGAACATGGGATAGAATATTATATCTAAGGTGAGAGCGAAATTATGTTTTTCAATATCGTTGATGGAAGTGGTGTAGATTTAAGATTTGCAACAGAAAACTAATAATCTTATGAGGGTTGTATGCGAGTATATACAGTTTACGTTTCATAGGAAAGTTGAGCTGTTGGTCAATGCAGTCTTGAATTCGTGTTTGATTTCAAGAACTGTGTAAAATTTATTCCAAATTATTATAACGAAGGACTAGAGATCAGCACGTCACTAACACTGTACCGATCCACATTGTATATTTTTCGGCTGAGGAACTGCTCTGTAATACCTATTCAGCATCACAGAGATTAAGATTTTCCAATGGCAAGCAATTGAACGTCCTTATTTCGATAGAGTCATCAACGACGCCGATCGGTTCATAATTTGGGAAAAAGTTATGCGAAGTGGTCCGTTATTAGTCGGTTGTGTTAGAAATGTCGAATTCTTGAAAAGCTTTGCTGACTTTCGACGTTTCTTTGTCACATAAAGCCAAAGTCAGCATGCAGAAGCGTGTGTCTTTAGTGTTCTGCAAGCTAAGCGACCCACCTAGTGCTCAATGTTTTTCTTCCTTTCCTTTTTTTCCTATTATAAAGGTAAAGATTCCTTTATCTACTATTCTTTTATTTATTAATACCAAAGGAAACTATTATAAATAAAAAACTTAGTCTTAAAATTTTCCTTGTCCAGTTCCATTTTTTAGAAGATTCTTATTGCTTGATTTGACACTAACATTTTACACGACGCTTATTAGACACGATATATTCTCATCTATTTTAGTTGTTCTACCTACCTGTTTCTTTACTTCTAACACCATCAAATATATAGTTTAGAGTGTTTGATGGGTTTGAGACTTTATTCAGACACATTTGTTGCAAAGCTTCTCTGTGTGTGCATAAATTTTGGTTTTAGCTCCAAAAATAGAATTAAAAAAGTATAATTTTTGATATATTTGTGTACTAAATAAAGTATTTTAGTATTTGTGTACATATATGTGTATAATTTAGTTAATTTATATATAAAGTCAAATTTATTTATTTCCTTTTCACTATTTCAAAATCAAGAAATCTGTGTGTTTGTAAGTGGTTAGGTGCAAAGTAAACCTCGTTTTTTATTGCGAATCATTTTACATGTCTTTCAATAATGTAACAATATGAATAAACATATTTTTACTTTTAAATTATATAAATATATATTTAGTCATAATTTCAAATTTTTAAAGTTTAATATAAATAAATAAGTATTACGCAATGGAAAACGTTATAGCTGGAGAAATTTTTGTAACAATGATGTTTGATTGGCAACTGAAAAACAATGAATAAAAAGAAACAATTTTTATAAAATAAAAAATATAAAACTTCATATACCACTTTTTATTTTCTCAAGTTTCTTTTATTTATTTAAGTTTTTATTTATATTATTATGTGAGCGAAATATTTAAATTGAAAGATAACGAGCTCCTAAATTCGATTACTACTTCTAACTCAAATTAAAATTCGTTAGTTGATACGCCGAAGCTTTTAGAGTGGCAAATCGAACAGACAACTAGCTATCAACTATCTAATAGAATGACATACTTAAAAGAGAGAGAATGGAGAGAGCTTATATCGCTACAAGAGGATGGACTCCTTTCATGTTACAGTCATATTCATGTCATCAAGTCAGCTCAGCATCAAGTCCAGCAGAGAAGTGACGAATCGAAGATGGCTATTATTGATGAAAATATAAAAAGAAAAGTGGTACAATGACACATACACATTTAAAAGGCACGTACTTGAATAGGAGAAATTATTCTTTTACATATATAGTTGTTTTTATATGTGTGATTATTTGACATTTTATATATACATGACATACCAAAACTTTTAGTGTGATGTACGTTTTAGTTCGCCTTTAAAAACAACAATAAAATATGTTCTTCATTTCAATATTGGCTATATATGCTTGACTTTTATTCGGGAGTCCTAACTGCTCAACTCAACTTAAGAAATGATCTTCCACATAATAAATCAACCAGTAACTAATTTTGTTTCACTTAGGCGCCTTCTGACGACCCCACGCGATTTTGGTTGGTATTGGAAGCTATCCACCGGTTTCCTGATTTTGTATCTTGTCGAAACATGAGGATTCCCAACAAATAAAATTCCTGCGGTGAAGATTTCTCTTGATTTTTCTCTTTTAAATACTTTTCGTGTTTCTTTATGTATAAGATTTCTTTAAATTTTCCTCCAAACATTCCAAACATCATTTGAATTGCATAAATACAAGTATTTCTTTGCGACACCTCATTTTTCATTATTTGTATTTATTGTATATTTAACTAACTTATAGTTATTTTTTGAGCTTTTTTAGCATACGCAAATGACTAATATCTAATGGAGGGAATTTCCGCATACAAATATATAATTTATAATTTCTCCAAAAGAAAGGTATAATAACTCTCTTAACTATTTGCCCCAGCAGGGTTTTGAAAGTCTAAATGATCACTGATTAAAACATGTTTCGGAAGCGCTTATTCTGAAAATTTCAAGTAAAATAATATAAAATGGTCATACTTTGTACAAAGATAGGAAGGACTTTTTCCAGTTAGTGAGTTTTTCAAATTTTTACTTATATATTTTACTTTCATTTACTATAATGCTTGAAAACGTTGCCAGACGATAAAGGACCCTTTTTTAGTGCTCATATAAAATAAAACCAAACAATTATTTAAAATTTTCTCAATTGCATGGAAATTTTGGGTTTTTTGTAATCTTTTTCTGACCTTAACTCACCTTTTTTGCAAAATGTCTAATCTGTCGGATCAAACCACTGTTAAACTAGGTATTATACATGCATTTTTTATCTCTGCTATAACGAATATACCAGCATCTGGTAAATTTCAAGTACTTATCAAGAATAATTGTTGATAATGTAGCGCATGAACTTTGTGCTTAATTACAGTGGTCGTTTAGACAAGCATACTCAATCGCTTGTGTTCACATTACTGCTCAGTTTCATTAGTTTTCAATACGGAGTCACCCTTAGTGTTATTAATATGTCCATAAAAGCTTAAGAATATATTATTTAAAACTTTTTATTTAACATAAACGACTGCAATACAGGCGGGCGATTAATATAGCCAAATAAATAAACTAAAATTAAAGTCTGTAATTACAATAAATTCAGCAAAAAAGTAATAATCACGTTTCTCTATTTCTCTCTTTCTCTTTTATCGATATTTTATGCTCTTTTGTTTTACTTGATTTATATATTCACATTTTCTTTTTGCTGCTTGTACATTTTGCTGCTTTTTATGCTATCATTGCTGTTCAACCACAATAATCGCAACGATTACCACAAAAAACTATACATCTGTGCTTTACACCATGCTGTGCCGTCGACATATCCATGCGTACACATATATGTATAACTAACAAACCACATTTGCATACAGACACACAACAAAACAATTAAAAGCGAATATTATGCTTAATCAAAATGAGAGAATCGGAGAGATCGGGAAAGCTGCGATAGAGATCGAAAATTATCCCCTAAAGTTTCGCTGTATACATTTATGGCGAATTATTTTAAGTAAAGGCATATGCGAGAGTAACTCTAGTGGAAATAATACACACAAGGACACTCCTACACACACAATCACCTACACGGATACACAAACGCACACTCAAAATGAACCACACCAAGGCGAGTTCCGTGCACACAAGACCTTTGTTGACAAAAAGCAGCAAAGCTAGCATATTTTTAGGCGCACACGATAGCTTCTATAAATGGCTACGAGGTCTAGCACACATGCGTATGTATGCGTTGGGATATCATTTTCCACACATGTAGTTGAACTTTTCATATTTTCAACCATTTCCTTTGTGACGTGCGACAACAACTGCAACAAGAGGAAAAACTCAAAACAAAAACCACTAAATATGAACAATACTAAATGTTAAATGATGAAAAAATGTTTAAAGTGGAAGAGTATTGAAAATGCTTTACTTTAAAGAAATGAATGCGCTGATGAAACGAAAGCTTTACAATAATATATAGCAACCAAACTAAGTTCTAAAATATGTGAAAACTAAACTAAGCAACTAAAAAGTTAAGATTACAAAGAATTTAAATCAGATTAAAGAAAGAGAAAAAACAAATGTCATTCGGTGTTAAAAAGAAAATTTCCAAAACGCTTTAATGAAACAAATGCAATGTGATCGCATTTAATCATCTACTCGAAATCAGTGAAACCTAAACTATAGCAATGACCTTCAATTGTTAAAAGTGTGTGTGTGTAAAAATTAAAATCGAGCAAATACGATTGCTATATAGTGCAAATAGCTATCGGTTGCGTTGAATAGTGTTAAGTGACTATATTTGCAGACGTATGGAATGAGTTTATAGTTACAATGTTGGCAGCGGATTTATTATTTAGGAAAGAGTTAAAATTGTTTACACTCTTAACTATTTGTAAAAAAAGAAATCGTTGCTATTAAATAAATGCCTACGTACGTAAATTTGTGTCGGTATTGGGAAAGAGACTGTGCACTTCAAATCAAATTTTTTTTATTATTTTCCTAAAAGTCTTTTAAATCAAATAAAACTGTTGAAAGTTCATGGTGTAAATATTTAAAATGTAACTGAAAATCTTCAAAAAATTTCATTAATTTTTTATCTATTGTTGACAAATTTTTTTTTTTAATTTGTTGATTTTAATTAAGTATATTAATCTATTATTTCCACCTCTAATTTTTAGAGAATATGAATGCGATTTGATATTAGGTAACAAAGTTTAGTGTTTTGAAGAATTTTAAGAATATATTGACATCTCTAAGGTGTAAAGCACTAATATCTTTTAACTATAACCCTATTATGTAAGGAGTGGCTAGTAAGAGACTGCGCAACGATAAACCACATGATGCGTTACGCTTAGTAGCTCGAGAGTTAACATCTACAGAACAAAGACTAAATTTGCTGTGTAACGTTTGCTTAATGAAATTAAAAAAAATTATATTGACGTTCAAATTGGAGCAGCTATTAATAAATAGTATGCCTTTGAAGCAGAAATTCTGATAACAGTTAGTCAGTTACTAGTCAGCAGGATTCATAGAATACCACGCCAATCACCATGTCGCCATGTATATTGAACAGTTCGCATAGTTGCAAACCGGACTGAATGAAATGTTAGGAAAAAATTTATTTTTTGACATCAGAGCATGCCGCCGGTTCACCTATACAGACCTATGACTGATGACTGACCCAACATTCGACCTTTCAGCCGAATAAGTTATTATTACTTGGAGTAGTCCAGCTCAGCTTAGACAATAGAACTTTATTGAATTACCTTCACCTCTTTTTATAGCAAATACACACGTCATAATACTACTGGTTTTGAATGCTAAAGCTGTTGTCCAAAGCCAAATGTTCACTCCCGTTTAAATATTTTGTGATAACGAACTTTTCCAATAATGTTAACTTATTTTCTATAAAAATTATATTAGTCTATGGGATATAGTCTGAAGATCCCTCTAACAATTTGTAATCCAAAGGGTTTAAATCAGTGCTACCTTAGTGCTTCAGAGAAAATCGAGGCTCGCAATTGTCATAAAGATTTTACGGGAAAATTCTCAACATATTTTAAAACAGGGAATGTTTGAGTGTCTTTACATCAGCTTCCAAAATAGTTTCTTGGTGAACTGAGCCTTTATTGTTTCGCAGAAGAGAAAGTCTCAAATGACACTCCACTATAAAACTACATGATGAACTTATTCGTACCGAAAATAATTCTGCTACTTCTATAGAATGCAGAATAACTAGTTAAAAGCCTGTATTTTTGTTTGCTTCTTAATGGTAAATGTTTTTCCATTGGTGGTTAAGATTTTCTTTGCGACGGGTATTCAAAAAACTTTCGGTTTTTTTAATAAATGTTTTTTAAAGCTTCAACATGTGTCGTATGGTATTTATCCTTATTAATAATTCAGCTAACTTACTTGTACGTTATATTTATTACGAAGGTTATTTTTTGAATTCGACTTCGGAAAAATCCCAATTTGACGGCTTTGAAGAGTTGCTTTTGAATCGTTAAAAACTCTTAAAAAAGTTCTTATACTGAGGTTAAAAGTCATGCAGAATTTAACCTACAGTAACGACGGATCGAAGCCATGGCTAGTAGACTAGAGATTAACCAGCAAATCAGTATCCATAAATGATAGTAGTATAAATTTTGTTCGATATCCACACTATATACATAGGTTTCACCAAAATTGCCAAATCAGCTGATTCACTCAATTCATTACGTTATTGTGATTTGACAAGTGTGTAATAAAATTCATACATAGTCTGCCATAGAAGGCCTGCTAATACTTACATCCTCAGAAACTTCGGAAACAATATTTATTTTGTTTTATTATAAATTTTGTAAATAAAACCAGCTGATTTGGGTAGCTTTACGACCCAATAATTAATTATATTAAACTTAAACCCAATAATTAGGGTTTGATCCGCATTAAGGGCGTGGAACCTATTAATATTATTGCACAATCTTGTCAGTATTACTAACAATTTTCTATGTTGTTTCAGTTATATTAGTGTATTTTTGTGTTTCTCTGGTTCTATTAAGTGTTGAGAAAATACTAGAAAAGACACTTACTAAAGGCACTTACTACTAGAAAAGACAGTCTCTTAATCAAATATGTGCTGCGTAATTAAAAGCAGGAAATCAAAATAGAACTTCAATACTTATTGATGGCAACATTTTTAACTTCAAACATTACTAAACTCTCTATATTTTACCAATATCTAAACTAAATGACAAATACCACTTGTTACGAAATTATAAAAAGTTAAATTAGCAAACAGTGAATTGATGTATGTGTCTTTTAATTAGTAAAACGAATCAAATAATATTAGATATTATATCAAAAACAACTCCGTTTATATTTATTATAAATAAATGATGAAGAAGAAAATATGTGAAAATAAATTTGTTATGTAAATAAGCACAAATAATAACTGTAACTACAATCTGCGAAAGTTTCAAATGTAGGTCTCTCATTATATGTATGTATGTTAGTGTATTCAAAAATAACAATTTTTTCAATAATTGTTCACATTAGGGTGGTGAATACATATATAAGAAAAAATATGATTTCAAAGTTGAATCTATCTATATGTACCTAAATAAACTGCTTTCTTAATAATGTGTTGCAAAAAATATTTGCTTAAAATTGATAAATTCGCTTAAAATAACATGGCCTTAGTGACCACAACCAAAGAAAAAAATATGCTTTCGTTATCAGCAACCTATGATCAAAAAATCTTCTTAATTTTTTGTTGCAAAGTATTCAACTATAAACCTAACGTGATGACTTTTGTATCTAGAAATTGTTCAATCTTTTCAGTTTTAAATATATTTTAAAGGATAATCGCCTACAGATAGTTTAAATAATATCACATTGCTTTATTTTTTACAGTGCGAAAGCTGAGAAAGTAACAGCTCTTTCAGTTTTAACTCCAGAGCTCAGGCCAAGTGAAAAAGCTGTCTCAAATTTCTCTAAGGCTTAAATAAACTATATTTCAAATAAAAATGTACCTTAACCTATTTAAAGTCACTTTTAAATTAAAGTATACTTTGACTTATTTAAAGTAAAGTAAAGTAAAATCTTTGAAATAAAGTGTCTTTTAAGTTATTTAAAGTTGGCTTTAACCAAAATTATGCTTTCCATTTTTAAAGTCGGTTTTAAATTGAAGCATACTTTAGAATATTTAAAATCATCTTTAAGTTCAATTATGCCGTAAATTATCTAAGTTTTATTCAATATAACTACAACTGCGGACCACTCTGTTTCTCAGATTTTCTGCTCATTGTTAATATAATAATTACGTATATATAGTAAAATCTTAAGAATTCACTGAAAATATGTACATATCAGCTTTATCTTATATTATTGTAACATTATTTCAGTATGATTTGTTTTTTGATGAACTTAGTGAATTTCACATAGTCCACTCAGTCGTAAGCCTAACCAATCCTGCCATAACTTGTGTCTAATGATAAATATGTTTAAACGAATGCTTGAAAGTTTTAACAAATTCCACATAGTTTAATTTTATCTTCTAGTAAGTGTGTATCTCCTTGCAAAAATATTATGCCGTGTTTATTGTACTCTTCAGATCAGCGAACTATTGGCTCCGCTCAATTTTAAAAACAACAAAATATTGAGTATTAATTTTCTGCTTTAATAATGTTTTGTTTTTATTTAAAATATTAGCAAAAACTTATAAATGTTTGTAAATAAGTAGGAACTTAAATAATTTCATTGTCTTTTAACTATTTAAGAGACTTCCAAAAGATTTGCATATTGCAAAAAAAAAATTAATGAATCTGAATAAATAATTGTAAGTTTTTATGTAAAGAATATAATATAAATACATATGTACATGTTTGTATGTCTGTAAATTGTAGTCTTCCGAAACAAAATATATTTCAAATAGAACAACGTTCTCCAAGCAAGCGAAAACTAAACAATCCAAAAGTGTGTGAAAAAACATATAACCACAAATTTATAAGAAATTATTTGCATACACAGAACCAACAATAAAACAATCAACAAAATGAAAATTTACCAAAAAAGATTTAAAAGAAAAATTTCACAAAACTCTTGTACCTTAGAAAGAAACAAATCCCAAGCTTTTTAAATTAGTAAGTATATATTTGAAATTGGTGTCTATATACCGTTAAATGCTAAAATGACACTTTAAATCAGTATGTTGTATATGCTATATCTATGTAGAAGATTACAATTACGCTAAACTCATAATTACAGCTACAAGAAGTATTTGGGAAAAGAAAGGCACAGTATTTTTGTAATAGCCTTAGTGTTTGCAGAGGTAAATAACTTGCGCGAACTATTTTTGGATACGTGTTTGTTGGAAAATTCAAAACTAAAATAGGTAACAGTTAAAGATTATAAAGAATCGACAATTCAGTAAAGAATGGCTAACAATAACACTACAGTAATGTGCAATAAAAAATAGGTTTCCACTTTCCTATAGAACTTCTTATTTAATTTGATGTTTAAAAAACGCGTTTCTTCAAAAACTCAATACTCTGTAACATTCTAGTAGTTGCCACTATAAAAAATACTATACATATATATAATGCAGTTTGTGTACTCAAAACACTCCTATAAACACGCACCATAACGAACCTACAAACTAAACTACTAACTAAACTTTAAATCGCGCAAAAATTAAAACAATATAGCGCAGTTATCGACTAAATAAAAAATAAAATTGGATTTTAAATAGAATGAGCGTTTAGAAACATACACATATAATTGAAATTTATTGACAATGCTGCAATTATCGGCAGATATTATAAAAAATTAGGGTGCTCCTTTTGATATTCATATGAGTTAGGCTTTTTCTGAATGTCTACATTTTTTTCTAAATTAACGGCATTTGTTGTATCCCACTTGCTGGACATGCTAGGTCAGTTTGCGACCCACATGTGAAGTAACAATATAAAAACAAAGACTAAGCAAAAGCACCAGCAGCCAGTTGAAAGTGAGTGGCTAAATGGGTAACCGCCTTCAATAATTGCTAATTAATTCCAATTTTAAGCTATCGGTAAACAAAATAAACTAGATAATGCTCTCTTCGATTCGCCAAATTTAGGAGAATAGCGAGCTGTTTAAACACTGACAACTGACAGCTCTTATGGTGAAACAAACAATTCAATTAACATATTTGCATATACGTTTAATTAAATTCTTTGGTGAAGAAATTATTATTTCCAGTTCAGTAGCGCAGTTCAGTAGTAAAATTTTTATACAGTCTTAAGTTATTCAAATCAATAACCAAATACTTTTGGGTTAATAACAATTTGCATTGCCATTTTTATAAACATTTAACATTTGAGCTGTTCACAAGAGCAAAACTTGTCTAAATTTTGTAAAACCATAAATGATAACATATAGAAAAGGCGCTTTTATCGCTTCAGTACGCTATAATTTACTCTCTTGTATCGAATTCAACTCGCTAACTTTATTGGCTAACTAAGAGAACAACGCTCGAAGATAGCGAGCCGAGAAATGGCGTATAAAAATCAGTTAATATTTTGGAAATATAGAAAAAATTTTTAGGTGTTTATATTCCACATAACATTTACTTGCTATTTCCCTCATAATTCGGTACGTTCTTTATTTTCTCGACCGACCTTGACAGATGTGGTGTCAGATATAAGCGATGTGGTTAAACACCCAAAATTAATTCAGCATTCTATTACAAAAGTAGAGCGATTGATCAATAACCGATTTTACTGCAAAATACCTGGTTGTAAAATTTAATTGAGATGAATAAATATTGCTCTTAGAGACCGAGTAATACTAATATTTAATTAAGAATATTTTCAGGCAAATTTTCAAGCCCCTTGCACCTAAAACGATCATTACGAAGTTGGATTTTCTTGAAGTTGAATTTTTTTAGGATTGTAATGAAAATTTTATTTCGGATCAGAATCAAATCCAATTTCTAAACCGACAAAGCAAATCTTGGGCAGATTTAGTACATTTAGTTTAGTTACATTTTAGACATTTAGTACCACAATGATAGTACTTTAACTCATACATTTCAGTGGGTTAGATTAAAACGAAATTTGTCGTGGTTTCAACCACTGAAAATGAGTCCACATATATATTGCGTCTTAATTTTTATTTTTTTTCTTGTTTTGTTAAATAATATGGTGGTTATCTTCAAATAAAAATGTCTAAATTGTAGGCTCTTTTCTGCTATTTTCAGATTAAGATACATATGAAGCATAAAATACGACGGGCAATTTGTATTTGTGAAAATATATTTTGCCTGAAAATGGTTGTCAGATTTTTTTCTTAATAATGATATTTAATTTATATGTGTGTAATATTAAATGTGAATAAAAAAAAGAGT
Organism: Bactrocera minax; assembly: GCA_021498325.1. Lineage (NCBI taxonomy): Eukaryota > Metazoa > Arthropoda > Insecta > Diptera > Tephritidae > Bactrocera > Bactrocera minax. Next base: position 1,551,144 of record JAKEEE010000049.1, read on the forward strand.
TACATTTCATATAAGTTCTTTCGGAGTCATGGAAGTGTTCTCTGTAATAGTTTGCAAACTTTTTAAGGTAAAATTACAAAATGATGATGAAAAATTCTTAAATAAATAGGAGGGATATAAATGAAATAGCGATTGTTTAGTTTTCAAAAGTCTTAACGATTTGCAAGGTAAATCAACAGGAAAACAAGTATCGAAATGAAAGTGAAAACGAAAAGTATACGAAAGTATTTGTCAAGTGATTAAAATGTGTTTTAGATTATATGGAAATGTGCTGAAAAGGCACAGTTATGTATGCATTAGGAGCATCGGTGTGTTAGGAGTGTACTTGTGATTAGGAGTGTACTAACCCTTAGTACTAAGAGCTGTTACTCAAACGGATGACGATCACGACAAACAATGAAAATGATACTGAATAAATTAAAAATTAAATCTTGTTAAGAACAAAATAGTAAATACATGTACATAATTACATAGAACAAAGTATATTGAAAGATTCTGGAAGTTGTGTGTTTATGTATGTATTGCAAGTAGATCTGTAGGTCTGTTGGAAAATCTCGTTTTAGAGGATTTTAGCTCTGCGGAAGAAACCAGAAATATAGTCACAACTGAAAAATAATCGAAGCGGATAATAATTAGGAACAACTTTATGTATTTAAATATTTTACGCGGCGAAGCAAATTGCAAAAACAATGTAAGAAATTTAACATATAAATAAAAAAAAAGTAAATGTAGTACCTTAGCAACAAAATATAATACAAGAAAGAAAAAATTAAAACTCCTCTAAATAATACAAAACAGTTGAAGATTGCTAAAGCAAAAAAAAAAAAAAAACCGCAAAGATTGTTCTAAAGCACTTCAGTGAAATTTGTGTGCAAAACTGTATAGCAAAGTATATATATATATGTATGTATATATATTTAAAAAGAAAATTCGCAAGAAAATCAATATGCACTGAAAACTCTTCGAGTACAACTCAAGGACCATGTGCGGGTTAACAGTTATTCATTTATTTATTAATTTTTGTCAGTTTGCAACTGGAATCAACGCATAGAAAAAATGTTGAGGTCATTAAAAATAGAAATGTTTAAGCAGTAAATTATTTCACCAGGATTACACAACCACAATGTATATGTTTGTATGAATGTAAACTAGGTAAATTCCAAACTAATAAATATCAGTGGCAAATGGACAATTTTATTGTTATTAAAATCGAGATGACAAAAAGAAAAGTGATTAAATGTAAACAAAAAATTAAATAAAATAAAACTTAACAGACCAAGCGCATAAATTGCGCACTGAAACTCAAACCAAATACTCGTACTATTGTCAAGAAATATAAACGAAATATTGAAAATTCGAAATTGTAATGAAAATCATACTAATGTTTTATGTAGAGTCGATAATATTTTCCCTTCAAAATGGAACAATAAATGTTAGCAATTTGTAAAAGAATTATATGACTAAGGAAATGGCAAAATACTTTAAAACCGTTATGAATAAACGGTTGTCACAGACAAACAACTGTATAGATACTGTTATATTTAAATAGGTATGTATGTATGTACATATGTATGTATCTTAAATACTATATACTCTACATACATATAAATGGACGAAACAGACTAATTCATTTTAGTAAAACAACAAATGAGATATAAACTTGTTTAAATACTAGTAAAAAATTACAATTGATATTTAGTATGTATAGATTAAACTAATTTATTTATAGTGTACAAATTTTTGTGTATGTATGTAAATTATGGAACTTCAATTGAATAACTAAACGATTACTTTTTCGAGAAATTTCAAAATGTAAACAATAAAAAGATGAACGACAAAAAATATTGAATGCGAAAAAGAGACCAATAAATCATTCAAATAAAACAAATAATATTTAAACAAAATACCAAAGCATTTTACAATCTACCGAAGAGAGAAAACTGAAGGCATACGTGGTGTGTTCAAAAAATAACGGGAATTTTCGTTTTGTTTGAAAAAAGTATTTATTCATTCGTCTACATTAATGTTGCCGCTTTCAAAATAGTCTCCATTGGATATCATGCTCTCATGCCAACATTTCTTCCAATCGTCGAAACACTTGTCAAACCCGATTTTTGGGATAGCCTTTAGCTCTTTCAGCCATGCGCTTTTAAAGTCGTCTAGACTTGTACAACGACCCTTTAAACTTTATTTTTGGACTTTATTTTTGGTCTTTATTTTTGGAAATAAGAAAAAGTCACACGGAGCCATGCCTAGCGAATATGGAGGTTGGGGCAACGTTACGGTATTGTTTTTGGCTAAAAATTCAAGAATGTCAGGACAAGCAACGAAGTGTGAGCAGTGTCATGTGGACAGAGCAAAAACCCAGCATTTGTTTTTACAAATCCGGGCCTTTCTTTTTCAGATTGTTTCACGCAAACGTCGTTGAACTTGTAGGTAATAGTCCTTATTGACCGTTTGACCTTGAGACAAGACTTCATGATGCACTATGCCATTAAAGTCGAAGAACATTCGCGTTATTTTCTGAACACACCTCGAATGTGTACATAACAAGCAGGCTAATCGATTATTAATATGCATATGTAAGTGTCGTCGAGGCTACGAGATTTCTTTTTCTTTCTTTCCTGTGTGGGGCAGAGCCGATATAATACTCTTCAAGGTAGTTTTTTTTAACAAAAATTATGTTCTATTAACACACGAAGTTACTTTGCATAAATTTTTTTCAAAAAACCTAAACTCAAGACAGCTGAGAAATTAAGAATTCAGCCCAACATTAAAATTCAAATTGTGATACTTCTCAACATAAAGAAAAGTATACTGTCTTCCCTCAGTTAATGATTTATGTCGAAATTTTTAAACTTAGCTTTAAAATGCAGATTTTTCAATCAGTTTAGGACTTATCTCTGCAACTGAAGATTTTTAAATCTGGATACTTATAAAATTTCCATCTTTATTGACTCTTCGCAAAATAAAAGACAAACTATTCTCTATATAATACGAATAGGGTTCCTGGAGAAGATGGACTGGAAGTGGTCAACTATTGGTAGTAATAATAAATAAAGAGGTATAACTAGTGCTAGTGCAAATGTCAACTATATATATCTACCATATTTAATGCTATGTTCCAACACTCTTTTGTAAAGTTATAGCCGGAAACACCGGTAGATAAGCAACCAGCATGGGTCAACTTTACTACGTTTTCAGCATCCGCACTAACATTTTAACCACTCAAATGCTTGCGTTCTTTATACAGAAAGATTGAATGGATAAAAGTCTTAAGTCTCATATTATTTTATTAAGCAGAGCACTATTCGAAGTGTATGTTTATACCCCTATTAAGATTACAACTCGACTCCGTTGAATTGAAGTTGAAGCAAAGCCGTAATGCGTATAATTTCGAATTTCTCTGAAACGTCCAAAATTGGTGTGATACACTACACCAACTACACAATTACATAATGGGGCTAGTGCACAGTTGCCGGTCCACTAGCCATGGTTATATTAACAGCATTTGTATTGCATATGGCTATTGATCCTAAGTTAATGCAAATATTTCTGTACGGTTGCCTAACGGCTGCTATACTTGCGCTAGTTGACATACATAAAAGCGGTGTAAAATATGTCCATAGTAGTAGAACAACAATTACGCCTTCTTCAATTTCCATTCATTGGAAAGTTGTAACGGCAGTCGCATATTCGGATTTAGAATATGCCATAGGAATTAATAATCCTTAACGGTCAAAATGCATTGCAGGTATGCTATTCTGTTTAATTTAACTGAACTTTAGGTTTGTTTGCGAAAACCCTTATCCTTTGAAATTTGGAACTACTTTTTATTGCATTGCCGACATGTTACGGTTATAAATAATAACTACGGAGTAGCGAAAGCCACGTCAGAGCGATTTAAAACCCTGTTTGCACACGCATTGTGCTTTTCTCCATTATTTATAGTGTTCCCAACTATTTACCTTGACAGTACTACTTGGTGTTGGTGTAATTAAATGACTGCGGTTTCGTAATTACGCCCACAACTAATAGCATGTCACATCCAAATATTCCGAACATCCCAATGTATTCAAAACTAATTAGTTTACACATACATGATGGATTCACATGTATTTATATATATTTATGTATGGGAGCTGTTTGTATATTTTCACAAGTATGGACACAAAAACATGCGATTGCGTGTGTTGTTTGAGCCTGAAACCACAGCTAATAAACCACAGCATTCGCAGCGTTAGCGACATGCAAAGCAATTTAAATTATGTTTACAAATTGCTGCAGCGTTTTAGGCGTATTTGCTTAGAGCCATTATTATTGGTGACACTTGAGAAGCAGGCAAACAACAGTAGGCTGCAACAACACCGCCGAATTGCATATTGTATGCATGCAAAGAACTATCATCAGGACAACAACAACAATACCAACAATGCAACAATAACTAAATATAACTAAAGTAATTGCCAGCATAGCCAGAGGTGAAACAAAGATTGCACCCATCGCCATATGGCTAGCACAAGGCTACAATGAAATGAAATTCAACCAAAATGCCCTGCGGTGTTGCGAAAATGTCAACCGAGACCAAAACTTGCCTTAGCAAGCACAGGCACTCACACATACACCTCTACACCATTTGCATACCGAGAAAACAAACAGTAATCCAACAAACATACAAACATACCATAGACCGTACACCCACACCCACCAACTATACCTGCTGTCCTTGCACAGATAAAATTTGAGGCGAAGTTCGGAGATTGCATATATACATATCTCAGAAGCGAGTTTTATATTTAAAATAATGCAATTTTGTGGAACACCAATTTTAGCTAATTAAATATAGTTCTAATGATAGGTAAATAGCTCAGGTGGGCTCGAGTCGATTATCAGATGCTATCGCAACTCCTTACTCTAATAGAAAAAATATAATTTTATTAAGGTACCTCCCATATTGACCGAAATATATTGGAATGATGGAAGAAGGTATGTCCCGCTCTTGCCAATTTTTGACGAAAAATCACAATTCTCTCTCCACAAAACTTTAACCATATTTTTCGAGATATCACACGTATTCACCGAAATATATATTAAAATCATTTACGGATTCTTAAATTCTCCATTTAGAATCTGGAGAAAGGTATTAGTATGGGTGAAATATAATGTTATCATAAATTTTGACTGAGATAGCTCAAACAGTTTATGGCTTATGAATACTAAGTATATATGTCTTATATATACATATGTATACATATATACACATATATATGTATATATAATCTTTTAGACATCTCGATTAGCTCAAATATTAAATAACTTATCTAGTTTAATGCTAGCTGAAGGCTGTTTTTAAGTTCTAAACCACCTTCTCGTTTATATACATACATAAAGGAAATCCTTTTAATTTCAAAAACACTCGGATATATGTTTTATTAAATTTTTGCTCGATCGGGATACGATACCCTAATCGCTTCAATGCTATGTTGTTTCCGATTATGTAGAATGAATTTGGTTGATATTTTGGTCTGCAACTGTTTGCTGTTTAGGTAATCTCACAAGTTGTAATCCATTTTCGAACAATTTTGTGATCAGTTTTAAATGCCTCAAATAACTTGGAACCCTGTCTTTGCTACCGAAGTGTCACCACTCTCACATCGAAACAATGGGTTTTACTGATACATGGTCTTAATGCATGAATTCCTATCATCATGAGTTCTTGTCATCAGGGGACTTTATTGATTATAATCTTCACTAATATAGTATATAGTTCTAGTAGATTCAATACAATTTTTTAAAACCTTTCGTGCTGGAAGCCTAACACTCTTCCTTACTAAATCCAGAGCTACCCTAAACACAAACTGGATGAAGTAGTACAGACCTGACCCCAATATCTATAAATTAAACTCATTCGTAAACTCAGTTCGTAATACCTAGCTTACTTGCCCTCGAACAGGGCTTAAACAACCATTTCGACAATAACAACATCAAGAAAAATGCCCAGGCCACATAAGAAATTTAATTTCTGTCCTTCGTTCTTTTACTGTTCATTTGGCATGCATATTCGATCGAATAAACTGTTAAATATGAGTTTCAAAACACTTCTAATAAAAGAGAGAATGTTCCAATTCTGTCTAATCTAATCTTGTATATGTACACTCGTCTTATTTTGAGCTATATTTAATCCCTGCAACACTTTGCGAGTGAATAATTAAACCAGGAGTGCACAAAAAAAGTACATATATATACAGATGTATATATATATATATACTACCGTCAGAGCAGATTTTCTCTACTTTATATATACTGCAATATACCAAAATGATCACTGACATCGCTATTTGGAAGCAAATAATGTGGGTGCCCAACAGCAAACATCCATTAGTAACAGTAATTGAACAAAGTGAGCGAAGCTTAAAACTGTCTAACAACAGTCATACATGAGCAATTGTGGTCTAGGGGTGCAAACCACGTAATGCAAAATCGAAATTGGTGAATACATTGGTCTCATTACAACAATATTATACAAAAGAAGATAGATATATTTCGCAGAGCTTCCCCTCCTACGTATATTGTGAATCAAAATAGCTCTTCCTAAATATAGCAAATAGATTGTTGTGGATTCTTTGAATATTTTCATGACAAACATTCTTCGGTAGTTTTTCAATTGCCTTTAGAGGATACTTTATATGTGGGAGACATTTTTACAAACATATTATAGTTTTCAATATCCGTGTATCCGTAAGGATGTTGCTTAAGGCATTAAAATGGTTATATAAGCCAGAGGTAATCACATCGCATCATTAGATATTTCCCTCAAATACTTGTATATCATACTTATACTATTATACTTAATATATTGACTTCCAGATAAATAATTCGAGCCTTGTATTTGAAGTTGCGCTTAAAGCATCGAACTTTGGAAATTAATCGATTCAATATCCTCTCATTGCAAGCTAAGTGACCAATGTGTTGGCTATAACCCATAAATATTAAAAATATTAATTGAAGCACTTTCAACATGCGACCCGAATGATCCAATTAGATTGAATTGGTCAGCAAATTAGTTAACGCAAAGTAGTCTGTGCAAAGCCTCTACCCCAATTAAAGGATAATAGCGACAAGTATCCTGGACGTATACGCAATATTTATGGCTTGCCAGTGTATACTCCGGTACAGATGCTCTATGTGCTTACATTAGTATATAAATAGCCGGTGTGATTTTAAACGTTTTTATATCGCTTAATGGCAGCTAATTCATATGCGCGTTTAAGTGGTTTCGACTACATGCAAATAACCGGTGCACTTACAAAGTGCATTTCCACTGTGATTATAGTATATTATATACGCGAGGATACGGGTAAATCATTTGAATAACCATTTACTTTCTTTCCTATGAGACATCATTTGACATCGTTTATTTTAAAAATTTTCATATCCTTTGTATAATGGCATACAACAACTAAAGTGTAAGGCTTTTAAGAATTGAGCATGGCCCATTTTAGTCCCAAATACTTCGGAATATAATTTCTTTCACTCTTCTTTACAAAGAAAATTTGAAAATATACATTTTTGGCATCTGCTTTGAGTTCTCATTGAAAAGCAATATCTATTTTTATTTAAAAAGATAATGTTGAAAATATACCGCAGACAAACATCGAAGTCATCTTACTGAATATTTCTAGATAATTAAGTTCCTCTATTATAATATGTAAGATTTGTCTAGATACCTAAGGCAATGTCATTAAAAATTCATTGATATCAATACCTATCACCAGCTTTGATCTAGAATATATTAATTACCTTCCCTTTGGTTGATTTGTATATATATTTGGAAAGCAAGGTGAGAGTGTTTCAGATTTTATCTTTATTATAATAAAGTGTGGAGTCAGAAACGAATGAAATTAATCCACGTATTCTCAATCTTCTTGTTAAGAGATATCTTGACAGAACCTGGTGAGAGTATTTAGTACAGGCGGTGTTTAACGGCCAAATATAAATAAAATCGGCTTTTAGGTGTGACACAATAGATTCTCAATAATTACAAATATATTTTTGTAGACATATATAAACATTTCAACACGAATACGTGAACATTTCAAAAGTATTTGATATTCGAATGCCCACAAATTCACTCCGTCTAATTTGTTCTAACACAACTTTTTTATATATGACACACTCAATAAATTTGTGACTTATTGTGTATTTGGTATACTTGTCTCTTTCTACCTCGCGGGCAATGCTAGCATATGTTGACATTAAAAACAAAATATATTGGGTTGTTCGGAAAGTCATTTCGTTTTTTTTTGGGGAACATGAAAGACAGTTTTCGTATAATGAATAAATATTTTATTAAATTATATATTGGCCATTCTGGTCCAACACCTTTTGCCATCTTTCTGGCAGTAACATAATTCCCCTCTCATAAAAGTTTTGGTCCTTGCTGGCAAAAAACTCGTCCAGGTGGTTTTTGACATCTTCATTTGAGGTAAAGGTTTTGCCATCCAAAAAATTTTGCAGGGACCGGAACAAATAGTAGTCGGAAGGCGCCAGATCTGGAGAATATGGTGGATGTTGCAGTACGTCCCATTCAAGCTGTAAAAGTTTTTGGCGAGTGACCAAACTTGTGTGAGGTCTCGCATTATCCTGGTGGAACACTACACCCTTCCTGTTGATTAATTCGGGCCTCTTCTCTTTAAGTGAATCATTCAATTTGTCCAGCTGATGACAATAGACTTCTGAATTAATCGTTGTATTGTCCGGCAAAAGCTCAAAAAAAACGATTCCTTTGACATCCCACCAAACGGAGAGCATCACCTTTTTTTGGTGAATGTTGGCTTTTGACACGCTTTGAGCCGGTTCATCTTTTCTGCTCCATGACCTCTTGCGTTTAACATTGTTGTATACAACCCATTTTTCGTCCCCAGTAATAATCCGCTTCAAAAATGGATCATTTTCTAGACGTTTGAGGAGCGAATCACACGCGTCAACACGACGACACAAATTTCGCTCGGTAAGGACATGGGGCACCCACACATCGAGCTTCGAGGTTAAGTCCATGCCTTTCAAATGGCCATAAACAGTTGAATTCGACAAATTTAACCTCTCACCGATCTCTCGTGTGGTGATTCGCCGATTTGCATCAACTAATGCCTTTATCGCATCTTTGTCAGCTTCGACCGGCCTTCCAGACCGTGGTGCATCTTCGACATCAAAATTGCCGGATCGAAATTTTGCAAACCAGTTCTGGCACTGGCGTACTGTTAACACGCCTTCTCCATACACATCCGTCAATTTTTTTCTCGCTTGGACAGCATTTTTACCTTTTCTGAAGTTAAAAAGTAAAATATGACGAAAATGCTGCTTATTGCTCTCCATATTTAAAAAGGCACCAACCAAAAACTACTGGGTAGAATTAATAGAACTTTTTCACACACAAGCCTTGCAATATCAGCTCTCATGACATATAATGGTTATGGGGCTTAAGTGTGAAGTTAGTTTCGAAAAAACGTAATTAAGTCCTCTGGCGGGAAAAAACAAAATGACTTTCCGAACAACCCAATAACATTTCCACATCAGGAATTATCCATATCCTCGATATTTCGAAATATCGAAAGAACTTCATATTTAGAAAAAAAAAAAAATGGGTCAAAGAAAAACGATAAAATGTTGAGAAATTTGAACTTAAGTTCAATAACATGGCAACTGACTTTATGGCGACCATTGAAAAAAACTTGAACGAAGCATATCAGAGCTTGTGGGGGATGTTCCAAAGTTGCGTTACACTTTTTAGTTAGCTTTACAAGGTAAAAAGGGATAAAATCCAAATTGTGAAAGCTAGCTAACGTATATCACCGAATACACCTGGGTCTGGGTCTAATAACTGACTAATATCCAGCGCCGATTCATATGCGACCTGAAAATATCGGTCGCCACTTTATATTTTAAATCGATATTTCAAAATGTCAACGAATAATTATGCCCCATCCATCAGATTAATACTTTTGTAAAACTAATGAAAAAGAAATTGCAGATTTTACATGTTCATTTTAATTTTATAACGAGTATATCAAGGAACAAATGATCTAATCCATTGAATAAATACAAGAACGAACATCCTTCAAATTTTTAAATTTAGTACTAATACATACGAGACCGGAAAGCGCACGAAAACACAGGCTTTCAATTTTGATGATTTAATATAGGCGTTTTCCAATTTAGAAAAATCGCGTTCTAGAATTAAAGTCTAGTGTTAAGAGACATTCGAGTTTATCTTCTATAGCTTTTGTGATCTAAAATATATGAAATAAAAATTCCCTAATCAAATATATAATTAAACACCACATTATTACAAATACTTATTCTTCTATTACAATCATTTATTATTAAAAAGCTTAATAATAAACATCGTTTTGAAATTTGACTTAAAAATAATGGGGTTCATCCTACATTACATTTCCTATTCAAATCCTTCTGCATCCTTTGTGTTTCCACCCTTGGTCACAGCCATCTATTCCCCTAACAGTTTCATCACTTATTATTCTCTGTGGGTTGTAATATGCCTCACGTGCCCGATTCATAGCTTGCTGAATGTCTTCACCCTTTTCTTTTAGGATATATGCAGCCTAGTTTATAAATTGACGGGCATTAAATACTTCTGGCGTAAGGCGTTGCATTCGATGTGATAAATATGCCACCCGCCGTGTTCGGGTTTTACGTGATATTATACTTTCCTTGCTCATTCGACGACTACATAATTTTATTTTTATGCAGTTAAGAGAGGGATATTCATCCTTGTTCTTTTGTTTTTTAGATTCCCAAATTGCCTTTGACAAAACTCTTCTTTACGAAGTTTGTACTTTCGAACGAGGAAGTCCAACTCAAGTAAACTCAATGTAGATATATTCTGCTCTACATGTAATCCTAATTCCATGTCATTTTCCATCTCCCTTAAAACTGACTGCATAAAAGGCTCAGATTTTATGTGTCAAAGATCCTGGGTCGGCCAATTCCTGCTTCAGATTTCTGTTTGTCGTAGAAGAGTAATCCATTCCACTTTATCTCTGATGCGTTGTGTGTCACTGCTTCGAAGGCACTGATTTCATTTATGTAAACCTCCTCTCCTCCTCTCTTTGCTTTGAACTATTTTTCTCTGAGATATTAAAAAGGTAATTGAGTAATTCGATTATCACTCAAAATTTCACAAACATGAATTATTGGATCTCGGACTAAAATTCATTCAAAAGCAAAATCCCGAAAAATAAATCCATACTAAATATATAGAAAATAAAAAGGTAAGTGAGTGATTCGACTATCACTCAAAAGTTCTCAAAAATGAGTTATTTGAACGCGGAACTAAATTCACTCAAAAGAAAACCCCTATCAAGTAAGGAAGAGTATAGCCGAATATTTTATACTCTCGCAATGTACAAGGTGTGTAATTATTAAATGTAAAGGTATTAAATTAAGGTTAAGTAAAGGTTAGCACGGTTCGATTAAGTTAAAGTAATTAAATCAAACTTCGTAATCGGCCATATAGCGCTGAAGTCTTTCCGGCGCCAATAAATTGTAATTCAAATGCAATAATTTAATTCAGTGAAGATCTTTTGTACTACGGGTACCCGTCGATTAATATGTAAGATTATCGTCGATAGACTATATATATATAGTGACGAAAATGGGTGAAATCGAGACACGTATCAGCCCAGCCCCGTATACCATATATATTGATTATCGTTATTCCAGTGGACTTTATGCTTTATGCTTTATGCTGAATATATCGGTAATATTTTGAGTAATCTTATTAAAATTGTGTGGAAATTTTAATGCCAGAAGTAAACACTCATTACGGTTATACAAGTACACACGATTAATATTAATTACATTCGATAGTTAAAATCATGGATATCGGATAGCATTAATGCGATGAATATAGGTTTTGAATGTTACTTAGATTTATTTTCATACGAATATCTCGAATACCAGGCAAAATGTAGAAATTAAACTAAGTGGGTCTATGATCTACGAGTATAGTATGAGTTAATAAGATGCCACACATATAACAATCATATTTGGCATCTAAGAACAATTTTGTTGAATAATTAATATTGAAATCATTTGCAGTAAATTTTAATATAAAGTTTTGCGAATACCTGACAATATGTCCAAGCTTTTGATTCCCCAAATTGCGTGAACCTAAATTGTCCGACTGCAACCGAACTTTCGCTTTCTTTCTTGATCTTTTACAAGGTTATGTTTTACATAAGATTTTACTTATAACCATTCATTTATCTTTTATTATTCTCAATTAAAAATTCTTTTTAATTTACTCAAAAGAAATTTAATACATTAATTTTGTAAGGCTGAGCAAAGTTATGAGCCGATTTCTCTTTTTTTGGAATCTCCATTCCTGAAACCGAGATGACGTAATTTCTTTTTAAATATTTGAATTGATATAATTCATAAGGCCTTACTTAGGAAATGGGATTTGCGGGTGTGGCCTAATATCGCCTTATTTTATCCTTTCCTTTTGTTATTTATTCCACACAACATGTTGTTAAAAGAGCACAATAATAATAACCTTGCATTAATAATCACCAGAAGATGTTTTTGCCCTTCTGAAACGGAACGCATTGTTACAGGATATTTGTCGTTTGTAACATACTTTCTTACAAATTGTAGACATTAAGGTACATATGTCTTAGTTTTCCATCACCCAAGCTTCGGTTAAATTTTGCTATTAACAACCAGTGTTGTTGTTATTGCAAATTTTGATCTCCTTAGTTGCTGTAAAACATACGTTACCTTGATGTAATTCTAATTTTGCGCTATAAACACGCACGTCATCGCCCTGTTTATTAAGTGTATATATGTATGTTAGCGCATTTTGTTTACCGCTAACTACTTTTTTATTATATCTACGCAGATCCGCTTGATTTGCATATTTATCACGTTCAAGTATACATACATACTTATACATATATAATATGTTCATACCACGTACTCGCTTGGGGGCATATTCTAATTTATGTCCCGTGAAATTGTTAGTTTGAAAATTTATGAGCGTATATATTTAGTGCGAACGCTATTACCTTTACACGCTGTTGTTTTAATTATATCAATTACGTGTTGCCAACGCACGCACATTTATTATGCATTTACGCCTGTTTAGAAGCTTCAAATATATATAATTTCATGAATTATGTAAGATTTTTTTTTTTTGAGTTATGTTAGTTTTGATTACCACTATTAGCCGTTAAATACACCACACATATGGTTTCAAAATAGGTGAGGATGAAAATATATGTTTCTTTATGACTCACAAGACACAGAATGCGTGTGAAGACAAGCCGCGTAGAAACTGAAACTATTTATGGGTATTAAAAGCGCTGAATTCAATGAGAACGAGGATAAGTATTGAGGACAATTAACAAATAAAACTTAGACGTTAAAAATAGATTTATGCTACATTGGTTCGGCCTAAAAAATTTATTAAGTCGGTCGTATCTTTCGGTAGTCATCATTCTTATAGCAAATGTAATGAATTTCGCCCTCTGGTTGACTTTATACTACGAGGGGATAAGATGCCTTAGTAAAAATTAAGCTTAGTAATTAAGCTTAGCATAACGTGATTATTAAATAATACCGGTCCATACTTTCTCCCAGCATTAAATGGTGAATGTACTAAGTTAAGTTAACGATGTTGACCTCAAAATAATTATTTGGGATATTCTGAAATACTTCTTATTGAAATGTAGAATAGTGGAAACGTGGTTTATAATTTCTTCAATGCCCGATTTTTGAATTAAACATTTTAAACAGACCTTTCTGTCGTGATATTATTTACGGTAATGAAATTTTTAGCCGATAAAATTAAACAGATTTTTCACACAAAAGCACACCTTAGTGTCCATTTTTGCTAATGAATATGTAAATGGTCCTATAAAACCTATAAAAAGGTCTAGTAACAAGACCGCCATTTATATCATGCCTGGCGGTCTGCTATACTTGACTCGAAACGTTTATCACGACCTTTGACAGCCTTACTACTCTGCATGTACGTCGATTGGTCTACAATAAATGTTAATAAAAGTTAATACTGATGAAATTTTACGATTTAAAGGCTTTTTGATAATAACTCGACTCTTGCACCACCCTCTTACATTACTATTGGACTAACGATATATGATTTATGCCATTACTAAAATTTTAATTTTGTGTAGCAGTTGTCAAAAGGCTATCCCTCATTTGCCCAGATCACCTCGGATGAACGCTGTTCTATCTTTTGAACTGTACTCCTAGACAAAGGCAGAACAGCATAATATTTTTCTTTTTTCTATCTTATTTCCATCAATATCGATCTTATTTTATTCAACATGGTGAGGTCCTTAAGTAATTTTCGAATTAAAGTACAACATTTCTCACCTCTTTTATTAGATTATGTGTAATGAATTTGTTGATATGAACATCATATACGATGGCGTGAGTCGGCAGTCATGTCTTTGGAATTGGTCTGTGTCAGACTTCATTTTTACATTCTTTACAGAGTATATTAGTTTTGTTCACCTAACGGTTGTTTGTAACACCTAAAACCAAGCGATTCAAATATAGACGTATACATATATATAAATGAACACAATGAAAAACGAGTTGAACTCCGAGTGACTGTCTGTCCGTCCGACCGTCCGTCCCTCCGTGCAAACGATAACTTGAGTAAAAATTAAGAAATTTTGATGAAAATTTGTACACGTGTTCTTTGTCGCCGTAAGACGTTTGGTATTTCAGATTTGCGTAATTGGACATCTGCCACGCCCACAAAATGCCATTAATCGAAAACAGATAATAACTAAGCAGTAAATTAAGGCATAAACGTGTAATTTAGGGGGCATAATCGGGCAATAATCGGGCATCCTAGCAGGATGGGCAAAAATTTTTGTAAAAGTGGGCATGGCCCTGCCCCCAATAAGTTTAATATACATATCTCGGGCACTTATGTTGAAAACTACTAAAAGGGCGATAACTCGCTCAACAAACACGTTAAAATAATTAAATCTTGCAGAAAATATGATACGGAAGGATTGCATGGGAATCTGTGTCAACTTTTCATGGTGGACGTGGCACCGATAACTTTTAGGAGAAATCCTTTATCTCAAGAACCCCTTAACGGATTTCAACAAAATTTGGTATGTGACATTACATTTTCATTCTTATGTTACGCAGTGAAAATGGATGGATCGGATGAAAACCACGCCTACTTCTCATATAACATAATTTTAAGTTTCATCTGATCCTTTCACTTTAAGTTGATAAATCGAGCAACAATTAAGTTATGAAAATCTGACTTGGTACAAATAGTGCTTTCAAGATATGCCATCTCATGCGTAAAAATAGTAGAAATCGGTTTATAACTTTTCAAGCCACCAGATACCCAATATTAGGACCTCTGTGCCTCTATCGGACTTTTTATCGAAAATATCGCGAAATCTGTAAGATATTGTAATGAACTTGGATTATCTTTCTATGATAATAGCGTGCTCTGGTATCAAAAATGAGGAAAATCGGGTAACCAGTTCCCTAGCCTTCATGTACCTATTATAAGGATTTTCAACCTCTGGATTGACTTTATACCATTTTTATATCATATTTCGGTCAACGTGTAAGATCTTAGCAAAATTAAGTGAACGTGTAATATCGGATATACCATAGTTTACTGCAGAAAATGTGTCAAATCGGTTTACGAATTATCCCAGCTCCCATATACTACATATAATGATTTTCGCTAATCTAGCAGACTTTATGCCGAATATGTCGGTCACTGTGTGAGTTACGTTCACAGAATTGCGTAAAAACATGTTCCCTATTATACTTGAATATTGAAAAGGGTTAATATGATCAGTGGGAGATCTTCCTCTATCTCAAAAATGCTCAACATAAGAATTCGGTAGAATTCGAAAGAATCCGGTCTAGATCATGATCTAAGCCGCTTATTCCTAAAATAATGATTTCCTTTTCTCTGGTTGACTTCTTCCTCATGTATCTAATATATTTATTAAACCACTTTGATTGAGTTTATATCGCATATATCATCTTTGATTTAATTTGATAGATTTTAATATAAATATCTCCGACACGAAGCAAAATATAACAATGAAAGTACATGAGTCTATGGCCTGTAATATAAGTTAATAAGATACCAAATATGATTGCAATCCATTGACAATTTCTTCGAATAATGAATGCTGAATTCTTCTGCACCATTTTTTAGTATAAAGTTATGCCAGCACCTGAAAGCATATCCCCGCTTCTGATCCTAGCACATTGCGAGAGTATAAAATGTTCGGTTACACCCGAATTTTAGAATTTCTTACTTGTTTGTTATTCGTTTTGATGACGAATGCCTGATATCGCTCACGAACTCGTAGTTCACAAACGTAGTTCAATTCTGCAATGCAACAATCGAGTGCAATATACTAGCAATAGCAATTATTTAAAAACGATAAAGAGATTTCATTAAAAGGGATTTGTAGTTGGAATCAAAAGGAACATACTCTCCAGAAAAATAAATACTTGTACACTTTTACTTTGGCATATTTAATGTTAGATTACATTCATAATAATATACAGATTAAGACCTTGAGTACTACACATCTGCTGCAACATACATACATTGCTCGCAGTGTGTGCAATATTAATGGCCGCCATAATGACCAATATAACACAAAGAACGGGAAAACGGACGCTAGTTCAAGTGAAGCGCCAAAATGGGCTTTCCGCCAGCCACGATACGACATCGGCTCGTATAACAATGGCGGCTTCCATTGTGGCAACACCATTGTTGACATGTAATTGCGAGACTGTCAGCGCGATTATCAAAGTGTTTGGGCTTAACGAAAAGCCGTTTTGCCGCTTACGCGTCCATTTTATTTGTTATCATTGCAACTACTATTTATGTTGGCGTATGCAAGCGAATACATTGCACCAACGAGTGTGTACAATAAAGTGCAACAGAAATTGCCATCGGTACAATTGCGAACAGTGGCAGCTGTGCCTTGTTATTGCATTTTCGAAGTGATTACATTCGATTGTATTGTATTGGATTTTGTAAACGAAATGGCCTGACAAATGATAACAACATTTTGAGTGCACAAAATCGGTTGCCACGCATTATGAGGCGCGGCGCTACTGATTGCGCATTCGTTAGTAATTGATTTGAATGTGCATATGAATGTAGAAGGCGTAACTCTTTTGCAGATATTGAACAATTTTTGGGCGCTACTGCCACACCCGCTCTGCAAAGAAGTTATAAATGAATTTAGGCACGACATTCTGCTTTTTTGATGTACTCATGAAATTTCATTCAACCATTTTTTGTGACAAGCTTCTTAGGAAACTAATAAATAAATTTCATAAAAAGAAATAAAATTTTACAGTACATAAATTTGTAATAAAGAAGTATAATCCATGAGCAGATGGAGTAGGATTTTGGTGTAGAAATGATGTAATCTGATTTCGGTAATTTTCAGATGAGAATTGACATGGCTTGAAGACCCTAATTGCACAAAATTTTTTGCCGATATCTTCATTGGTGCTTGATGTATGTATTACAGAGATGATTTATGATGGAATTTAAAATTGTATTATATATGATGTCGCCGATGTCGCCCACTTTCAAATGTAACATAAAAAAGCCAATGTTTTGGTTTAAATTTGTCTAACAGTTGTTGACCTATGGGCTCAGCATAAGAGTGTGTAGTGCTACGCCCATTGCCGAAATTTTACACCAATCATATTTTTATTCTCACCAATTTGAAGCTTTGTAAATTGGTAAATGTAATTAATGGTTAATAAAGTTACCTTGGGAAAAAAAAAATGATTGCTCGAGTAGTATATTTGGAGGCAATCCTAATTTATTCGATCTTTATGTTGAAAATCGCCGAATAGCAGAGAACTGTTTTAAATACTCCAGCAATAGTCGGTCATGCTATGTGTATTCCAGTGACCTTGATAACATTCCTACATCGTACAAAGGACATGGTGGAATCGCGCGCACGTTCTTCGCTTATATCCCCATAATTGGCGTTGAAATAGTCCCGGTGCTTGTAGAGAAAATGTAAAGTGATGCTCATGTTAGATTTAAGCCTTTAAAAGTAAGTTTTTAGTTCTTCAGCGTGTTGATAAAAATCTGGACTTTTCTTATTTACCTAAAAATTTTCAACAAGCCAAACAGACTCATTCCATAAGTTGCTCACAATTTCTGCCATAGTATCCGTAAATTTTAAGTATTTCATTAAGGATCTATGGCACGAAAAAAACGCCAAGTTCCGTTTTTGTCAATTATTTTATAAGTAACACGGGCAAAATTCAAGGGTCCCTTAAGTCCACAGGTGCGAGTTTATCACGTTCTGTTGCCCATGCACACATGCAAATGAAACAAAAATATCCGACCATTCAAATAAATTCACTTTGACAATGCCATATCAAATCATACCTTAATCTTTAATAAATTGTATTAATCATAATTAATAAATTAATAATAGTTAAGTGTTAAAGAAATTTTATCCGTGCTCAAACCTCCAACGATTTCAAGGATATCTATATTACACTGGCCTATCTGTTTTTAAGTAGTGTTATCTGAGTGAAATGGCTGCTGCGAAGGCGTTCAGAAAACTCAGTTCACTCAAAAGTAAACTGTGTTACTCCGATGATCAATTTTTTAATTTTATTCCTTATAAAAAAAAGTTATCGGTAGACACATTGGGTTGCCTTTGGGCACTTGAAACAATCTTACAAGGAATGACTCAAGCAATGTTATTATATAATACATTATTATTGCAATAGAAATCTGAATTAAAGTCTGTAGTTACCGTCGTGCGCTGTTTCTAATTTTCTGCGTCTGGTGTGCGCAACGATATAGAATATGTATGAGAAGCTTGAAGTTAGCCGTGAAAGTTTTTACCAACTTTTGCACCGTCCAGCTGGGTTGTGTTGCTTAGCGCTGACTTTCAGTAGTACTTTGTAAACAAATTTCCGAGTGTGTTTGCTAATTGCAACAAAACGTGGCTAAGAAACTTTGTAATGTTTACGAATTGTTACCACTTCTTGTTTCTGCTTTTCTCGCGGATGGTTGCAAAAAATTTACGAACCCACAAATGGTTGCGGAAAAGTTTAGCGCAAGTTTGCGTGTTTTTTAAGCGGAACAGATACTTTCCAATAAAGAGGTTACTCCCTGGTATGTTCATGCTCAAATTTAATTGACATTGACAGTAGTTGAACTATATAGCATGCGCTACAGCATTTAATTCAATGGAAAGAGCTACATAGAATAGTTTGTGATCAAAACTAATTTCTTAGTTTTATTTTTCCGCTATTAAATTAAGTTGATGACCTAACTAATCGTCGTCAAAGTAACCATACTTTTAAAGAATTATATTAAAAATATCGCGATGTTAATTAGTCCTTCTGAGTATATGGGTGATTGCAAAGTATGTTTATGCTTCAAGGATTAGTGTTACTCTAAAATTTAAAAATTGACCTCCTTATTTGTGAACTGTGGTCAACCTCATTATATAGACCTAACAAATGAAAACTATGAAATAAAATATTTTAATAATATGGAAAATCGATCAATTAATTTTTGTGAGGTATCTCTATCCAGATCCAGCACGCTTGCAAAATCTATTATTTTAGCTCCTCTGTCCCCTAAATATTTTTAATGGTGTCTAAGTAAGGATCTTTAACTCGGTGATATAGAGCGATAACTTCGTTGATTTCTTTGAAGCCTGGAAAATACTGTATTGTCCTGTAAAAAGGTGAGCATAAATCTGGCATTTCATCTAAATATTCAATGAGCACATCATCCAACAATTCAACACATTTTTCTGAGTTAATTTCCGTTGAAACAAAACATAATTTTATGTTTCTATGATAGCAAAATCCACCTAATATTATCACTATTCCACTTCCAAATTTACTCTTCTTTTTTAGAGAATTGCTTTCGCGAATACCATGACTAATAATAACTAACTGACTTGATGGGTGTCAATTTAAATCTTTTTGTTTAGAAAAATCATCGAGTGGAATTGGATGAAAACGAACAATGAGCACGCTCACTCTAAGATCGATTAAAAAGTGTTAGAAGCGTACTTTTAACCGCAACGGCAGTAGTAAAAGGTGTGTCGCACTACCCATTTAAGTGAAATCTCATATCTCTGCAACTATTCGATCAATTTGAATCAAATTTTTTACTCAACATTCCAATACCACAGTTTGAAAATGAGTGAAAGGAGGAAGGAAAGTAAAGTTTTAAAGTAAAAATCACCCAAAATGTCCAATAAAACTAAATAATTGCTGGAAAGTATTTTTCAATCATTCTTCAGTCACTCTATAATGGGGCATTTTAAATGCGGAAGTATTGTATATTTCCATAATGAATTACTTTCTTATAAGGTAAATCAGCCAAATTTATTAATTAATAAAATGAAAAGGGTATGGCCGTGCCCACATTGACGTAATTATGAAAACATATTTCCGAAAAGTGTTTCCACAATGTTCAACCTAAGGAACTGACTAGTAAGATTTGTTCTTAAAATAACTTTTAAATTATAGAAATAATCTACGATATAGGTCCAGAGCCGGCGCATTTATATAGTATTTAATTTGGCAAATTTTGGATGGTAGCGAATCGAATAAACAAGTGGTATTAGTGAAATAAACTGGTATAATCAAACAATGCTCTTTCAGTAAACGATGTTTTCGTAACAAAATTCTAAATTTGTTTGATTCTGAATTAAACAAACTACTTTCGTTTTCAAGGTTCAATAAATTATACTTTATACACTTATACACTTTTATACACATTATACAAATAATACACTTTATAACTACTGTTTTTAAAAAGTATTTTTCAAGCTTGGGATTCAATAATTTCGTATATTTTTTCCTTATTGTCTATCTTCCTACGCCAGGTTCTTAATTAACTTTTCGAAATTTAGCTGTAATAAAAATTTCCAAAGCATTCAATATTATCAGTTCACACCAGCTTTTATACGGTGCGCTTTGACGCTCTTCTGAGGATTTAGCGAACTATTTCTTGCTCATCTTCTATTGTTACCATTCAAGCACGTAGTTTTAATGAAAATCCAACATCGCTTGAAAGAAAAGCGCAGTTGAAACGGAAGCACAAATTAATTAATCAAATCTGAATCTGAAGGAAGACGAGAGTAATGAAAATAAGTGAGTTTGTTTGGAAGTTAATCTTACTATGACAACATTTACCTGATTTCGTAAAAATGTTGCGGTTAGAGGTTGCTTATTTTGGAATTTATTATTTGAAAATGTATTCGAACTTCGAAATCATGATTAAGCCAGTTAAGAGATTCAAGCTCGCCGTAAAAAAATAAGAACTGTCGTTTACAATGTCCTCATTACACATACTTCAATTAAGACAGAATCCAAATAATAATCGACTAATTGAGCTCAGCATTAGATAAACCTCTCAGGAATTATTCTATTCAAACTTAAAATTGTGTAACACATTTTAATCGTCATTTTATACATGGAATTATTAAATAACGAAATTTAAATTTTAAAAAAATTTAAAAAAAAACATTTGATCATGCAATTTCAATTTTATTTTAATTAATTATTTAATTTCATGGGTGGACTAAATATCTTAAGATGTTGTTAGTATTCTTTCTTAAATATTTCTTTCGATTGTAGGAAATAAGGAAAAAAACAAAGTCAAGAAAGCGTAGCTTTGAAAACTAAACATTTATGCTATTTATTAGTAATGATCTTACGTGTTGTATGTATTATGTGGTTGGCGAGCTTGACTCCTTATCCATGTAACTGTGCATTAAACTCAGAGCTCTGGAGAAAAGGTATCAGCTCAATGCTGCTCTATAACATACTTCCAATTAAGTACGGTGTGGATGTCAATTACCAAACCAAATTTTTAATTCTTACAGAAAAGAGCTCGGCCCTCAATCGCATCTGTGTAATTCTGTTGTATACGTTAGAGGAGGCCTTTTGTTCTCCGACAAATAAGGTTCACCATCATCTCATCGAGTTATTAAAAATTACTCCCAGAACATAAACGTAAGAGCTGTGAAGTGATTTTTATGACTCTCAACTGTTCGATCTTGAATATGAGTGTTTATATTTTAACCCGCCTTTGAGGTCTCAGTGAAATTGGTTATCAGAAGTTCCAACATTGACGCAGAATTACCGACTACAATTCTGTTAATATATTTTCACTTTTTTTAATCTTGCTTGACTTACTAAGAAAGAACTACAAAGTGTTCTTAGTTTCCTAAATAGGTGACAACGACCTTACTCCAAATGCTACTGAGATGAAGATTGAGATACGAATTTTTCACAGAAATATACGGTAATGAATATAATCGACTTCGGATATAAAAACCTCTTAGCAAGAAAAGTTCCTTCGAGTTGCAAAATCCAAACTCGTTCGAAAAAGTCCATGCATGTCCTTTATAGTCCCAGTATTCTAGAAATTAGATTAAAAATTGGATCTCATCTGGTCAAGATATTTTTTACAAAGATGCTGCTAAAAGATTAATAGGCTTTACCCAAAATTATCTAGGGCAAGTTAAGAAAAAATACAAAAACTAAATAAAAGTAAAAAAAATCTAAATTCTAGTCTAACCGAATATTATATATTCCGGCAATTTGTAAGAATCAAAAGTTTGGCAATATTTTCTGGTATCTAAAATGTAAAAAGATCATCACCAATGATCATCAATTCAATCATCAAAGTTCAATTCTATATTGCTGGATCAGAAAAGTAAATATCCGCGGGTCAGAAACAATTGTGTGTCTTCGTGTGCATATAACATTAACTTATTGTGCGTAAATACATATTAAATGAAAATATATTTGACCACGTCAGATTTAACGAAGTTCATTATTTCGTACACTTTAATTAAATCGTTGGTACTTGCGGTGCACCGATATTAAACCGTCTGTTGGAAAGTGCAGTGAAACTATGTAGGTATATATATGTAAGCACACTTATTTCTGATTCGCTTCACAGTTAAAATTGGCAACGAACACCGTATAAAGCATATGAAATAACGCAATCCGAATGGAACCACTAAAGCGTAAAATGAAAACGCAGCAAACCTGAGAAAAAGTTCGTGTCCAATGTCGATGATAAAAAATTTACAACACACACGTTTAACACTTAACACTTGAACGAAAAGAAAGTGTGAATCAAGGTTATCGAAACCACAAACGAGACAAAATAAAAGAAACGTTTTCCCAAAGGTGGCCGGTGTCAAGTAAAAATGAAAATAAAGCATAAGCCATATACTCAAACGTGATTTATGTTTGAGTACGTTACCTTTTTTCCCCTAACCATAATTTACGCATTCATATGTGCGTATTTCTGAAAGTAAGTATAAGTGGAACTCACATGCGTGAATTTATTGAGTTGATATCGTGTACACTCTTTTTGAAATTTTTTGAAGCGAAGTCAGCCCAACGACCTCCAAAAAGTAAACTGAAGTATGTAAGGTTAAGTTCGAGCAACCGATTTTAATAGAGTCATCGTTCCTTAATTAACTAGTCATTTTATTGATTTTTCCAACCAAAAAGAGGACACCCACTTCCTGTTCTATCCAAACTGGCAACGCATTTATTATTCAAGAGTTTATATAAATTTTTACAATGCCGTTTGATGGAAGACAACTAATTTTTTTACTCTCGCAAGGTGTTGCCAAAGAGTATAATTTTTTTGTTAACTTAAGGATTGTTTGCAACTCATTAAACTAATCGAGATAGATAGTGAGTTATATATGTATTATATACAGAGTTATATATAAATGATCGAGATGACGAGACGAGTTGAAATCCGGTTGACTGTTTTTTTTTTTAATTTTTTAAAAATGCTATATCGACTAAACTTGTTGAGGACTAGTCTTAGTAGCACCTTCCCATACTTAGTGTATATAGGTGAAATCGAATTTTAACCACGCCCAACCCCATATTTTACAATGAAGATAGCACAGAAAATCTTCAAAGGTCTTCTTCAAAAATCTTCTTCACACCTCCTACTTTTAGGTGAAATCATATACCTCAGAAACTATAAGATCAATTGCGACCATATTCGATGCATAACATTATATTGATATGTTACAATGTGAAAAAGGGCGAAATCGGTCTACAACCATGCCTACTGCTCAAATAAAATAATTTTAAATTATATCTGATTCCTTTAATGATATCGGAATAAAAGTTTGCATAAATAAATGGCTCCGAGGCACTGCTAACTGATGCCTGAAAATGATAAAAATCGGACTACAACTTTTCAAAAGCCCAGATACTGAATATGTGGATCTCCGTGGTTATATCTGACTTTTTACCGAAACTATCTGTCATTATGTGAGATGTATTAATGAAATTCAGAAAGCATCTTCTCCTAATAAAAATGTGCACTTGTGACAAAAAAGGGTAAAAACTGGTCAATAGCTCCCCTAGCCCCTTATACCCAATATAAAGATATCAATATAGAACATAAAAAAGCTTCTAAGGTGTGGAAACGTTCTTCTAAATATGGTGGAAATCTGACTTTACCTTTTCAAGTCCTTTGATACCAAATATGTGAACCTCAGCATCTATTCCGGCAGATTTCATACTTGGTATTGGAAAATATTGGTTATCCAGGTATCTTATTGAAATTTAAAGGGCATATTTTCTTGATAATATAATATAAATATAAATAAAATATAAATCGGTACAGTACTTCCCCTAGTCCCAATGTACTTAATTAAATTTTTTTCAAACTACAGTTTGACTTTATATGGCGTATATCATTCAATGTGTAAGAAATATTAGCAAAATGAAATCTGCGTATAATATTGCATATATGCCGACATATGCAGTTTAATGCCGAAAATGTGTGAAATTGGTTCACGAATTACCTCAGCTACCATATACGACATATAATGGTTTTCGCTGTTCTAGCAGACTTTACGCCATTTACGTCGGTCACTGTGTGCAACACTTCTCATAGCCCGCATATGCCCGATATAAGAATTCCCGACATTCCATCTGACTTCAAACCTTATATGTTGGTCAATATGTGAGAAATTTTCATGAAATTAAGTGGATATGTTTTCTTAAACATAATGTGGTTTCTCGCTAAATATGAAAGACATCGATCTAGGCCATGGTCTAAGCCGCTTATTCCTAATATAATTATTTCCGTTTCTTTGGTTACTTTTTCCTCCATTTTGGTTAAGTTTATATCACACATATAACATCTGAGTTAATTACTTTGATTTTTATATAAATAATTCGGATACGAAAAAAAAATAGAGTAGAAAGTACGTTAGTATATGACCTATAATATGAGTTAGTAAGATGCCAAAGATTATTGTAATCCACTCTCGGTTTCGTCGAATAATGAATGTTGAATTCTAACGCAACATTTTTTAAAATAAAGTTTTGTCAAAACCTGCAAATATTTTCCCGCCTTTGATCGTCGCACATTATGAGAGTATAAAGTATTCGATTACATCCGAACTTAGGTCTTCCTTACTTGCCTTTCTTTTCACCGATTTTTTAACATATCACTTAAATAAAACATGTAAAAGGAGAATCCATTAAAACTACCATAATACAATTATGAAAATAAAAGCTTTTTGTTCAACCTGCCTTGTTGATGACTGGTTGCAGATGACAATGTCAATGCACAACTTTTAACAAATTAAACGACAATGACATACTCTTTTCAAATTAGAAGTAACTCTTCATATGTACCCAAATTCTCAACATCAAATTCCATGGAAGCTGAAATAAGAGCTTTTATATCGGCTTTTAACGAAGCAGTTGCGATGGTGATAAAGCGGTTTTGCTATATAAAATAGCCTACACACGCCCTTATGGCTTAGACTGGTCGCTCGGACTGAACTCGGTAAGAACTAAATTCTCGAAATTGTTTTTCGTAGTTGAAGTAGCTAAATTATCAGTATAAAAAACATTACTTTACAAACGTATATGTAATATATGAGTACGTATATGTATGTATGTATGTGTGTATGTATGAATAGTATAATATTTTCTTAAATTTAATTCAAAATTATTTAGATAACATAATAATTATAACTTAAGTGGTATGCTATATTGTACCCAATTATGACTTATCTATGTTCATATATCGGTAATATTTATACCTATCTAAAATCTAAACTGTTGAATATTTACTTACCTTGCCGGAATTGGTCACGATTTTATCCGGTCAATGACTGTAATTTCGGCGACCTAATAATGGTTGAAACGGTAAGTAAGTACACGGCGAACCTTGACAAGAGAGTCTCAAATAGGTTTATATGCGGGTAGTAATAGTCCGTCATACAATAAATTTTCAATTTTGAGAACTTACTACGCGGCTAAGGGATGTGCAATACGTTTCCTCTACCAGTAATAGTCTTTCTGAAGCAATTCTTGTCGGTTAGTTTACTCTGCTTCTTCGGCTTCTCTACACACTTACATATACATATATAGCACAATTATATGTATTCGTTAATGCAACAAACTTAATAATTAAGACCTTTTTCATGATCTCAATGTTTGTCATTTTCACTTCAAACCAGAAAATTTTATTAGTTTTCTTCTTCGAGCGGAACTAATTTCAATTGTCGCGTGCATTTGTTAAGCAAATATTTCATTTCCGGACTAATGCAAATTTCATAACTGCGCTAATTTCGGTATATGAAATGAAAGTTTCTTAATTTCACCTGAGAACTCGGTGTTATTTGTTTAACAAGTGAAATTAAAGTAGACAAAGTGCAAACATTTTGTAAATTGACACGAATATACTCTTCTATATATATATATATACAAACGAAATCAGAAGCAGGTATACATATATCTTATAAAATAACAGAGTACTGTTTTAAAATTGTGCATACGCATTGATTGTCCTTACATAAGTAATATTTAGAAATTTGCTATTGCGACACCCTGTATACAAATAAGCAAATATTACGCATACGTATATACACACGTATTCAACGAAAACTTTTACCAAAGTTACATCTAAATTTGTATGCCTGCATCCTAGCAGAATTACGGAACTTTAATACATATTTCGGTTAGCTGCCTTTATCACATTTGCAGTCACTTTCGTCATCAGCCATCCTTAGAGGACGCCGCTAGGGTTGGCGGAAGCAATTTGTTCATTATTCACAACCGAAATGGGTTTCCGAAGCTAAGTATGGTTAAAACTGCTGCTTCCTACATCTAAGAAAATCATTAAACAGAACACAGTTGAAATATATAACAGACAATATGAAGGGTGGTATCGTTTTAAATAAATGCAAATTGTAATACAAGTCTCGAACTTTTTACTTAACATGGGCGACATCGAGGGTGATACACCGATTATAGCGATCTTCCAACTTTTCTTTAACAATTTTATATTGCGCTTTGTATTTCACTTCGAAATAGGCATCTGAATCGGCGATTACCACTTTATAGTCTGAGTTCATATTCACTGAATATGTTTCCAGCGATCATTGTCTTAAGGTATGAAAAATTGACCGAAACCAATTCGAAATAAAATTAAGGCAATTTTGTCATAATTTTCTTTGATTTTTGACGCTGTACATTTTCTGCGTCCATATAAATAATAATCATAATTCAAGTAATAAATATAAGCATAATTATCCTCTAAGCACTACAAATTGGAACTGGTGTAAAACATTTTGCCTAACTGAAGTGGTGTTGCTAACCCAGCTCTAATTAAAACACTAATAATTTAGGCTACAATTCGATATCAAAACCGCTTCACTTCGATAACTTTGAGCATTTGTTTTCAATGTTAAGTTGAAAGAAGTTTCGTAAACTTTTTGACTTGAGATTAACCACACTTCCTATCTGGAAGGCCAGATTCTAGGTCGGCCTCACAATGATTAACTCATTTTTCAACTTGACTTCTGACCCTTCTCCACCCATGTACACTAAAATTAATCGACGATGTTTCATTCTAATCTTATTTCGATATTATTTGCAGGAGAAGTACACATATTGTGTCTAGCTGATTGGAGCTATGAGTCTCTCTTTCATTCCATTACCCTTCTGCTATATATAACACCATTGTGACTGCTCGAGGTAGCTACATATTCAAATGCGAACTTTTTACCACTTTACGTCAGCTCTTTCATCTTCCTTGAAATATTAGTTCCTTAAATATTAGTACATATTTGTCCTTGAAATATGTACTATCTCTTGAATAGTTTTCCAAGAGGAGTCAAAATGAATGTTGCATATTCATTTAGAGAGTCTTTTTTTCCAATAGTGGGTGGCAATCAAAAATCTTAGAATTCGACGTGGGGTTCGAAATTGCAAAGAAAAATTTCTCCAAAAATCTTAATAAATATACATATGTATATAAAACAGGAGCTATCGTCTCAGAAATGAAGATTATATCCATCCTTTTTGAACACATTCCAATAAAATCGTCTATTTCGCGATACAATAAATTATATTGATTTATAGATATTAAAATTTAGTGCCTAATAAAAGAAAAAAATTTTTCAAAGCTTAGAGTATGTGAAAATTTTAAAATATTATTGTATTTGCTACAGACTTATAATATTTACATTTCGTTTATTTGAAAAATCTATAAATAAATTTTCATCAACGCACACTACAAATCATTCGGCAAATGCACACTGAAATACTCATAAAATACATGTCACTCATACGCCACGCCTGACATGTTATCATGTCCATGTTGATCCGTGCAAACAAAATACGACTACAAAAATGGCACCTACATATATGTGGCTTGGCATTGACATGCACGCCCGATAAGCCCGTTATAATGAAATAGCGCTTGTATTATTTTATGGTATTACATTTGAAACCCGTGATACTATGTGTGTACACACATTTACTTTTATTTATTTCCCCTTTGGTTTCATTGCAAAATTCCGCAATAAGAGAATCAGCGCATCGCGCTTTATTGATGGATTCAATGATACTGCAAAGGTAACTATCGGCGAACAAATTATTATTATTTTTTTTTTTGTTTTATGAAAATATGGAATAGTTGCCGTCGTTGAAATCAAAATTGCTCAGCTGACAAAACGGACGCAAAGAAAACCTTATGCTGTATTTATTCAAAAGTGTATGTACATTTATGCGGTAACATATACGTTTACATTTTATTCCTCACTAATATTAACATTTCTTTTTTGACACTTTAACTAGCAACGCTGCAAAATACGCTCCACAATATAACACGCAGCACCATTTTTATATGCACATTGTGAAATGGACCCCTCACTGATTGCAGTGTGTGTGTCTGGCTTTCCTGCCAGCACCTAATCCATTCATTTCACCTCTGCCACAAAGTCGCATATGGCGTATGGCGATTGATCCCCTACCGGTTTTCCGCACCCTTTAACTCCTTCAATGCATATAGAGAAAATTCCATACACGTTCTAGCTGCGCCAGGAATTACTTTTTCAATTTTTCAACCATCCATCGTTTTTCCACTTTTCCACATATCATCCTATCACAATCCAATCCATTTGTATAGTAAAACGCCTTGAAAGCCATTAAAGTAGTACCAACTATTGTGCGTGTATTGTTTGTGTAAACAGAAGTACATATAACAGATGTATATAATATGAATGTGTAGAGTTGGAAATATTGGAGTAGAGAAATTATATTTCTGCACCTACCTGAGAAGACTTAACCAGATACACGTATATACGTATACATATTTGTATGGCACATGTCTTCGAACTTACGAAAACAATCATAACTATATATATTTATTTATTTTTAAAAAAAGTAATTAAATTAAATTTGCGTGCAGCAATTTTTATGTCTTTACTTTCATTGCTATTCCCTTCGCTTTGCTGAAAGTCATACATTAACTTTCAAAGTATACTGCAATCTTTAAGTTGAAAGAGAATGCATTTATAGTACAAACTTTTTGCTTTCGCATATGTTGTTATATATATATATATACATAACTTACGTGTACAGGGTGAACCAATTTTTACGTTAGTATATTATCGTTGAAAAATTTTTACATTCACTATCGGATTGAGTTGGAGCAATTCAGTGCAATTTTAACAACAACATTTGTTGTTGTATGCACACCGAAACAATGCATCGAAATAGTAACCCCTCAAGAAGAAAATAGCGACAAATTTCTGTTAACTCGATGTGCATATAGACGAGACCAATTTCACACAGTCTGACGTGCTCCACAAACAAATCGATATTTAAGAAAGCCCATTCCAAGACCTAAGGGTGACTGTTTATAACAACACTATCATTTTGGCCATATTTTTTTAAACTATATCGATGTTAAAACGGGGCGACATTCACAGGCTACCCAGATCTCTACATTTAGCTCTACATGAATTTGTGGCGTTATTTGAAAACAAAAATGAATCTCAAAAAAATCCTTGAATATGCTCGAAAAAGATATGTAAAATACAGCAAAAAGAGATCAATCTCCGTGGCTAGTAAAGACAATCACTTGACTAATGTTCTGTTAAAAAAAAAATAGCCCAAATAAAGTACAAAAGAGCGAAAATAAAAAAGAGAAGTAAGAAAGGGCTAAGGTCGGTTGTAACCGAACATTTTATACTCTCGCAATGTGCAAGGATCAGAGGGGGGGATATGCTTTCAGGTGCTGGTACAACTTTTCATTTAAAAATATTGCGGAAGAATTCAACATTCATTATCCCACGAAATTTTCAATGAATTCCAATCATATTTGGTATCTTATTAACTTATATTACAGGCCATAGACTCATGTACTTTCATTGTTACATTCTTCTTCGTGTCAGAGATATTTATATTAAAATCTACCAAATTCAATCAAAATGGATAATACGCGATATAAACTCAAACAAAATGGTTTAATGAATATATATTAGATACATGAGGAAAAAGTTAATCAGAGAAACGGAAATAATTATATTAGGAATAAGCGGCTTAGACCATGGTCTAGGCAGCTTTCTTTCATATTTAGCGCGAAATCACATTGTGTTTAAGAAAACATATCCACTTATTTTCATTAAAATATCACACATTTTGACCAACACAAACGGTTTAAAGTCAGATCCGAACTCGGCAATTCTTATATCGGGCATTTTTGGGATAGAGAAACATCTGCACTGATCACATTAACTCTTTATTATTATATCTTTATTATTCAAGTATATTAATGAACATGTTTTCACCAAATTTTGTGAAGGTAACTCACACAGTGACCGACATATTCGGAATAAAGTCTGCTCGAAAAGCGAAAATCATATGTAGTATATGGGAGCTGAGATAATTCGTAAACCGATTTGACACATTTTCGGCAGTAAACTATGGTATATCCGATATTACACGTTCACTTAATTTTGCTAAGATATCTTACATATTGACCGAAATATATGGAATAAAGTCTACCCAGAAGTTGAAAATCCTTATATTATGTATATGGGGGTATGAGAAGTATTTACCCGATTGTCCGCATTTTTGACACAAGAGCACATTATTATCATGGAAAGATAATCCTCCAATTTCATTACAATATCTTACAGATTTCCCAATATTTTAGATAAAAAGTTAGATAGAGGCACTGAGGTCCTAATATTGGGTATCTGGTGGCTTGAAAAGTTATAATACGATTTCGTCTATTTTCACGCATGAGATGGTATATCTTGAAAGCACTATTTGTACAAAGTTCGATTTTCATATCTTAATTGCTGATTTCGACCATTATCACAATATGACATAAGAATGCAAATATAATGTCATATAACAAAATTAGTTGAAATCGGTTAAGGTATTCTTAAGATATCTAATTTCTCCGAAAAGTGGGCGGTGCCACCCCCGTCATCAAAACTTTACACGGATTCCTACGCAACCCTTGCGTATCATGTCTGCTGAAAGATTTAATGTTTCTGACGCGTTCCTTCAGCGACTGAACGCACTTTTAGTAGTTTTCAACATAATTTTCGTATGGGAGGTGGGCGTGGTTATTATTCGATTTCACTCATTTTCTCAGTATATGAGAAGATGAATAGAATGAAGGAATGAACAGAAAAACTTAGCCGGAGCAAGTTTGATTAATATAGCTTTAACGATGTCCGAGATATATATGTTAAGCCCATTGGGGCGGGTCCATTCCCACTTTTACAAAAATTTTGCGTAAATATGCCCCGCCCTACTGGGATCTTCTATACCAAATAACACGTTTATATCTTAATGTTCTGCTTAGTTATTATCTGTTTTCGATTGATGGCATTTTGTGGGCGTGGCAGATGTCCAATTACGCAAATCTGAAATACCAACCGTAAGAACACGTGTACCAAGTTTCATCAAAATATCTTAATTTTTACTCAAGTCATCGCTTGCACGGACGGACGGACAAACAGTCACTCGGATTTCAACGCAACGTTTCATCCTGATCATTTATATTTATATATATATCCATATCTAACTCGATTAGTTCTAGGTGTTACGAACAACCGTTAGGTGAACAAAACTAATATACTCTGTAGCAACATGTTGCGAGCGTATAACAATTAAGGATTAAGGGTTAAATTCAGGTGTAACCTAACATTTTATACTTTCACCATTTGCAAGTATCAAAGGCGGGGTAATACTTTCAGGTATTATCAAAACTTTATGTTATTTGGTATCTTATTAACTGATATTACGTAGGTCATGGACTCACGTACTTTCACTCCTACATTTTGCTTCGTGTTAGAGATATTTATATTAAAATCTATCAAATTAACTCAAATAAGATATTTGCGATATAAACTCAACCAAAGTGGTTTAAGTAAATATATTTGGTATATAAGGAAAAGGTCAACCAGAGAAACGGAAATCATTTTATTAGGTATATGGCTAAGGCTATGGCTAGGTATATTAGGTAAGTGATGGCTTATATTGAGAGCACTATTGCTCTGTTCTTAGTGCAATTGCTTAGTGCAATGTTTCATTCGAATATCTTAATGTTTGGTTGGTTTGTATGCTCTGAGTGAAGTGGAAGAATCAGAATAAATTTAAAATTGAGTTTTATGAGAAGTGGGCGTGATTATTATTCGATTTCGCCTATTTTCTTAATGTGACATAGAGACGTAAATATATTGTTGTTTACTAAATTGGTGAAGCGCTTGAAATTGGTGAAGCGGTTCCTGAGATATGGAAATTCTCCTGAAAATCAAAGTTAAACAAAGTTGTGAGCGGTGCCACCCCTATTGTTCAAATTTTGCACGGATTCCTATGCAGACCTTCCGTACCATAATTTCTGGAAGATTTAATGTTTCTGAAGTGTTTCTTCAGCTAGTTAACGCACTTTCAGTAGTTTTCAACATAACCTTTGTATGGGAGGTGAGAGTAGTTATTATCCGATTTTGCACATTTTTCCAGTAAGTGAAAACATGTTAGGAGGACTTATTCTATATTCGATTGATATAACTATAACGGTTTGTGAGATATCTGCATTAAACCTGTTGGAGGGCGGGGTCATAGGTACTATAAAAAATGTTTTTTTATCACGGATACCCTCCCTACTGCGATTCTGCAATACCAACCTTCTTATGGTGGCAAAGAACACTTGATGTACGGGTTGATAGACCTCTTACTGTTTATTTTGATATATATAAATCTATATCTAATTCGATTAGTTTTAGCTGTTACAAACATCAGTTAGGCGAACAAAACTATTATAATCTGCTGCAACATATTTTGAGAGTATAAATAACTAAAATATTTAAGACCATTTTTTCCCCATTATTCAATTTTGCAAATTATTTTGCCAAAGTTGACATGTATATAAAAACACGACATAAAATATGGTGCACCCCGTAAGACAATCCATTTGAATTGACTTTACTGTACTCCCTTGATGAGTTCACATTTTAAATATGTGAGTAATGCCACTAAAGCTATAATTAGCGCTATAAAGTTAGCATTTGAATTTCGAGTAATATAATTATTTAAAACTTCTTCTTTCTTCCATAAATTATAACAAATACCTATATTTGCTTCGCTTCAAATGAAAATTGTAACGTACTGCGGAAGATTCAACATAAACTAATAATTTGTAACTACTACACTTACTTTGGGCGAAACGTTGCTATTAAGTTAACTAATTTAATGATACTGGCGTTATTCATTACGGACTTGTCGAAGTTTTACTGACCTTTCATTCATTCGTCATTCTGAATAATTTATTTATAAATATCGATGATTTTATAATATTGCAAACGGCCGCTTTGTCAAAAATTTTGTACCTGTTGCGACAGCGACCTTCATGTTGGAACTTCAGTCAGAAAACAACGTCAATAGAAAAATAATATTCCAACAGGTACATTGCCAATGCTAAAATGCTGTTGAAATCAAAATGTTTAAATAGAAATTGATATCTAGTAATAAATCAAGATAGTACATTAATCTTCTGAGAATAATAATAACACAATTAAGCTAACAAAAACTTTCGATAATAATAAAGTTCATAAGTGCCTTTTTTCGTTTTGAATCTTACTGTGTTTTGCATATCAATAATACTTGCTTGCTTTTGCTTAAGAAAATTTTAAATAAATTTGCTTTGGATATACTGTCACGTCCTTCATGCCTTTTCTTTCAACTGAGTACATAAATAACGGGTTTTATTTACTTTCAACTAGTTGTTGTTGCCAACACTCACTGCATACCAGAAGCACACACGATTTCCAGTCATATCTATATATGTAATTACATATAATATTAATGTCATATTGGCTCATACGCTAGTTTACTTGTGTAGAGTCAACAGTAAATCTCAATCCCAGCATTGTCCTGAACATCCACGTTGTCATAGACGTCAACTCCAACATCGGTATCGTCATCTATATCCCATCAATGTATGACAGCGCTATAAATGTGGCACAATTTTTTTTCTTTTTGTCATAAATCTAGGTTAGACTGATTTTAATGTAAACGTTTATTACTTTGCAAACCTTTCGTATGGTTTTAAATAACTGTTTTTGCATTTTCTGTTTCGAGCGTAATGCTCAAGAGATTGGTTATGCATACGCCAAAGGCCATATCTTTTCAAATCAAAATACAATTCTCATCCAAATGCGTTTCTAGTTAACATAGTCGTGTTGCAGTAAAACGTATGTGTTTCTTCTGGAATTATTTAGTCTACTGCGCCCTTCCAACCAATAGCAAAGACATGTAAAAGAGTCGACAGTTAAGAGGCATCGGGAGAAAATGTTTACGTCAATATATTACATTTTCAATGCGAACAAAATGAGTATTGCCATTTTTCCAGTAAGTGCCTAAGTAAGTCTACTTTCAATATACATGCGTGTGAATGAATAAGTATCTACATATCCATTGAAAAATAGGAATTTAAGTTTTAACCAAGAGAAGCATATTTATACTAGCTCTCTTGCTTTTGTAACAGAGCACAAGAGGTCGAAAAATCAATAAGTTAATAAAACTAGCGGCATGTTTATTTTAAAATTCAGCAGTTATAGACTAAGAAAGTATAAGAATAATTTCTTTTTTTAGAAATTATTCATCAAAATGTTCATCTAACGAAGAATCTGTCGGAATTTTTACCCAGAAGAGACTATTATTCAATTCTCACTCTTTGAGGAGGGGTCTGCTAGTATTTCCACTCCTAGGAGTATATCTCCTTCCAATATCGATTTGATTAATGTATTAATGCAAAATTGAATATCTAAAGAGCTGACGACATTTAAAGCTCTACCAGACTCTTTTAAATCTGAAATTAATTGATTTTCAAACTCCAGCCACCAAAATGATCCTTACCACCAAGAATCAGTCTTTATTTCTAGATCTGATGGGGTACTATTTTTTGCTGTTATTTAGGTCTAGGATTCCGTAAAGTTTACAACAGTCATGAATACATAATTTTAGTTATGAAAGAAATAAATCTTCTTTTAAAATCTGTGATGTGGCGTTTGATAATTTTCAAATACCACTAGATCTTCTAGATCAAATATTATATAATCCACTCATTTTAGCCAGTATATTCTTTGGGCAATTTGAGCATAAAACTGATACGTAAAGTCAATATTGATGAAATTACTTACAAAGCTACTTAATTAATTATTAAAATTTTAGAGGTCTTACAACCAAATTATCAGGCCTATTTAGTTTTCAATGAGAAGTATTTTAAAATAACAAAAATTAAGCTTTTTTGAATTAGTTGATTGAACAGAATTTTCCCAAGTTTTTAACCATATTTACAGTTTGTTCTTGAATTCCAACGGAATAAATAAATCTGGTTTTTAATTTTTTAGTCAAATTGCTCCACTAGTTCCAATTAATGTATCGGGTCTATAACTATATTCGTGTCGTTTGCCAAGAGACGGTGTAACTTGATTATTATTCCATTGTTCCGATATTCCGAAAATATGCTGGAAAGGTACTGTCCTGCGTATCTCTTTTCAATATATTTCATTCATTTGAAACGTAAACAGCAACAAATTTTTTTCACTCAAATATGTCGAACTTTGTGATTGAAAAAGGTTTTTTGCTGGGAGTTCTTCTTCATTACTTTCATATGAAGAAAACCTCCGAAAAAGCCAAAGGTCATCGTATTTTGGTGGAAATTTATGGTGAACATGCTCTAAGCTGAGCGAACGTGCCAAAAGGAGTTTGTGTGATTTAGAAGTGGTGATTTTGGCTTGTAAGACGAAGCACGTCTTGAGCGTCCAAAAAGGTTTGAAGATGAGTAACTGGAAGCAATACTCAAAGAAAAATGCTAGCAAACACAGGAAGAGCTGGCAGAATCTTTGAAAATCACCATTAACCATCACCAATCCATTTTAAAACGTTTAAAAGCAGCCGGATACATTCAAAAGCAAGGAAATTGGATGGCATATGAATTGAAGCCAAGAGACGTTGAGAGACGATTTTGCGTTTTAAAAAGTCATAAGTGAAATCTGGAATCTAACCAGCCGAATATCCATGACGCCAAAGTAACGCTTTCTATTTGGCTGGGTTAGAAGTGCGTGCTGTATTATGAGCTTCTAAAACCAGGTAAAAACATTAATGGGGAACCCTACCGACAACAACTCGTCAAATTGAAGACTGCGATTGCCGAAAACCGCTGAAAAACGCCCAGCATTTGCGGCCAGGCAAGAGGCAATCATTTTCCTTCATGACAACGCCCGGCCTCAGGTTACAAGACCGGTTAAAAACTATTTGGAAAACAGCGGCTTGGAAGTTTTGTCCCAACCGCCTTATAGCCCCGACCTTGACCCTCCTGACTGCGATTTGTTCCAGTCAGTGCAGAACGCCCTCATTGGAAGAAGGTTCACATCAGAACAGGGTATCAAAAATTGGCTTCATTCATCCTTGGCCGTTAAGCCGGAGCAATTTTTTTGGAATGGAATACAAAATGCCGGAAAGATGGGATAATGTTATATCCTCAGATGGGCAATACTTTGAGTAATGCTACTGTATACGTTTTTCTTAAATAAAACTTTCAGTTATTGACTTAATATTAATACCAACTATATTAGAATATTACAAAAAAAAATCTTTCAGTTATGGCGCGAGCGCAAAATATTCATGATTTTTGTAAACTTTAACATCCCAGCTCGTTTATTAAGGTAGTTAGAATTTATTTTATAAATCATTTGAAACCTATATTGAATTAAATGGATCATTCCGCGGCCCATTTCACAATTTTAATTCTTATCCTATCTCCTTTTCTTTCTCAGACTCACTTTTCGGTATTAAAAATGCTAAGCTAGCTTCTCGTTATAAGTTATACTCAAAAGAATCTTGTTTTATGAACTTCAGTTGTTGAAGAATTTTTTATGCAACTGAATTGTTTTAAATAATGAATGATGAAGAAATCTTCTTTTTTTAATAACTGACCAAATTCTGCGCGTCATTCAGACTACGCCACTTATATAGGATAGGGGGCTCATATTACACCACTTAAATAAAATCAAAGGTTTTTACAAAACAGCAAAGAATCATAAGCTATATAGATGATAGATAAATGAAAAAGGGCAGTTTGTAGTAGAATATATACAGTCTATGTAGATACAAAATCTTGATCTGACAGAAAATTCCATATAGAAGAATGAAAGTGTGTGTTAAAGTCCTTGATCCCTTTTTGATATTGACCCCGACCAAGCTGCATGATTGCCGCGGTATATATTGAACCTTCTTCTATTGTATTTAAAATCCCTTAGAAGTGTAATTGTGTATCAGGAATGGGCACTTTTGGCGTAGTCACGAAATATGTATGCTTTGACAAACTTAGCATAATTACCGAATAGGTCCAAAGCTAAGAATTTGAAACTGAATCATTGATCGAAGCGAATGAAATCGCAACCAAAGAAGTTTCTGTTGTTTCACTAATACAACCAAGTAATATGTAAGTTGATTTAAAAGATGTGACACGATGTACTCTTTCTAGAACAGAAAAACAATTATCATAATTATTTACAGTTCCGAAATTTAACCATTTTATATTATTATCATTTCTAAATATGTCATATAACTTTACCATTCTCATTTTTACATAGCAGCTATTCTTTAAATTTACTCTAAATTTACTTTAAGCTTATATATATACTGGTAATATTGTACAAACATATGTAGGTTTCAGGGTTTTCATATACAATATATGTACCTTTCTCAAGCGCTTCAAATACACGTACCGAGCTACATTTCCTCCTATTTGAATTTGCATTTGCAGATCGTAATCGAAGATTGCCATCATTTAGTGGCAGGCAAACGATGCGCTGCAGATTTTCAACCTTAGCCAATAATGGATAGCTACATTCTAAATCACTTGCAATATTCCAAGAAAGGGAAATAGAAATAAATAAATTCCCAACATTTGCATAAATGCAAGTGGTCAGAGCCAGCAATGGGTTAAACGAAACGATTATATAGTATTGGAGAGTACAGAAGAGTATACAAGAAGCTTATAGGTTGAATGTTATAAGCGAATAAATTTTATTCTCATGGATTATATACAGTTCAGCTAGTAGCACAATTTATTACCATATTTCCTTGTAAATAAAAGAGTTATTTAACTAGTCAACAGCCGAAGGAATGAATATTAAGTGTTAATATTGTTATTGGAAAAAATATTTGAAATTCAAGCAATTTAACCTAAAAAGTAAACTTGGTAAAGAATTGCATAGGTTGAGTTCTAAATTACTTCCACCTGAATGGGAAAATGGGAATGAGTCGAAATTAGAAGGAATTTACATGAGAATAATGATATTAGCTAAAAGACAGGTTGAAAAGTTCGCATAGTTTCTACGAGTGGAACTACTAGAATTTAATCCATATATTTTGTGGTTGGAGTTAACCTACAAACATACTTATATATTTCACAGTTGTCGGATAATTGGTTCCTGAAATAAAATGAAAGAGAATTTAGAGTGACGCAAAAATTTGGTATATATATAGATAAAAACTAATTTTGTTGCGGAAGAAAACGTCAAAAAATTGTTGGGTATGTCGTTCACGAAAATTTAAACTTGCGAAAGCTCTGTGCAAAGTGGATGCCTCATGAGCTTAGCATCAGGCTCCCAACGACATTTTCTAATTACACCTGATCCACGTAATGCAACCGTGTCCTCGTCATAGCAGTACTAATAAGCATTACAGAATTATAGAGTTGGATAACTTAAAAACCACTTATCCCTCCTCTTAAATATAAGCCACGTTCGATCGATGTCCAACAAGTCAGAAGAATTGAATTATGCAACCTAGTATATTACAAGTACTTACATTATATATGTATGTCCTGATGAAATGTTATTTATATCAATAATCTAAGTAGTATTTAAGTACACTCAGGCTGGTTGTCGACGCTGATGTCTGTGCTTTATTTCAATTTGATTTCGCCCTTTTCATGCACATAATGCGGTTTTTAGCGCAGTCATTTGCAGCGCATAAACACCGTGTTTAAGTATTCACAAGTATATATACATATATAATGAGGAAAAAATTTTTATCAGATGCACATGTTGGCACATAGTAATATGTAAGTACACTTTATAAGTACATAATTTCATTTGAATGTGCTTGTGCACATATGAGCAATTTGCGGCTAATATACACTTTAGCCAATGGCCTTCATTCACTGCCGCTCAAACGTGATTGGCATAAAATGAGACCGAAATGCCAGCACTCACCGCAGCAGTAGTTACTTTACTCGAGCAAAATTCACAGCGCAGCTACACTACCATTCCCCATACGCCATTACAGTCTACTAAAGTTCCCAATAGCTCGCACACTCACCAATTGTATGATGCTGATTAAGTGATATACATATATATAAATAATTTTTGGCATAATGTAGAGCCTTACAGTCTCTTAATTCCACTGTCATCTTGATGTTCGCGTGGTGAAAATAACATTATTGATGCTGCGTTGACCAAACAAATTGGAAATTAGGTAAAAAAATCCGTTCGGTGATTTTCCCTTTGCGTCTTCCCCTGTTGCTGCCAATTTACTTTTATTCGTTGTTGTCTTCGTTGTCCTCTTTTGAGAGGCACATAAATGCAGTGTAATTTGTTTTTTATACTCTCGCAACATTTTGCCACTGAGTATATTAGTTTTGTTTATAATGGTTGTTTGTAACTCCTAAAACTAATTCAGTTAGATATAGACATATATATAAATATAAATGATCAGGATGAAACGTTGAGTTGAAATCTGAGATTGCCTGTCCGTCCGTCCGTGCAAGCGGTAACTTGAGACCAAAC
This sequence comes from Bactrocera minax, assembly GCA_021498325.1. NCBI lineage: Eukaryota > Metazoa > Arthropoda > Insecta > Diptera > Tephritidae > Bactrocera > Bactrocera minax. Next base: position 1,591,901 of record JAKEEE010000049.1, read on the forward strand.
TTGTTACCGTAAGTCGGTTGGTATTGCATATGAGCGGACAAACATATCAGAAACATTAAATCTTACAGCAAAGATGGTACATAAGGGATGCATAAGAATCCGTATAGGAATTGGAGGATGATCGTTACACCCCCGACTTTTCGGTGATATTCCATACCTAGGGAACACTAAACCAATTTCAACAAAATATCAGGCATAGCATTATTTTGATATCCTAATAGTATAGTGCAAACATGGATGATATCGGATAACAACCACGCCTACTTCTCATATTATACTCATGTAATACAATTCAATCTGATTCTTTCAAATAACTTAAGCACCAGTTAAGATATTGGAATCAAAAACTTCACAAATAGTTCCCTCTGCCATTTCTTGCACAAAATTGTTGAAATCGGAAAATAATTTTTCAAGTCCCCAGATAAGGAATACGTGGACCTCAGTGCCTATATCTTACTTTTTACCACAAATATCTGTCAATCTTTGAGATATCTTAATGCAATTCAGGCTACATCTTTCTTATTAATAATGTGTACTGAAGCCAAAAATTTACAGGATCGGGCCAATACATCGGGCCTAGCCCCATACACTTAATATGAGAATTTTACAGTAATTTTTAGTTTTGTAGTTTGTAATTTTTAATTTTTTTTTAAGTAATTTGACATGACTTTATACAGTATATATCAGGTAGTATATAAGATATTTTAGCAAAATTAAGTGAACTTATACTCCTGAATATACTATAGTTTGGTGGCGAAAATGAGTGAAATCGATTTACAAATAGCCTCAGCCGCATGTATTACATATAATGATTATCGTTATTCAAGTAGACTTTACGCCAAATACGTCTATCAAATTGTGGAAATATGTTCTCGAGCATATTTCAGCTTAATGCTAAAAATAAACATTTTCTGAGTACACTTTCTCTAGCCCCAATATACCCATTATAGTAGATTCCGAATTTCCAGCTGACTTGAAATCGCTTATATAAGTCAATATGTGTGATGTTTTAAAAGAACTAAGTGTTTTCTTAACCGGTAAAATCGCTCTAAGCCTTGATCTGAAAGCCATATCTCTAATATTATATTATATAGTGATTTATGTCCTTCTGGTTGACTGTTTCCTCAGATACTCAATGTGTTAACTTTCGTTCTTTTGTTGAGTATATATCGCAGATGGAAGACCTCTCCACGGTAGATGTCTCAACTGAATTAAATAAGAATATTTTGCATAATATTATGTCAATCGGTAATAAAAAGTATGGCTGCTGTACCTTCCCACAGCAATAATATCCTGAATGCAGATGGTTTGCAGATTGACTTTAGATTAACTTTGATGCAGATTGACTTTGATTTGACCTTTTATGACCCAGGTATATGATGAAAAGACCTGGACCAGGATGATAAGACCTAGTAGTTAATATTATGCCAAATATATTTGTAACCAAAATTTCGGCGAAAAATAAATGTTAAATTCTTACGAAATATTTTGTAATAAATACAAAATTTTGCCAATGCTGAAAGTATTTCCCCGCCTTTGATACTTTCAAATTGCAATTGCAATTTAGCCTTTGTTTTTTGTTATATATAAAGATAGAAATTAATTTTCGGGTATGTATGTACATATATCTTGGAGTAAATAAATTTAACTGGAAAAAATCATTGTCATAAGAACCGAAGTGGCATGTCTCATCAGTATCATTCATTCATCTTTTATACTAAAGTATGTGGAAAGAGAGAGAGACGGTCAGCTTTGCTAGCATACAATGGCGTGGATTTGATTTTTCGAATAAACGAACTGCCAGAATGATAGGTACCGCTTTAACTTCCAATTAAAAACAAGAACTTTGTCTGATAAATACAAACAAGTTAGATGATTTTCTGCTTTAATTCAATTGGGTGTTGAGCCGTTGTATTAGTTCGAGTCTATTAACTTTATGAGTCTAGCGAAAAATCGCCACCACAAAGTTATCTCGATATATGTAAGTTATGTAAAGAAGTAGTTTATTATCCATCATATTATATTATAATTTTGCAAATCGCCTTTTAAATAATTGACAACCAGACCTTTAAAAACGAAAACGATATCCATTCTTAAAACGTATGCTATCAAGTCCTAAGCCACAATTCCATCGAATAACATTGTAGCCCAATGTATCAGTCAATCCAAAAAACATCTCATAACACAAGGAGATTGTATGAATTTACCGTGCATGAAAACGATCCAAGAACCCAGTAATTTCTCAAATATTTAAATTACTGCAACTCAAGATTTGTCAAAGAAAACAAATGTCTAAAAGCTCCCCAAAAGTTAACCAATAATTTCTTCTCCAATAACTTATTCTCACTCTCACTGACAATTACATTCGATTACTCTATTCTAGCATAAAATGTAACAAACTCGCATACACATACACATACTTCAAAAAAACATTTTTTTTAATGATATCTAAAGACTTACAATCCAAAAGCGGGAAACAAAACAAGCTTCCGATTGGATATGTTGTAATCATCACTAGTCCCTAATTTCTCATCTATTTCAGGACGTTGAACCTAATCTCTTTATTTTTTGTAACACTTCAATAAGCATAAGTCATATCTTGTCTTCCCAGCCTCTTTCAGTTGCTAAAAGTACTAGTAATAATAGATACTTCTTCAAAGATTCCAACTGTGATTCAATGACGAGTCTGAACCCGCCCTAATGCAAGTCCCACTTTCTTTTGTGTTCATATAATTACTCTAATATTGCAATGTGCGTGAATTTTATAATATTACATTTAAATGTATGAGATACCATTTTCAAAGAATCACGGCAAAAAAAAAGTTGAGTCGAAGCTTAAATAGGTAATTTACGGATGATTAGGAAGCAAATATTTTCTTAGACAATAATATTAACTTCAATCTCTGTGAACATATTTTTGTACTCAGTAATTCTAGTCAAATGACAATTTAAAATGACTGCAGTAATTTTAGCGGATTAATATTTCGCAATGACAAACAGCGTAATCAACTACCTTTGAAACTTACATAACTGGACGTATTTTAGTTTATCAAGTGCAGATGTGCTGCTGCTGATGACGAAAAGCTCTTGCGTAATGAATATTTATAAATCGGCAGTACTTCACTAATTGAACTTATATATTTTTCAGATTGGCGCGCACAGAGAATTTCTGAAATAGACGCATATGTTGTCATCTCAACTTTCAACGAAGCTATGCAGCTTGAATATAAACTAGTTGCCACTAACTCAGTTTCGTACTACATATGAAATTGGAATATTTTTTAAAATATTGCAGAAATGCTTTTGCATGAATTTGCTTGCATATAACTACAGACGGAAGGTGGAAAATGGTCAAGCGATGGATCATTAGTTCGAAACTAGCTGATGCTAATGGCAGTATATAATTTCGTTCTCTTGTAAGCGAGCAGCAAAAGAATACTCGCTGGGTTAATGAAATGCATTTACCTTCTTCCCCTTCTTCGTTCAGCTTAGTGAGTAGTACTTCATTTTAATAAATTTTATGACTGTAGAACTTTGTAGAAATAGCAACACCTTAATTTATGTGGTTCGTATATTCCATACATATTCTATACAGTGTTTATTAGTAATTTTTTTAAAGGGGGTCATTATTACTACAAATGTCAAATAGGCATTAGTCTCGATAGTTCACTATTTCCTCGGAACCATTGTCATTAACAATCAAAATATATGCAAGAAACCGACTACCGGTACACCTTACTTTGCGTTTTCAATTACTCTTTTTATATATCTGCATTTCATCTTCTGTTTATTAGCTCTATAACTTTTTAATTCTTTTTGGACGAAGTCAAGTCCTTTTTCACAATAACAATTTCTAGAGCATTAAGCATTTAACCTCGCTCACCATCCGACTCATTTGCTTTGCTTTTTTTAATGTTCCGATTTCTGCTAAAAGGTGTTCTTCCCTGCTCTGACGGAGCTACTGATGTTTGAAAAGACTTTAAGAGGGCACTGATATGAGCATAAAACCAATCCCTTTTCGTGCTTTTCCAGAGCAGCTTCAAAGTATGCACATATGAAGTTATTTTGGTTTCCAATAATTTTAAGGAAAACCTAATTTGGATTTGATCTACCCTAAGTTGTTAATTCCACAATCAAGTAACGATTTTCCGAATAATAGGTTTAATGTGCTATATATATTTCTAAGACTTTTTTAGAGGCACAAAATTTTCACCAGAGATAGCTCAAGATGTGTTCCACATTTATGTTTGATATAATTTCCATGCAAACAATTTTGGTTATTTATTTCAAAACTTGCATTCTCTGTTATTTGTGGCTGACCTCTTCAGCCAAGTTATGATACGCTAACCATGCATCACATGGGTTTGCTCATAAATATACTTTAATATTTGTCCGGAGTCAGATTGCTTTTGGCCATTTATTCCATTTTGAATTGCACTTGTCACATTCATTGTTTTAATTTCGCATTCTGCTTCGTTTATATCTAAATTAAACCGCTGGTTTTGTGATTATTAATTTGAAGTGTTTTCAATTCTTCTTTGACATGCATAATTTGCAGTTTTGCAAAAGTAAAATTGAGCGCATATGTATGTAATGAGTATAATAATAATGATAATGTAATGTAATTCGCGTAGCTAACCAATTGCCTAAGGTCCTAACTTATTGAAATCAAATTGGTTTAAAATGTATATATGAATGCATACTCCCTCATATATTAGTATTAAGGACAGTATTTTTAAATTGGTAAATAAATATTAATTCCTGTTCATTTGCGTTGCCACATTATACGAGTATGATCTCTATAAAATTTTTTGCAATTTTGTTGAAATTTTTAAGCGTAAAAATATCGAAAGCTGATACACTCGTGAATTCAAAAAATAGTCCGAATAGCTATTTTTAGAAACCAATTAATACAGAAAATAGTAGTATATACAGTTGGATATCATAACTTCGGTGCACTGAAAAGTTTTATTTCAGACAGAATATTATGGGAAATAGCGGTTGTTTCCAAGCGCAGAGCCAGTGAAACCAAAACTAACGAAATAATGAGACTACGGAAGGTCGAAGTCAACGCTGAAATGTCATATACGAAAAATGTTCATTTAAAAACTGCTTGTTCAACATTTTGGTCGGAACATTCAGTGTTCAAATACATTTCAACCATCAATTGATTATGCCAGAGCTTTTATTTCCGAAAATATTCACAGATAACGTTTTTACCCGATTTACTAAAATCAGTACTATTCTCAATGGAAATATCAAGTGGCGACCGCGGAGGTGTGAGCCATTGCATTGTCATAGTGGAAGAGCACTTTTTTGTTCGCCAAATTTGGTCGCTTTTTCTGCCATCTTTGTCGAATCGAATTTTTGTACCTCTCCAGATGACGACCGACCTTTGTGACACTCTCTTCAGAGTAGGTTCGCCAATGTCTCGACTGTTCCTTGCTCTCTGGTGTATATCAGTGAGCCAATGTTTCTCCGAAGGTTACGAAACAATACAGAAACACTTTCGAATTGCACTCGAACAGCGATAATATTGCTGAAGTGGTCTTGGTTGTGGAATTTGTCCAAAGTGAGTATTGTCCACTCATTCCCAGTATTTCATTCATAAACCAAATTAGAGGTGCCTACTTACTCAGTTATCGCGCGGACCTTCAATCGGTGTTCTCTCAGAACTAGATCGTGCACTTTTGTTACGTTATCCCCCGTGGTAGCTGTTTTCGGGGCACCTCGTCAAAAATCGCTGTGCGACCAAGCTGAAACTCGTTAAACCTATTTTAGACGACAGCCGTTACGGGTTTAAACTCATTGTATACAGCATACTAGAGCTATTTTGTTTTACTGCCGAATTTCCATTTCAAAAACCGAAGTCGATTCACCGAGCTATAATGCTCTCTTTCCTTTTATCTACCATTCGAAAACAAACCCGGTTCCACACGCGGCCAAAACAAAACTTCGAGTCTGATTCTCCTGCGATAGAGGTTACCTCGTAAGGTTAAAGACTGCCTTCGTATACATTACAGAAGACAGATGTTTTAACCCCAGGTTTCAAATATACTAACCATTTTGTAATGCACCACATACTACATATGCATAGATGACGAGTCCAATAGACTCAAGATCTCTTTCTATATTTATTAAAATAGCGAAATAAAAGGACGCTTATTTAAAACCAAATCATCTTCTTTATTATCATTATTTCTCTTTATCATTATTTTCTCTTCAAATCGATTTGTACATATGTATATGCACTAATATTTAATTTAACGTCATTTTCCGGTTTTTTTTTTGTGGATCTCATCGAAAAGTAACACAGATCATTTAAATAAGAAATTTTTTGACATTCTCTCCATATCCTGAAAATTAAAAATATTGGAGCGAAGAATTTCGACTCGCCCTTTTAAATCTACAAAATAAGAAAAACAACCCCTGCTCTTAATAGAATTTGTGCATTCAATTGAGGTTACACGCTTGCGTTGAAGAATTCATTAGCGGGGTGTTAAACATTACACACAAATTTTATACATCAATTATTATGAAATTATATGACTTCTCGAAACAAAACCAAATAAGACCACCTGCTTCAAAGTAAATAATCAACAGTCAAAATTATCTAATATAGCAAAAGCGAATTGCTTTGTCAGCAAATAGCTGAAGTTTGCTATGAAAAATGGAACCTTAGTAGCTAGAACGTGTTATTCGACGTGCTAGAACGCGACTTATACTTTACAGTTAAAAGGTGTCTAAAGCGATATCAGTTGATAGTTTAGAGAAAGCGAAACAAGAGAAATATGAAAGGGCATATGAAAATTATTACTACAATTTTTCTTTTTAGAGAAAGAATGGAAATAGATTCAAGCTTTAAACCGTTAAGAAAACTGTTTCGACTAAATCGTAAATATAGATTTGTACTTTTATGTATTTAGTCGAAGGCCAGTAAAGTCAATTGTCGATTATAAACAAACATAGACAACAAACATGCAACTTGTACGCACACAACTACATTTTGCCGCAACTTGCAGCATTTATCAACACATAATCATGCACATGTACATGTCGTTTCATGCATTCATAATCAAGTGCTGCTGCGATGCGTACAATGTGTGCTTTAGAGCACTACTCTGACTCCGCATTCACTCACACACAAGATTAAATCCATTACATGGCGCAACAACAAATGCAAATGCAATTCATGCTAAGGGCATTCGCTGGTGCTGCGAAGCCCGCTGATCGCACATTTAAGCAGCACATGATGCATTGAAGAGTAGCTAACGCAGCCGCTAAGCTTGCTCTTTTGCTGCACCTTGCCACATTTGCTGGCACATAGGTAAACGTGAGCATGCACAAGTAATTAAGTCGAAGCATATTTCTGGGCGATTGCGCACCATTGATTCATAAGGACCGAGCACGTAAGTAACAAAATATTCAACCCGCTTGAGGTAAATGCAATCGAAGTGCATGAGATAAACGCATTTTAGAAGCAAGTGGAGAATACACCGTAGTACGTATATAAATCATGCATATAATTAACTGCTTTGGAGGCGGACAGTGCCACGCATTTCAGCTCAACATGTCAGCTATTCGCGCTTTAATGGCATATTACATATAAATTTTCACAAACAATACTAATGCTATATTCATAATAGCTTAAAGTGGATCTCGATCTTATATCTTTACTAAACTAAGTAATTATTTATATCTAAACTAAGTAATTTCACTCTGTAAAACTTGCCAATAATAAATTTAAAAAAAAAGAGATCCCTTTACTAGGTTCGCAATTGCTCAAAGGCTTAATCGATGCTAACTTATCGCTAAACTAAGTAATTTCGCTTATTAAAAAATCTCAATAAATTAAGCAGGAAAATTTAATACTAGGCTCACAACTGCTTAGAGTAGAACTCGATCTTGATTTATGCCAAAATTAAGTAATTTCGTTTTATCGACAGGAAATACTTATCCTACATAAACTAAGTATGTAATTGAAACTGAATAAAGTATTATCCTTAATATTAGCATCACCCACTTATTAATTACAAAACCCATCAGACAAGACCTTTTACCCATTATGTCAACTAGACCTTTATTGGAAATATATTTTATATTTTTGTATATATCCAAAGCTATTTTATAGCTCTTTGCGAATTTGAAAAGCCATTCTCATGTGGCAGAGCTCCCCAAATTAGAATTATCTGAAATAAAAAAAAAATTATAACTGCCAACGTGGTTTAGTCTTTTGTACAACAACTTTATTGTTAATAACGTAGAGTTCTGAAAAAGCTGTCAAGAGAAATAGTATACAAAGACATGCCGGAAGAATCGTAAGTACGTACGCACTTGATTTATTGAGATCATTTATACTAAATCAAGTATTTTATATAGCAATATGAACTTACTTTAACACATTCGGTTTAGAAGGCATATGTGGTTGTTAGTTTAGATTTTGCTCCGCGGCGACTCCAAACACCAAATGGCCGTGACAACGCTTTTTAATGTGCTTTAAGTGGCATAAAATGTAGACAATCAAGCAATTGGCAAGTAAAAAATATGTGCATAATAATGTAAATAAATGATAGAAATAATCAAAAAGGGATTCAAAGCGAAATTTAATGACGACTGAATGTGTCGTTAGAACGATTTGTGAAGGATTATTTGGCGTATATTGCGAATTTGTTGGAGTTTCTGGGAATGAAGAGAGTGCAAATCAGCAGCATTAAATGATTTTGCAAAATGATGGAACCATATTTAAATCTATTCGCAGATCGATTTCCTTTTTGTAAAATATTTTGAGTAAAATTTAAGTATTTTTGGCGCCCATCACAGCATTTGAAAGCGTAGAACAAATTCTTGAGGGTTCAAAAATAATAAAATAATTAGAAGGAACCGATTAGCGGGAAAAAAAATGTAAACATACATCTTTCGGAATCTTCTGAAAGTTCCGAGTACGTTTTCTGAGACCATACAACTCAATGGGTCATGGTTTCGAATCTCGACAGTGTTCAAATTTATAATAATAGAAAATGTCGCCTCCGATCAGGCAATAAAAAACCTCCGAGTCTACAGTATTGGACTCTGATAGCCGCCTTAGTTCGATATACCGGTCAATGGAAATGAAAGTTAAGCAACTAACATTCAATTCGTGTTCATGATTCATGAATATATCTTAACAAATATTTGGACGTCAATGGTCTTTATCAAAACAGCACCAATAATTTTGCCTCATTGCTTATAAAATTTATTCTTCCACATACGTACATAACTATATCCCTTTCCTCTTGCAACACCCGCAGTCTGCGCTGTCGAAAGTTCTACTTCCCAAGTTGTTCGAACTAAGTAAAACAGTAAACTTGTCAGTGTACTCGCAGCAAAAGTCGTAGACGTATGTTAGATGTCATCCGTATACTGGCTGTATACTTAATGTTAAAAATAAGACATTTTATGTACAATAAATTTCTTGATAAAATTTACAACCACGCTTATACGCTTACAGATGATAATAAAAGTTGGTGGCCCCTGGCACCACCGTTTTTTCTCAAGGATACTGAAAAGACTTTTAGTTTGGTATATTGTTTTAATTTAACGCAATTCAAAGTGACGCCAACTCTGTTTGTTAAACTTTTTATAACAACAACACAATACAGCAATCCAGTAGTAACGATATCAAGAAACCAATAACAAAAATCCACTTGTAGGGCAGTGTAGGAAGTTCTGTGGGCGAATGTATTCAATATTTAGTGTTTTAGTTGGTGTATTTTTTATTGGGGAAAAAGTAAAGCTTTTAACTTTTAAAGTAACTATAATATATATTTAAGCAACTACTTTAGTAAAACTTAATATTTAGTATCAAATTCGTTTATTTTTTTTACCAAAATATTAGTTAGGTTAGATTAGTGGGAAAAATTAAATGGTAAAGGAACGGAAGCATATCCGTCTGATACGGACTAGTCATTCGTTCATAAATATTAAAAATTTTGGGCCTGTTAAACTTCTTTTCTCTGCCAAGTCGCTAATAGCAAAATAATAATTTTTTTCTGTCGAAAAAGCGACTAATACTCAAGAATTAATAACATTATTCTTGCTTGGGTGTAGTATAAATTTGTATCAACCTACCAGACCATGTTTTTAAATTCACGAAATGAGAGAGAAGATTTGCTAGTAAAAAGGCAAGAGCTCTCGATCGAGGTATACGCAGCAGAATCAATTGCTGGAGCGTACCTTAACCAATGCTGATTTGTTACGAAACTTTTTATTTGATGCATTTTTAATAATTTTTACTAACAATAACATTTCAATCATAAGTTTAGATATGAGAAGGAGGATTTCTTTGCATTTTTCTGTCGGGTAAAACAATTCAAATTATTTGTTTCTCCAAGTTTCTTCAAACTTCAAAGATAAGATTGGTAAATATTATAATATTGTTAATTTTTTTCGTGTGCCAACTAAAAGCGGTGGTTTTTGAACTAAGCTACATTCAGCATATTATTTGTGTAACAGTTTTTTCGAAGTTCCCTGATTTGGCGTTGTTATCAACCCAACCTACAAAACGTATCTTGCCAAATTTGCCAAATGTTCGCAACTACTACTACCTACTGTCTCAGCTATCTTTCGCACCGCCAAATGTCGGTTTGTCAATACTACTTCGTGAACTTTTGTCACGTTGAAAGACGTCAAATTAATTTTGGACAGTCGACATCGAAGGGTCATCATCCCAACGCACTTTGATTTCACTGCGCAATTCACTTCCAAACACAAGAATCGAATCACTGGCGGATTTTGCTCTTTTCCCATGTTTCTAAGATCTGCGGACACTCCAGCTTCTACACGCGGTCAATACAAAAATACGCGTCCTATTCGACTGAATAGAACTGTTACCATAGCCATCTAGGGGAATGTGCTACACGCGTAATAAATTTCTCTTGTGATAGTGGCGCCATCAAGCGGTGGGGCTTAGTACATATCGGACCGTCAATAATTTTACATTCTGTCCTGACGTTTCCCTTTTGATGTAGCTTTATAGATGGAAGGTATGATATAATAACTTTGAAGTCGACAAGGCTCTACATATATATGAATATATGTTTATTTTTTTTTTATTTCAAAAGTATGGTGGTAACTAGGTGGTTTAGTTGCAAAATTTCAACAGTGTTAAATTTTATTTTAAACTCTTCTAAATATGTTGCATAATGCATTGAAGAGCTCGCATTATTAAATTGACCGACAAACTTTCAACCGCAACAACTGGTGCAAGGGCATTTGAGCTGTATTTGTGGTCGAGGGCGCATCAGATTTTTGTGCCTTTGTAGAGTTTATTTCCACATACACTTCTCATATATGTAAGCGTGCCTGACAATATACATATATGTTTTGTGAATATTTTTCAATATGTATGTACATACATTCGCAACCATAGAATTAATATGTACGTTAAATTTTCAGCCAGTGTGCAGTCAGTTTTCTATGTTTTCGCTAGTTTCCGTTGCCCGAAGAAATCCCTGTGGAACTAACTCATTATAATATACGCATCAGATAGTGAACACTTGGCAAATAAATGCAGATCGCTGTAGTGAAATTTAATATTCTAAAACTTGTTTGTATCTAATGAATCAGACAGTATTACAAGCTCATTTTCATCCTTCTTGGCATATAAGACTGCGTTCAGATACGACAACTTTTGTTGGGGTAACCCGAAGTAACAGGAATAACGAAAATCGTTGAGTTGGTCGTGATCGGATCAATATCTGAAGAATGTGAGCAAGTTGAGCCTGCATTGTCTGCTTGCAGGTTACTCATGAATGGCAAGTTTTTATGTGAGATAATTTTTCCCTAGTCGTAAGGATTTTAACTAGCCATTGCCCAATCGACCTCCAGCTTTGAATTGAAATGAGTCGTCTAAGCAGTTTTGTGATATGGATTCAAGGCACTACTTCAGAAGTTTTCTGGCACCACAAACGACTTGTCTTCAGCTATTTACGTGTTATCCCCAATACGGGATAGGACCAAAACTTATTCAACCTAACCTATGCGTTTATATATGGCATAGACATACTCATCATATTCAGCATGAATATAAACTGCAAACAACACCGCACGAAGTTGATGTTATCACGAGTGTTGCACAATCAGTTTGAGTTCTATAAATTATCGTCAAACAGATTAATTATCTGAGTAGTTGAGATATAGATTGACTAATGGTGTTGGTATATAATTAGTACCTAATTAATAGTTAACTTCTGTATCTGTGTGCTGTAATAATTTTTAAACCGACTTTTTTTTTTTGACCGACCGTTTTAGTGTATAATACAAATAACAATTTCTTTCGCTCATTATAGTTGAAGTTTGGTGGTAATTTTTCCTTGTACATGGACAAAATAAGGTTAACCTGAATTATCCTTAGCAAACTAAAAATAGCACCTGCATGCCCCTTGTAACATTACGAGAAAAAATTATGTTTTTCTGGCACTTTAGAACTAAAAATATGCCCTTGTCTTCTCGCTAAGCACACTTCGCAGGGTTACAAGAAAGCTTTAACAGGAATATGTTGAAAATTAAAGCCTAATCAGGCAATTAGTTGACTGCCCCATTGTACGATGAATTGAACACAATTATTAATTAAATTCTTTGGTCAAATAGAATTGTGATAAAGTTGGCACTAGCAGGCTAGTACTTTGGGATTTTACATTACAAGGTTTTTTAATTATCGCTTAATTAATTATTAATTAAGTTCAGAACCAGTGCCACTCCAGTTTCACTACAGGGTCACTATCATTTTCTAAGTATTTATGCTCTTTTGGAGGTTAACCACAGCGAGGCATCTGGCATTACAATGTTAGTTTGGATAATCACATCGTCAGTTTGTGAAGTTAGTGTATTAGCAATATTTTTAAAACGCTTTTCCCGTTTGTCCTTGTGGTTTTTCACAGATTGTGCATTTATTTTTCATGATTTTAGGTTTAAGGATAAGCTGTAATATTTCCTATTTTAACAAAATGCCTACTATTAAGCTCGTTTAATTCCTTTTAAATATTAAAACTTATCGATTAAAAGGCCTTGTCATTAATGGTCTTATTGCAGGGCTGTATATATCGGCTTGTTTAATGTTCTCATTAAAGGGTTAGGCCAAAACATGACCTAACTTTGACAATCTATTCAGTGGGGAAAAAGTAATTGAATTTCTTCCTTTCAGGCCAATTCAACATTTATTTGAGTGCATCCATTTTTTTCTTTTATTAAAATTTTGAGACAAAATCATTCAAGAGGACCTCAACGAGCGACGGTGATTCTAGGAGCTCGAATCTAAAAGCTTTCGAATAAAAACGAGATCTACATAATCTATAATCATACATATCTCTACATAAGAATTGCTAGTAAACTACGTAAAGTTTCAAAAGATCTTATACAAAATGGCGGACTTGTAAGAAAAAGGTTAGATTTTTGACTGACACAATTTGAAGTAAATGCAGTTTCGTGAAAAACGTATTTGAAGCTTTATGCGCTGAAGCTTACCCACACAACAAACGTGTCAACTCTGCAGTGGATTGGACAGGGAAACATTTATTTTTTCACAATTCTAGCAATGGAATAATGTCTTTAAGATCTTAAAGTATACTTTAAACTTTCCGGGGTCGGTTTCGTTCTTTCTCTCTGCTCTGCAAGGAGTAACAATTGTAGTCATTCCACCCATGAAAAGCTAGCCAAAAGTTGTTGTGACTTGGATACGATGCCTGTTGCGACCAATATCAAAATATTTTTGCCAATGTTAACCGTTCCTCTTGACAAGCAAGAGAACTCCGTCGGAAGGTATATTTGTTGTGGAAAAGATACTCATTAAACTCATTAACCGCAAAGAATCGCTTAAAACTTATAGTTAAATAGGAGGGAGGTTCAGCAAAGCAACTAACATTACAGCTCTGCACCCATTATTTATATATATATATAATTAATGAATAGATTCTTATGAAAATCGTTACACCTTCGCTTTTATGTTAGCCGAAAAATGAATGATGAGTCGACTCCAAATAGTTCATGGAATTTGTAAAAAGGTATGGTAATAGATATGAACATCACCTGCGAAGAACACTTTTTGGGGTACTAACTGCCTCTTTACATGCCCCTTAAACCAAGCTTCTAACATCTCTCTCTATATAGGCCAACTCAGTCGAAACAACTTTTTTCCTAAACCTTCTGATGGGTGAATCCAATGACAACCCCTTAGTTTTTACCATCAAACATGGTTTTCAACTTGTTCGTCTATTTCTATTTGCAAGTCTTTTTGTTTAAGATGCGAGTACTTATTATAGGCGTTCAACATATACACATTACGAGTGACATAATACAGCAGACATTAAAGCATCAAAAAAAAATTTTTAGAAAAAGTTCCAAAGTTCGAACAAGTGGATAACTAGAATAACATTTTTTGTGTAAATGTGTGAAGTTATAATGACTATTTATATAACCTGCATCACATCGAAATATACATATTAGATTATATATTCACCTGACAAGTAATAAAATTTAGAAGTTGTCGGAATCGTGGTGTGCATATTTATTTTCCATAAATTTTCCAACTCCTGCATAGTCCACTTTGTCGGCGTACGCCAACCAAGTAACAAAGTTTTAAAACTAACCATTTTTTACGTACGGAATATGCTTTTCGAAGCTGTTCCAGATGTTGCTTGTCACGTTCACTTCTTTTAGGTATCATTCTTTCAGCCAGCGTTATAAACTGGCGCACGATATTAAGTATCTCTAGTGAACCTAATTTAATGCGTTGTGCAACATATTTTAATTTATTTTATATTGCCACACCATCAAATTAGACTTTCATTACTATTCGGCTTTGTAATATGCTCCTTTCTAAATGCTTAGTGAATCCATCCTCCGTATTTGATAGTTCTGCATCTGTACCCGGCTCATAGCCATGTTCAGTCACCTCACCTTCAATGTATTTTGGTAACTTTATTGGTGGCAATAGTGATTTCTTACGGAGGCTTTTACACTTAATTGGTTTGTCATACATTTGAGATTTGCAGAGCTCATCTCCATTTTACAAGTGCTATTGTTCACTTTCCTCCGAATGGGTTATTTGTATAATTTTCTCAGGCGTTTATTCAGCATAGTTGGTGCTAACTTCATTCACCATGTCTAATTCTATTTCGGGAAAGACCTATTCCATAAATAGGGTATTTGGATTGGCCAGCCCATTATCTCACTTGCGGTATAACGCAAAATATTTCTCCATGATAACCCCACTTTCAGTTTTTTACTAAGATGTTGCATAAATATTTGTATTTTGCCAATAAACCGAGTTATAAGCGCAAGATATGTTTATGTTAAGAGCGTAATTACTCAACTTAAAACCGCTTTAAACGAGCTTTCACCAATTACTAAAAAAATGCTTGAAAGATTTGACTCAAAACTTCATTTGTATTTAACAGTTGCATTTGCGAATCTGAGAACTACTGGCAATTTTCACCAGGATCGGCCTCATGATGAATCAAAAGCTGTCTGATTAGCGAACTGCTCTCAAAGTATTATGAGACTACACTCTTTTCTTTTGCTTATTAAGAGAGCTTATGAGTTCACTGTTAGAACTAGGCATGGAACTATATCGTAGCGCTGACTTCCTAGCCAAGAATAAAGCGAGCTGTTAGAAAGAACTTGGCCAAAGCACATTGAATAGCTAGCAGTAGAATAACCAAAACGAAGCAAAACGCCACTTTAATGTCAAATCTTTACAACAATTTTTATTACATTTATGGAATGAACGCACTAATTTGCTACTGCTACCTATTCAAAGTACTTTGACCTCATTAAAATTATTCAAGGAACCAATTCGTTTTTATTAACAACACAATAAATAAAAACTTGAAAATAAGAATTATTAGGAAATACGTGCTTTTTCTACTTCCATGTCCTTATACTGATTTTTATGGGTATGTTGTTAGTAGAGTCCTACTGGAATTTTTCCCTAATGACACCACTGGCAAATATTATAAAAAAAAACACATTTTTAAAGCGCTCTCTCGATACAAAGAGTGCCCGCTCTTTGCCTACCGTAACGAGCACTAATTAAGCTCCCGCCATAAATATTCGTATATTGATATTTATTTTGTGTTGTTATATACAAATTAAAATTTGGTACGTTAAAAAATATTTGATCCTTACACAGTGTTAATGTATAGTATTGGCGCTTTCCTGTTGTTAGTTGCTTTACTGAATTTTCTCTCCTGAGAACAATATCAATATCGTAAAAGTATTATATAAGCAATAAAGTACACCTAAGTACGAAACCAATTACGATTAAAAAGGGTAAGAGCGATTCATGTGTCGACTTTTTTCATTAATAATGAAAGCAACTTCGAAAAGATACAAAAAGCAAGTAAGGAAAAGTTAAGTTCGGGTATAGCCGCATATTTTATACTCTCGCAAATTGTGAGGTTCAAAAGTGCGCGTATTTTCAAGTGTCGAAAAAACTTTATATTAACAAATAAAAAAGAGCTAAATTCGGGTGTAACCGAACATTTTATACTCTCGCAACGTGCAAGGATCAGAAGCGGGGATATGCTTTCCGGAGCTGGCATAACTTTATATTAAAAAATGTTGCGGAAGAATTCAACATTCATGATCCGACGAAATTGTCAATGGATTGCAATCATATTTGGTATCTTATTAACTTATATTACAGGTCATAAACTCACTTAGTCTCATTACTTACTTACTACATTTTCCTTCGTGTCCGCCAATTTGGATAAATTCTGGACTGATCGCATAAACCATTAGAATTTTATTAAGGTAACACACGCATTGACCGATATATTCGGCATAAAGTCAAACGATTTTGTATTTTAATTTGTAGGTAATGGTCCGATTTCTCCCATCTGCAATACAATCCTATTCAGAGTGCCAAAAAATACGTGCACCAAGTTTCATCAACACATCCCAATTTTTACTCAAGTTATCGCTTGCTCGTATAGACAGTCTTCAGAAATTCAACTCATCTCGTCATCCTGAATATTTTGATATGTTTAACTCCATATCCATCTCGTTTAGTTTTACGTGTTAAAAGCACCCGTTAGGTGAATAAAACTATTGCATTCTGTGCAGCATTTGCGAGAGTATAAAAGCATGAATTTCAATATTCAATGTCATATCCTTTTCAGCAGATGCTTTCACCTTGAAACGCCAACGGAACTATCGCAACGTTATTGTATTCGCTGCACGTCAGCGCCGTGGCTCACAATAAAAAATTTTAGATACTCTGTGGCACTTTGTTGCGTGCAAATTGGTAAAATTTCCCCTGATCGCCAGCATAGTTTGAGGCAATGCTTATATACAAATTTTTAGGAAATTCAGCGAAGATTTCAACTTTGTTGTTTTATGACATTAGTATTGATATATTGGGAATTATAAATTTCAAACACTTTCGAAAGTTATGAGTAGCATTTTAGAAAAGTATGTTAAGTGTTTAAACATTATTTAAATATACATATATACATACATATATATATCCATGTGGCAAAGACTGCAAAGACTCATATATCCTTATATTATCTCATTTCTCTGCCTGCGTGTAGGCTGCAATAAATCTTTTGCATTCGCTAACACCCATATTTAAGAAAGAAAATTAGCTTTTAGCATATTAAATATGGTAAAATAGGCCGTTTTTCTGTTCCCAAAGCTCAAAAACAGCTGCGCCTAATGGATGTTTGCACCACCTTAAACTAATCGATATAGATATTGAGTTATGTATCTAAAAATCACGAAGCGAATTGACTTGGAAGTTAGTATTCCAGATGGGCGAAAATAGCCCACATTCTACCATTAATCGAAAAATAAAAAGTACTACAACTAATTGAAAATATATAACCTTCGAAACATTAAATTTTACAGTAGAGCTGGTTAAAATTTGACAATGTGCGTGGCACGGCTCACTTTTAGGTGAAATCCTATAATATCACAGCAACTACTTCGAATTGAACGAAATCGGACTGCAGCCACGCCTACTTCCCATCTAATACTATATTAAGTTCCAACAAATTCTGTTAATTTACAATATTTAAAGCAAATGTCATGACGATATCGGGAATAAAACTTTGTAAAAGTAGTATTTTCAAGATATGGCACCTCTTATCCAAAAATTTTCGAAGCATGACCTTAACTTTTTGAGCCTCAAGATACCGAATATAAAGACCCCAGTGCTACCCTAGACCCTAAGGATAATTTTCTACCGAAAATATCGATCAATCTTTGAAGTATCTTGATGAAATTAAATAGAAATATTTTCCTGAAGTTTATGTGACCTGGTGGTAAAAATGGACAAAATCGTTTCAGTGCTTTTCTTGACCCCCATATACCTAATATAATGATTTTCAAAAAGTGAGATGACTCAGCAAAATTAAGTGAACGTAAATAAAATAATTTGTTGGCGATAATAACCCCATGTAGCAATAGTGGTTTCTGTTATTATTATATATATTCGGCGATTACCAATATCTCGGCAATTGTAAAGGTTGTCTTAATAAAATTAATTTAAAATATTTTTTAGCCGACCTTATGTTAATGACAAATGTAAATACAATCAGTCCAGACTTTCCCCCAACGACAATGTCCTCATTACAGTGATTTTCCACTTTCCGGTTGACTTTATACCGTTTATCTTGGTCAATAGGTTTGATATTTTAACGAAATTTTTCGGATTTGTTTTCTTGTCCATTATGTGGTTTATCGTTACGTCAATTATTACCAGATATGATAGTTGTTGAACAAGCAAATTTTTTTTTACATATAATATAATAGTCATAATATTGAGAAATCCATGTATAATTTCAAACCCCCTATATAGTCAATTCGAATATCTTCCAGTTGTCTTTGTGTGTAATCTTAACAAAATGTCTCAAGTTAAGTTGTAGATGAGTCGTCATATGACGTATATTTTGATTTTTATCAACATACATATTGGGGTCACCTTTAGAACTCGTATGATCAATGTACCAATACCCATACATCTTCTTGACTTCCCAGTAAAGATTTCGAATAATGAGAAATGTATCACTCAGTATTCCTGGGGATGATAAAATTTTCCAGACATCTCGAAATATTTCACGTTCGATTCTCACAAATTGCGCGAGTTGCTATTAGTGCGCTCCTCCCAAACTTTGCTTTCTTTGTTAGACTAGTAGAACCCATCTAATAACTAAATTTAATATTAAAGCGTATACATTATGCATATGTGTGTATTTAACAACCCTACTGACCTAGTGGACGCCACAATTCACAAGTCCTGCAGCATGACAAATATATGTTAATCCACAAACCTAAATAACCGACGGCAGCTTCACTAAAATTGCTTAAGGTCAGTATTTGACAGCGACGAACAAGAACCAGCTAAATGTGCTCGACCACAACCCCAAAACAAGTCGCGATGATCATTTAACAAATAACTTAAACAGGCAAAAACAAAATACCCGTACTGTGCGGTAAAGGGGTTGGAAGAATGATTATAAATGGATTTGTAATTACACTGATGTTAGCATATTTACAGGCGCCAACGCATACAGCCAACCAGTCAGATAAAATTAAAGTGAATGTGTGCGAAATTAGGTTCCCTGCAAGAAGTTCGAACGCAAATATTTAGTTCAACAAGTAGGTCATTTTGTAAGAATTTGCAGAGTAGTAAAATAGCATATTATATAAGTTTGAACCGATGGACAAATAACCCGTCCTAGGATATCGAAATGTTAAAATAGCCATGGGAAAAAATGACCACGGAATTGTATTACTGCTTGGTGCTCTAGAATCAAACCACACTCTCAAACAAGAGCATTTCCCTACAGGGTATGTCTGTGTGAGTAGTTTTAAATCGAAAGTTGTGGACGCATTAAAGCTCGTATTACGATTTGGTCATACTACTTGGAATTAATGATGGAGAAAACTGATTATTAGATGCTGAAATCATGTATTTCTGAGGAATGAAATTTTGAACATGAAAATCCCGTTGTTTGCCAACTGATTCGTAGAGATCTTATGTGGTATTTGCACAAAAGCTCAATGTAAACTCAGATGGTAAACTAAGTAAGACAGTACGTTTGCTTGTCAGTTGTCTAAAATTAAATTAGAGCATAAAATGCAAACGGCTTTTGGATTGATAATTAAGTTTTAAATTTAAGCATAACTTATATAAGTATATTATAGCTTTTCTTAATTTCTACCAGCTGGTGTATTGGTGTCGGAGAAGTTAGGGAGTTTGAACTTCTGTGAGAAAATTGAAGATATACGTATATTTAATATAAATTTTAATTTATCTTTTTGACATATATAATATGAGAGCAGCTGCCATAACTGTGGAATGGAGTCTCTTTTTCGTTGCTTTGTAGTTAACCTCTTAACATTAAATTGTTATGAAATGTGGAAAACAATATATATACATATATTGTATGGCACTATATGCATTACCAAAGATATCGGTCTCATAGAGCATGTCGAGAAGCTTTAAATTTTGATACCGATAATGCTGAGAAAATAGTTAAGAATTCTTAATAGCGGATTCCGAAAAAATTTGTATATTCTTCATTTGCAGTTTGTAAGTTATTGGCGAATGAACGCAACTCCTTACACCAGGGCAATATCAAAGCTTACGCATAACGAACCTCAACGGGTCAATTTGACCAAGGACTGTCAATTCGGCGACATTCTACAATAATTATATTCTGTTTTATATCCTACAACAACTACACCCATATATGAAATTGGTGCAGTCATCCAAAACATGTGGAATAAGCGGCAGTTAATTTCAGATCAATTTTCTCTTGTTCCCAATTTAGCGCAGGTTACTCTAAAAAAACTTACGTGGACAGAAAAGACAACAAAGCGGTGTCATGCCAATTAACCGAAAATGGATTATGTATATGGAAATTGAATTTATACTTCATATGTACGTTGGCGCAATAGCTCTCCGATCTTCTTAACTACAACGGCTCTAAGCCTCTCCAATATGAAGCCCATGCGACCTGTTTAACAACTGGGGCAGTTGCAAATGCTCAAGTGTGGAATGCTACTTGCTGGAATGCTAAAGATATGTTTTTGCCACGCACAAGGCAATCGGAAGAAGGAGCATTTAATACGAAACACTCGTGTGTTCGCCATGAATTAGAAGGTGCAGACAAACAAGCAACAATTATGCCCGAACTTCAGCCGGGCTTACAAGCAACTCCCACCTAATATAACACATGTAAGTTGGTCGCGGGGCACTCGTCGTTATTCATAAAGAGGCATTAAACACTTTCTTCAATTCCTTATGTGTTTAATGCGCAGGAAGTCAAAACACTATCAATTACATTGCATTCTAGTTTAGCACCAGATTTGAAGTTAACTAGTTGCCGAATGGATTTACTGAAAAGCGATCGATCTGCAGAAAGTTCTTCTAACTTTATCCTTCCCTTGGAAACGGGTTCGCATGCATC
Organism: Bactrocera minax; assembly: GCA_021498325.1. Taxonomy (NCBI): domain Eukaryota; kingdom Metazoa; phylum Arthropoda; class Insecta; order Diptera; family Tephritidae; genus Bactrocera; species Bactrocera minax. The sequence continues at coordinate 1,613,356 of JAKEEE010000049.1, forward strand.
TTCCAAATTAATGAAGATGCTCTCGATTAATTCAATGTAGCCAACCTATTTAGCCTTTATGCATTTAAATATATGGTTTTTAACCAATTCTGGTGAGTGTTAGATAGAAAACTTTCTGCATCATTATTTATTCAAAAATAAATCATTTATTTATTAATTTCTCACATTGACACATTCTTCTTTATTTTATGCACTATCAACTAAAAATCAGGGTATTTATTTTTTTACTAGCCGGAGCAACCTCGACAGCCACAATGCACACATTCCACAATTCGCCCTTCTTCTAACTTCGATTTTGGTACGCGGCATATGCAATTTGTACCGAAGTTTGTATCTCGAGTTTGTATGCAACGCAAACAGCATAAGTTTTCATAACCTGATTTTTTCCACTTTGCAATTAAATTTGCGTCTGCAATTTTCTCTTTTAAACAATAATCGTACAGTTCTCGGTTGATAGCTTTGCGCCTATAAAACAAATCGTAGATGTAGCGAGACTTTTGATGATGTATTTTGAAGATGGGCCATAAAGACTCTGTGATACGTTTTCCCTCATGCGGTTCCGTCTCAGCTAAGAGGAAATAATAAATAGACATAATACATATTAATACAGCATTAATCACTTGATTTCAACTTTTATTAAAAAATAAAAATATTTACCTTCACGCATTTTTTGTTCCAATTCTTCCAATGTTGGTTCGATTAACTCCCAGCCATCTGGGGGCGGCTTTCTGCTTCTACGAACTTTCGGCATATTCAAATCTTATATATTTATAGCCTTAGAATGTAGTTTTATTCAATTATCAACTGTTTCAATTTATTTCAATATTTTCCGTGATATGTCAATGCTAATACAATTCGAAGCGAAATCAACAGCTGTTTTAACACATATCTCTGCCAAGGATGAAATGATCGAAACTCTTTGTTTCGTGAGAGAGCTGTCAAAATTTAATTTTTTACAATACCTGCCAGTGATGCCACTGGCATAAAAATAACTTTTGGAAATTTTGAATATTGTGTTTCGGTTCTCCAGTGCGAATATATCACGCATATTCAACCTTAAATACGTATATACAAAATATAAATAATTAATAAATGAGTACGCAGGTATGTTATCAAAAATTTTTCGAATTCATATAACAAAATAATAATAACATATAAACATGATAAACATGATAAACATTACAAGAAAAAACAAAACAATTCATTACAAAAGATAACAGTCTTATGAGAAACGTGTTAAATACAGGTATTTCTCATTTATAGCAAGGAATAGCTAATAACCTTTAGTTGCTCAAAATTCTTTATAATCTGCGTCGCTCCTTGAAATTTTGTTTCACACATATTTTGTCAGTTACTTTTAGCGAGTTCGTTTCTGGCATCCCACTTTTCTTGATATCAGTTGTTCAAAATTCTCTGATCTCCATCGCTACCAACTTAATCAAGGAATGTGTCTGGGAGAAAATTGAGATATTTTAATATAATTGCATCCTCGTCAATGCTGCCACATTTTTGTTACAGAACCACGTATTAGTGATGCCACTGATTTGTAAGCATATTCAGTTACAGTTCCCAGCTAACGCAGAAATTCACTATTAACATATTTGAATTTACATAAATTGTTGCGAGATCAGCGATGGGTAACTGATTTTACTTTTTTTTTTGTGTTTATCTTCAAAAACCGTTTATATGCAAAATAAAATGTGTTAAATTTTTTAAAAACTATGGTAGTTATACATTCAGGCCGCGTATAGCATATTACACTGCATTTGGCAATCTGGTTATTGTTTTTTTTGGAATAATTAGCGAGACTGCAACCATGTTTTTGACAAATGAGAATTAGTATACGGTGAACACCTATAAATTTATTAAAATGTCAGCGAATAAACGAAGAAAAAAAAAGCAATTTAACATATTTGTTTTGTTTTTGTTATTCAGTTTAATGTGTTTTGTTTGTTTCTTTTTTTTTATTTTTTTTTTTTATCAAAAAGATTTATCTCCTAATCCATCGAGTAAAAAGAGATAATGGGTAGGTGAAGTTGAAAGAAGTTAGTAATTTACTGGAATATGTCGAAGAATATTCATCTGATTTGTCGAGTCTGTTTGAGGAAATGTAAAAACAGACATGTTTCATTATTAGAAATTTTTCAAGTGAATACGGAACAGGAATCAGTTACGTATGCCGAGGCCTATAAGAATTGTACACAGCTGAAAGTTGAAATTGGGGCTGATGGGTTGCCCGAGTGGCTGTGTAATAGCTGCAGTCGTGAGTTAAACAAGTATCACTCCTTCATAATTTACAGTTAATAAGTTTTCTTTTCCCAGGAAACCTACAAAACGCCTATGATTTTTGGATTAAAGCAAAGGAAAGTTTTGGCAAGCTTCATGTTCAGATAACAGCACAAAGGGAAGAAAAAGCGCTCCGGATGCCATCACCATCCGAATTCGAGTTACCCGATAACGATGCTTCGTTGGGTTATGCTCTTGCTGATGCCGACATAATTGATGCATATGGTTTGCGAATGATGAAATGTGACAAGGATCCGCTAGAGGAATCAGACAATGACAATGTTAGTACACACGGTGGTAATCTGAAAAATGTGGTTTCTTAATACAAAAAAATTTATACAAATTTATTACTTTTATAACCTTAAGGAAGTAAAACCGCACATTGGGCCAATTAAAAATGAGTTGAAATCGCCAACTTTATCTCATACCTACTCTGATTTCTTTTATGACAGTGAAGATGAGAAACCTCTAAAATTGTTCATGAGTAAGCACTTGGTATATATATATATCCATTAAACATATTTATAAACTGTGAATTTCAGCTGAAAAAGATTGCAATCAGCCTGATATTCTGAACTCTTTTGTGAAGCAACAACCTTCATTCGAAGATGACGACGAGTTCATGGCTAATGAAAATACAACTAAAATAAACGTTACTGATCCAATATTTTCACCAGAAGCTCAAATCTTTCCTAAAGGTTGCATTAGTTATTATTTATTCTGCATCTGCATACAATTCGAGACATATGTGGAAAAATATTAATTAATTATTGTTTTCCTAATATTTTAGGACGGTTCAGATGTGCCATTTGTGAACAGCGCTACTTTACCGCAGCAGGTCTGAAGGCACACATGGAAGTTCATTTAGCAAAAAGTGGCATAACAAAAAAGAAACGTGGACGCAATAAGCAACGCAAAACATCAAAAAAAGCTATCACTATTGAAGACTGTGAAAACTCAAATTTGAGTCTAGCTAACGATGTTGAAAAACTTGCACCTGAAAAAGCAAAGGAAGAACAGAATACACATGAAAAAGCGCGCAAATCGAAAGAACCTAAACCAAAACGTATGTTTCCGTGTCATGTATGCGGTAAACACATGATATCGGCTTCCAAGTTGCGCTACCACATGGTAATGCACACGGGTGAAAAGGATTACCTCTGCACAATGTGCCGTGGGTTAAGTTCACTTTTCAATTTATTTCTATACTAAACTACATATATTACAGCAAAAGCATACTCCACAATTTATGCACTTAAACATCATATACGTACACATACTGGCGAAAGACCGTATGAATGTAAGTTTTGCGGAGACCGTTTTCTACGTCCAACTACGCTTAAGAGTCACCAGCGTCGTCACACAGGCGAACGTCCATATGGTTGTGATATATGTGGTAAACGCTTCATACAACACTCATCGATGACAACTCACATGAAGCTTAATCATATGGACAAAACTATAAAATGTCCTCACTGTGATAAAAAATACGCCCGTCAAACCGACTTGAATACGCATTTACTTAGTCATACCGGCGATAAACCATATTCATGTCTGTTGTGTCCCAGTCGCTTTGTACGCCAAGCGAATCTCAATAAGCACATGAACCAACAGCATGCTGAGAAAGCTAATATATCCAAGTTGACACATTTATCCGATGACAAAAAAGCGCAAGGTATTAAAAATAAGTGAACTTTTAATTGTAATATGAATATATTCTTCCTTATGTTGCAGAGGGTGCTGTTGCAGATAATTCCAAAGTTTGCACTGTTGAAAATTTGTTAGATAAGAGTATGTTAATTGAAGAAGTAGGAAGCGATTTTGGAGATAAATATTGCACTTTCAATAGGTAATGGGCGTATTATTGAAATATTAGCATTTCCAATAATTATTTGTTCAAAGCTCTCGAAATGCTGAAGATTCCTTAAAGGTGCAATCAATACATTTCATAGCAAAAGAGGATTTTGGTTAACTCGATAGTGATGATTTAGTGCCTTGGAGTTGAGTTAATATTGTATAAAATTGAGCTCATAGTTTCATACATAAATTTGATAAGCTTAAGGTATTAATTATATCCTAAAAGATATATGCACAACAGTTCCTGGGTGGGCTTTAGAATAGCATTCCCCGAATCCGAGGTTAAAATGGGTACAGGCGCATAGAGGAGGTCTCCAGATCACGAATATATATAAATATAGACGCCGCAGGCTTATAGTTTTTAAGATATTTGCATTTTAGGTTAAAAATTTACCAATTTTAAATGTGTAATTTTTCGAATTATAATGAGTTTTACTCTTATACTGCGCACTTTTCATACGTCAATACTTCACTAAATTGTTTCTACATATTTAATTTTATTAATTATTGCAAAAATAGCTTTAATTCGATGTTTTGATTTTTATTCAGTTTGATTTATTCACAGGAAGGCGGAAGGGTTGCATGCGAACAACTAATAAGTGTTGCCATATCTACATATTTTGCAAATGAACCCAAATAAATAAAAAAGAAAAATTATATATAACTTGATTCAAAAATAGCAGTAAGAATATTTATTAAAGGAAATGAAATGTTAAAGAAGTAGTTATACCCTCTATAACAATATCAGTTTTTCGCTTAAAACCGCCCATAACCCCGAAATCGGGGGTGCTATTCTAAAGTTTACCCCAGTTCTTTATTAAAGCAAACAATATTAAAGCAATTAAAAATTATTTTTTTGTTTTGTTTTTATTTCACTTTTAGGGCAAATATTTAAAATGAATATTTCGTGTCAAAATATTTGCTGTTCTCGCTATGTCCATGTTCACTTTCTTCGACAGAATTACAGTGCTACTTCAACACTAGCACTATTGTTAAAACATATTTTTCTTAGATTCATCACAATGTAATCATAGTAATAATAGAAATAAGCGAAATGACAACATAAGCTCAGAATATCTGCATTAAATAGTACATATCATATACCATATGAGTGCTACATAATAGATTTACGAAAGTGCTCCGCTGCAACGACTAACTTTTATTTGCGCTTAACGTTGCGCAGAATGTGCAGATATTTGATCTAGGTTTGTCGCTTGTAATCATATTTTCGCATCGATGTTGGCTGGAGTAACTGGTACACGGCCTGTCGTTGTTGCCTGTAAAAAATTTAAGATTTTTTTTAAATTTCATTAAGTTAAACTTTATTTCCTTGTAAAAGCCAGTGTAGTGCTACCCGTCATTATAACCGCGTCTAGATGTGCTATGTAACTCTTAGCCAGCCGCAATATTTCGATCTTCGATAATTTGCGATCACAGGGTTCGGTAGGTATCAAGCTGCGCAGCGTTGTAAAGGCGGAATTAACACTACAAATATTTCACAAACAATATTAAATACAATTTTTTTAAAGAAATTTTGATTTTGTATGTATCAAAATAATTACAGTAAAGGTTTGAACTTTAAACCTCACAAAAATCAAATTGAAAGTATACTAGGAGAGTTTCGTTTTCGTCTTTATTGATATAATAGCAGACTTTCTAAACAATATTAGAAAGTAGTAGAGAAGAGTAGTTCTGACTACATTAACAATAAAAAAAAAAACCCTTTTTATGACAGTTGGTTCTACGTTACCCTCATTGACCAGGATTTTTTCGCATATTCTACAAAACATATTTGAGGGATATTTTGTCTCGCTACAAGAACAACAACAACAATGAAAAACAAAATAAAGATTGAAAACTAATTAGTCATTCCCCAGGGTGCTTGAACGAATATAATGTTATATAATATTGACTTTTGAAGAGACTTCTGTTCCTATACGTTTTAAGTTTAAGGAAAGGCTGTTAGGAAATGAAGCGTGAGAATATACATATGTGTAAGTTGTGATTGGGTTTGCAACCAATTGCCATTTATTTTGTGTTATAAAAATTAATAAAATTTCTTTGGATTACATTTCTTATGTTTCAAATGTAACGGTACTCACTAAAAAAAATCAATCCAAAACTGTTTCAGAAAAGCATAAATTTCGCAATTGGATGATAGTGTTTTTAATTCTAATCTCGAAGATTATATTGCTCTACCAACATACGAGTGTGGCCCGATAAATATTTAGCTTAGAAAAGAAAAACGAAAATTTGGGAAATATTGCGATTTATTTCTCAGCATAGTTGGTTTTTAGCTCGATGCAGGCAACTTTTTCTGTAATTCTTTTTGCCCCTCTCTTAGCAGCCGCCGCAGATCACACCTTCTGAATTCGATAAAGCTGTAGGCATCACTTTTTCTGCCAGGTTCGTCGGGTGATGTCCAGTAGTTCGACTCTTATTTAGTCTGTGGTGTATAGTAGTGGATCATGTGTCGTAGACGGTCATGAAACGACGCAAAAACTGATGCGGATTGCGCTTTGCGCTTTGCGCTTAAACAGCGTCAAGCGCTATTACGAAATGTCCTCACGGTTGTGCTTGCCGTCCGGAGTGATTGAACTTTACTGCCATCGCGCCGACAGCTTCACATGCCCCGTTATTCGTACAGGAAATGTGGGCACGGTCATTTCTGCCGCGGTCAAAACAAAACTACGAGCCCGATTCGACAGTAGCCATACACGAGAATGTACTACATGATAGCAATTTTTCTTGCTATAGTGGCGCCTTCGGGCGCTGAAGCTAAACAATTAGAGGACCACCCTCGTATAATGAATTTCTGGAAAGGCCTAATTTGACAAATAACAATGTTGAAATAAGGTTGAAGAAAGAAATTATACTAGAGGAATGTATAAGTTATTCAAAAGATTAATCTAATGAAGAAGTAAGAATATAATGAGGTTAGAGAACTTGTTGAATTGATTGTTGAATTGACTTTTCAAAGTATCGTGAGATATAGTGTATTGAAATGATACATTAAAACAATTTATCACTACTTTAATTACATTACATTAATTTTTTAAGCAAATAACAAAGATATTTTCATTAATAAGTAGGTATATTTAGTGAGAGTCTTCGTGAATGTGTATAAATCTATTTAATATAATTTATTAAGAACGAAGGAGACATTGCGATACCGCTTAGAAGCTCATCCAACTGAGTACTAACATTATTTAGTATTTTGTGATAGTTTAAAATATATTTAACTCAAAATTTACAAGCTGGGAAATGTTGTAGTTGTAGTATCAACTACTACGGTAACTGTAGAGAACGTTTGAAGCCTTACTATTTTTTTTTTTTATGAAATATACAATTTAAACGCGCAACCTCCAAAAGAATATTTTATTTTAATTTTACAAATTTTCCTTAAATTTGTTAGTATTGAATTATTTTCTAACAAAAACCAACATTTGAATAAAAAAGCTTCTTAGCATTTACATAACTTTCCAGGTAATTAATTTTTCTGTTAATGTCAAATTATTAACTACTTCTTCCAAAGCAAATATTTTCATTAATAACTTTGGTGGACATTTATTCCTGTAGTTGTTCTATTGCTCTCAGTCGTTTACCTTAAATTTTCCTATGAAATACTCTCTCATTGATAATTGATTGAAAAAGAAACATTCGATTGAAAGTGTAATTATTTCGGCCCCTAACTAATTGACATAACTGTGATATCTAAAAACTAAAAAGTGAAACAGAAACTTTGAGAAAAAAATTAACTTTGCCTTAATTAATTTGTCCATCATTTTTATATATGAAAGAGAGTATTTCGAATGTTATTAAAGTTTTATGTGGCAAACAGATTTTGAAATGTGTTAATGATTTTGAGTAATAGAAGTTGCCAATTACTTCGATAAAAATTTGCTTAAAAAATGCAACTAATACTCTCATTATTTATTCAAAAATGATTAGAATTCAATTTAAACAAATGAACGCTTATTCAACTCACAACCTTTGTGTACGACTGCGCTCGCGTGCATTTACTTCTTTCCGTGGTTTTCCCGATTCGCTGCCGTTGGAGACATCCGAGTTCGCAGGACTAATGCTCTGGTGCTCACAAAGCATATCCATCACAGAAGGATAGCTGTTCAATAATTCATACTCCATATTCCAAAAGTTTTAACAAGAAGTAACAACGAAATGATGTGACAAGACACTTTTTAGCTATTCGTACGTGGAGATAACCCACTTTTTTTCTGGGTTCACACCGTTTCTATTTATTAATTGATGAGTGTTTAAATTTTATTTATCAATAGTTGAAATATATATGTATACTTTTTTGCACATAAATTGAAATGCTCTGTAAAATTTCACTTCCAGTGGAGTTAATTGACACTGTTGGACAATTAGTTTGCAACTAATTGTAGGAGAACGATAGAAATGCGCGTCCGCTTGTCATGGCGATGTTCTTTTCAATGTTTTCCACTTTCAACGAACGGTTTTCAACGCTTCCAAATGTACACTTGTGTATGCGTATGTTTTTTTTAACTAATGAGTTAATGATCGTCGCTGATCTCTTATTTCAGAAATTTCCTTCTGTGCCTCCCACCACTCAACCGTCTGCATAGTTTTAGTGCCGTTAGTGTGCCGCTTTTAAAATTAATAATTTGAGTAACAGTAGCGGTGGATATGCGAGTGAGATGCGGTGAGAGTACATTGGTGGCGCACTGTCTGTGAAATGAATTAAGTCGTTAGTGGCGACAAATAGACCATAAACCATGTATGTATGTATGTACATGAGTATGTAATTATATTTACAATAACAACAATACTGTGTACAGGAACATCTCTGCGCGCTTGCAGGAGTTTAATGTACAGAACAAAAGTCTAAATATTTGACCACAACTGGAACGGGCTGTGAAAATTCTTTGTTTTATGTTAAGATTGACATATCTTCATTTTCCTCTCTTCCGTGCTTCGACATTTGTTTTGTTATTTGTTTTGCGGATATTGGCACAGCAGGCTACCCGCCGCATTTCCCCATACCATTAACCATTACGTCTATATTTAACATACTTAAGAGCAACAACATCTCGAAGATCCACTTAAGCCTTAATCCCTCATTTGTGCTCTTGATTTTCAATTATTACGCTAAATTAAATTGCGTTGCTTTCGGACAGCGCTTACTGTTGCTCCCATACACTTGGTTTTGAGTAGTGCCTGCTGATCACGCATTCCAGCATACAGCAGCTTGTATATCTGTATTAATTAACAAGTAAGCAAGGGCTAAGTTCTGATGTAACCGAACATTTTATACTCTTGAAATTTTCAAATATTTATATTAAAACATGTTGGAAATGAATACAATATTGGTTATGCGATGAAATTGTGAATTGATTGCATTCATATTTGACATCGCATTAACTTATATTATAGGTCATATAATCGCTTAGTTTCATTACTACTTTTTGTTCCAAATCCGAGATATTTACAATTTAAAATCAATCTAACTAACGCAAATAAGTGACATGTAGTGCTATGGGAAGGAAAGTGACGAAATTTAATAGCAAAGGCGGGGATATCAAGGGTATAGGGTGTAGACCAAGGTCTAGACCGATTTTATTCATATTTACATTTTATTTAAGAAAATATGTCCACCAAATTTTTTTAAATATCACACATATTGACTTAAAAAAATTAGCTGGAATTCAACTGGAAGGTTGGAAATCTCTTTATAGGGTATATTAAAACTAGGGGAAGGTCTGCACTAATCATATTAACTCTTTTCATTACGCAAGTATACTAAGGAATATATTTCCACACAATTTTATTAAGATTAGCGAAAACATATAGAATAACGATAACCACTAAAATAACGATAAGCATTATATGCAGTAAATATATAGGAGCTGGGTTAATTCGTGGATCTTTTTCCCCCATTTTCGGCACCAAATTATAGTCTATCCAAGAATATACGTTCACTTAATTTTACCAAGAAAGCTGACATTATTATTATAAAAGATACTCTCCGAATTTCGTTGAGATATCTCACAGATTGACCGATACCCCATAGACACTGAAGTAGATTTATTCGGTATCCGGGGGCTTGAAAAGGTATTGTTCGATTTCGAACCTTTTTAAATGAGAGATGGATGGCATACCTTCAGGGCAGATAGATAGATAGGGCAGGGCAGTAGATATTGTACAGTGAAGTATATAGTTGTTATTGGTAGTTGTGTTTAGATTTCGCCCATTTTCACATTATAACATAAAGATACCAGTTTAATGTTATGCACCAAATGTTATTGAATTTGGTAGAGTAGTTCCTGAGATATACAATTCATCTGAATGTGGGCGTTGCCACGCCCAAATATGAGAGGGGCTTATCCTCAACAAGTTGGTTTATATAGCCTTAATTATTTCTGGGTTATGTACATAAAATTTATTAGCGGCGGCCAACGACATCGTTTCCACAAATTTTAAACCACAATGCCCATCTCCACTGTGATCGTTTGTAACAAATCTGGTCTTCGTAGCTTAATTTTTTTCCTAGTTAGAGTACTTTATATATGTTCGCTAAACGGTATTTTTTGGGCGTGGCAATGGCTCGATTTCGCCCATCTGCAATGCCAACATCCACCGAGTGCCACGTGTTTCGAATTCAACTCGTTTCATCATCCAATCAAGATGATTCATGATATTCATGATATGATCATCCATGATCAATATGATATATATAACACTATATGCATATGTCTCGATTAGTTTCTGGATGTTACAAACAACCGTTAGGTAAACTAAACTATTATACTCTGTGCAACATATTGCTAGACTATAAAAAAGAAGAATGTCTCTGATAAAGTGCTGATAAGCTCACATTTATTCCTTAATGAAGTTAGAATTGTTGTGTGATGACATCAACTTAGCTCATCTGATTAGTTGAAAAAGTGTATGCGTGAGTTTTCTTTGATTGCCCAGTCACAGCAGGAGGCGTGGCCTTGGAAATGGTTTGTTTTGACATGTGTTGCACGGACTGTGAAGCAAAGTTAAATGCAACAATTTCATTTGGGATTTTAACAATTGCGTATTGTTGTTGTTTTTGAAATTACGCAATACATACTACACGCATGTATACTATGTATATGCAAGAAAGCATATATTTTAGTTGATTTGTGTAACCAACTCAACAACATAATTTGAAAATTTTCTAACAAGTAAGAATGTGCTAAGTTCGGTGCCGCGGAACATTTTATACAAGGGCTGAAAAAATTTTGGCCCAATCGAGAGATATATATTGACAAAACTAGTCTTAACTGGAGTACACTCAAAGTTTCACGACTTCATGACTGATTTCATCCAATCGTTCTTCAGTTATTGCTGTCAAAGTGACGCAACTTCTATTTTTGTTTACAATAGAAAAAAGGAAATTTCGTGTAATGACAAATCTGCAAGAATTAAGGTTAGGCCTTGGTTTATCGCATTTTATCATAATAGTATTAGTACAAAGGGTACACCCTGTTCAGGAAGGCTACAAGAGTCAGTATGGCTATAAAACAATACGAATATTTCTTAAATGGCGTTGAGTGACCGTAAAATGAAATTGAATGAATTAGCTAACATCATTGGTATCTCCAGGGAATGCGTAGGTCATATCATTCACAATTTTGTAAAGTGTGACGCTTATTTTGGACATTGTCATTAAATTCACCTTTTGATTCGACCAATAAATTTAAGGAGTTACGCAATGAACTAGTTCGCCCCTCCCACAGTAAGCGCCAGATTTGATTACATCGACTATTTCCTCTGTCCCAGACGAAAAAATGTGGCTCGTTGAGGAGCGTTACAACAAATTTATTCCTCTAAATGAAAATTATGTTGAAGAATAAAACCGTATTTTCTAAGCTTTTGACTTTTCATCTCTTACAGGTGTCTGATAGGCTGTGTTCATATACTAATGTTCGATATTGTCAACTTCTCCTTCGATGTTGTTCATTCTGTTCACACAAGGGCAACTGCCTTCGTGCATATTTTGCCATATCATTTAATCAAATATATCATTTCATCAAATTCCTCGGTTATGCGGTACACAAAAATAATATTAAATAACTTAATTTTATCCTGGTACGCTTTTATATAGAATATTTCAAACTGAGAACAACTATCACCATTGAAAAACATTCCAAATGAAAAGGTATGTTAATTTTTGTAGCAGTGAACTGAGAAGAATAAAAATATAAAACGTGTTGCCCGAGCACTCTCTTGCTACAAGTTGCCAGAATGAAAAATTCCGGGTCTGAACGGACTCATATGTGTCAACAATTATAGAATAGTCCGTACAAAATATCATACGCTTAAAAGAGTATTTACATGCACGAAACCGTACATTTATAAGTAGTAAATGAGCATTTGTATCTTTCATTCATTATTACGACGATTTTCATTATCGGGTGATTCATTTGTTCTTGTATCTTTACACTCTCGCAACACGCTGCTCCAAGTGTTGTAGTTTTTTCATTTAATAGTTATTTGTACCATACAAAAGTCGAAATATATATATATATATAATATGTAATATATAATATATAAATATAATATATATATAGGTCATAATATATATATAGGTATTTATTTCATCATAAATAATATATATATATATTTGTATATGCTACATATATTAAAACGATCGGAATGATAAAACGATTTGTTTTGTCGTGTATTTTATCGTGGCCTTAAAGAAACTCGGTACGCTTGTGAACTGATTATTTAGCTATATTGGTTTTGCGAGTGGGCAGAATTGGAACAATACCATGCCCATTATACGATTGATGATGGTGATTAATTAAAGCAAATGAAGTATTGCTACAAAATTATTCGAATAGTGGACGTATATTAGGTAAGGCCTCATTTATACAGATGACCAAAAATTTTCTCCAGAACAAGTTCATTGTTACATGCGTATCAAAAGATGGATTGTAACAGTCAATAAAAATACATCCTTTATTATCATCCAAACTTTTTTTCTGAATATATGGGAGTATTGAGCGATAAACATGGTGATCGTTTCGACCAGAATATTGCCGCATATGATTCGTGTTACCAAAGTAAAACAGACCTTCAATGATTGCTTGCTTATGAAACAGAATACTTAAAAAATTTAGAAAAACCTTGACCTTCGGAATGTCATAAGAGAGAAGTACTGCAATTTTTCTGTAATTTATTAATTTCTTGTAAAAAATGTGTAAATATTAATGCGGTATTTGTTTATCTTTATATTTATTTAGTACTTTATTTAGTACGTATTCGAATTGAAAAATATTATGTTTTGTTTTGGTGGGAGACAAAGAGGTTATTCTTGTCGGCTAGTGTGTAAAACATGACACACTTAACACAGTGTTTTATGGTGGCGAAAATGTAAGGAATCGGTTCATATTTTCTTTTAGCTTCATGAACCAAATCTTGTAGTCTGGTTTAGTTTAACATTTATCGGTTGGTGATATATCTTAACAAAATTAAGTGTAAATTTTTTGCTTAGCAAAATGTTTTCGGTATCAAAAATAGATGAAATTGGAATACATATTTTCCGAGCCCCCTTATATTGTAGAATAGAATATACCGATTTCCGTTTGTCCCATTGACTTCGCAGTACACGTCTCGAATACTAAATCATCCAATAAATTAGGTAAAATACAAGGTAAGGCGCCAATTGGCTCAAAACTTTTTTAATATCGAAATTTAATTTCCAAGCCCACAGCGTTAATTATAGGTTTGTAAAGCAATTTGAAATATATCTTGCTCTTTGAATTCATACGATTTTTGGTTCCGTACAAATATGGTCTTCCTTATTTGTTTTTACTTCATACGGTTTCAGTGTTTATCGAATATTTTATTTCAAGAATACATACACACCATAACTATTTCATTATCAGTGGAGTATTACTTTCACAAAAATCCGGTGGTATTCCACAAAGTAAAAAATGCAAGTTGTGTAAACAGTATCATTTAGTAATTCATCATAACATCACTCAAAATGAAACTTATTTCTCTTGTATCGTTTATACTTCTTAACTGCTGTTGTTTTGCAGCAACCTCAAAGCTTTTCATTAATAACAATTTAAACAAAGATTCAGCTGTAAGGGCCATAATATTTCGGGTACCTTGTATAAGATGGCATCATAGTGGCCATTGCCTTTGGGTGAGTAAACGAGTTGTTCATTAATTCGATATATTACCCCGTTTATGTTCGCAGCAGAGTTACAACAGATTTCATCGTGAATCGATTAACAAACATTTTATAGGACTGAGGACGGAGATCAAAGAAAACCCCTAAGTAAACAGATATTTGGCTGAGCTTTCCCTTTTATTTGTTCCTTTTGATGTTATTCGCAAATTAACTGTCTTAAAATGTTTTTGAACCCCCAACACACAGTCTGTTATCCACATACGCTAAATATTTGATGGAATGGTTGCTCTACTAAGGCGGGCGGACATATATTTAGTTGGGTAACATTTTATGCCCCTACAAAAACAATGCTTGCAGCTATAAATAGTAAAAAGTATACTAAAGGAGGGGCATAAATTGTACTTCAATTTAAAAAACCCACTTCTAGTAAGAAATTTGTGAACTTGAAAGAAAGAAACTTGAAAGAAGAAAATTGTGAAGTTTTGCTAAGATCCTCTAAATATTTCAAAAGATATGTTTTGATAACGTCGCAAAAGTAAATAAATAATCTCAACCTTGAATGTCTTTTTCTAATATGATTTTGCCAACAAATATAATTATTCTATATACAGGGTGTACAGTATTTTATGTCTGTATGTAAACAGATGTGTTTTGAAAACCTCGATTCAGTACATTGCTTACGTGAAGCGTTTTAAATCAATTAAGTGGCGCTTTGCATTAAAAATAGTCCTTCAGTAGTGTCAATTCATGCCTGGACGTCGGATTTCCAAAAGAGGTTCACGAAAACCTTCGGATTTGGCTTTCTCTGATTTTGTGGGGTTGTTTGAAAAGCAGGGTATGCATCAACAATCTGACGACCATTAACGAGCTGGAGGGAAACGTTGCTTAGAAATGATGGCTAAAACCATAAGTTGCTAGAAAAATTAATACAAAATATGGCCTATTACCTAATTACCTATTCCAAAAACTTGTTCAAATAAAGTGTAAAACGGATAGTGGAACGGATAATAAAATGGAAAATAACTTCCCATACTCCTCCCAGTGGGTTTCCAATTGAATTGGCGAAAAATGTGTATAATGAGCGTGGCCTCGACCACTTTTAGGTGTAATCATCAGCAACTATTGTACCAAAATCCAAAAAATTTTTGTCCACAATTTTCTTGAAATCGCTATGTTACGGTTTTGAAAATCGAACTTCAGCTGCGCCTACTTCCCATGTGACACAATATTAAATTCCTTCGGATTCCTTCGCTTTTCAATACATAAACCAAGTATCAACGAAGATTGTGGAACTTTGTAGAGATAGTTCCTTTAAATATGGCACCTCTCCTCCAAAAATCTTCGAAATCAGACTGAACTTTTCAAGCCCCCAGATACCGAGTATGAGAACCTCGGTACCTATAGCTAACTTTACAACGAAAATATCAATCCATATTTAAGATGAGATATCTAAGTAAGATATGTTTATGAAATATATGTGGATATATTTTCTTGATAATAATGTGGCATGGTGTTAAAAATAAATGAAATCGGATTAGGACTTTCCCAGCCCATGTCCGTATGAAAGATCTCTTAACAAAATAAATATATGACCTAGGTTTGAACCCGGCCTTAGAACGAAAAGTTGGCAAACATCCGAGATTATTTCGACCCTCAAAAAGTCTCTCCCACAAACTCGATTGGCTAGAGTTTAAACTATATGCTGCAAATTATGATCTTAAGAGTTTTACTCTTCATAGCAGTGTGGTCCGTCTTTTATGACGTTTCTCCACATTTTCCATATTAATACATAAAACTAACAACTCATGCCATATTTCCGATAAATCGTAATACCCTTGCTATTTTTGATCATAGGTTTTACGGAGGCACCACACTCTGGGTCGCTGTGAAGCAATGCCAATTCATACGAGATCATGCGGCAGCACAAAAACAAAAAGTACAAAATTAGCAATTTTGCTGCTGCAACCTTTCATGAATTCGCACTTTTGTGAAATAATAATAAATTTTTCTTCGGATCTAAAAAACGAACTTCTAGTAATTTTTCACTTACGTACTTTTTATTTACAAAATTAAATTTACAAGCAAATATACATCGAATTAAACAAGATTAATATTTTTTGAATCATATGCTAATATTTGCAGTACAAAATTTACAAGTTTCTTTTATAATTTGTATACCAGTGTGGAGTTAGTATCATAACAAATAATCCACATGATTATACAATTACGTACACTCTTAGTAACTCTTATTAGCAACTTGTATGTGACGAGTTAAGAGCTTACGTTTGCATGCCAACCATTTATTATAAGTTTTTCTTTTTAATTTGCTTAAAACGCTGAATAAAATTCTGTACAAAAATGTAAAGTAATCGTTTACATATTAAAAGAAGTAATGAGTAACTAAAAACCACATATGTATATGTAAATAAAAATTCTTAAATTAATTATATATAGGATTTCGTAAATTATTTATGCCAAATAATAATTAACAACATTTATAAAGCAAGAATTTTGACAAATAATGCGCTTTTGTAGCAACCACTATTGGTGTTGCTGGTAGATAGAGCTTTGCAAAGTTTTCTTTAAGACTTTTAACCTTAAAAAAATACAATTTATAAAGTAGCTATTTAAACACCACAGTCAATTAATGTTCCTTTTATAAAGATATATATGTCTGTATGTATAAAAAGGATAAGCAAGTATATAAAGAAATGGATTTGTATGTACATAAAATACAATAGTTGTAAAGACGTTGTAGTTGTGTTGAATTGTTGAGAAAAGTTGAGAAGAGTAAATGAATTAATAGCCATTATAAACACTAATAATAATATCAATAATTTTTTTAGAGTTGTACGCCTCGTTGCCTAAATGCGTTGTAAATTTATGCGTCCACGCTTAGAAAATCTGGCGAAACCACAATTTTTTGCATAAGCTTATATGTGAGCTTACGAGCATATGGAAGCTCAGTTGACAAGTTATATAAAATTTTTATTTACTTTCTATCACCGTTAAGTTCATTGAGAAAAGTTACATTCTTAAGAATCTATCATTTCTATTGTGTATATTTTTGTTTTGCATATAAATTGTATTTGACTACTCTTCAGTTTTATCGTTTTTGCTGCTAGTTTTAAGGTTATGTAATTGGCGTGAGAGCTTTGCCTTTTCAACTGTATGGTATGATTGTTACTTTCGGTGATGCGAATATATCGTTTAGATAGATAGATATGTAAGTATTATTTTTCTAAACATTACAAGTTTACATTATTTGTTTTTGAGTGTTTTTCGTATATGTATCTGCTGCCCGTGATGAATTTTGTCTAATATAATGGCAATTTCAATTTCAACTAATTTACGAGTTGTCTAAAGCGATTTCTTACTGTACATGTTTGCATGTGTGTAAATGTTATAAGAGTATTGTAAATGGGCAAAGGCAGCTTTTTGTGATCTTAAGACAGCTGTAGCTGCTAACTGGTGTATATTTAGATAAGCGCTGTGATAAGCTTGGCCTTGAAGTTGACGAATTTTTCGCTGGTTGCCGCAATACGCTGGAAATTCAGATAAATAATTTAATTTAATATTTGCATTTCTGCTTTATAATTCGATTCGCTGTAGTTAGTGACTTACCAATATTAAATCTTGTATCAGATTGGCCAAGCCTCTGTTTGCCAGCACGACCAATCGCGTAACCGGTCCGGGAATACCCTCCGTATAGCCATCGGCAGCACGATTCGCATCGCTATCACCGTCAGAGTCAGCGCCACCGCTCACACTGTTGGCATTGTTTGCGGCCTCATCGCCAGCCTGTGTTTGCACACTGCCTGAGAACAGCTATTTGGACAATAATATATTCGTTAGTTATATATATTCTTGAGAGCCTGTTCTTTTATAGGAATAAAGTCGGTTATAACATTTTAACTCACGCGTATGATGTCGAAGAGGAAATTTCCTGAACCGCCGCCAGGTGCGGCATTAGCAGTGTTGCCGCCTGAACCGCCCGCAACTCCGGCTCCTCCGAAGCTCAGGAACCTTTTGAACAAATTACTTTTGAAATTTTTTCATATCGGTTAGTGTGTTTTGTGTTACCAGAATTTCTTTCATGCTTTTGTAGATGTATGAATTATGATGTTTAGGCGTTAATTGTACGTGTGCAGCCAATTGGGTTGGTCAAGTGTACACGGTTATATACAGTTAAAGTAAGGAAATAATGGTAAATATAAGAGCCGAACTGCAATCCCTATTTCGAGATTTTATTAAATTTACGAATATGTACAGAATTTCCTTCAGAAACAGCTCTCAAATTAGCAGTCAAAATAAACTCATTTATATAAGCATGCTGTGGAAAATTCTGCCGAGACTAACATCGGAACAATACTTGCAAATTATGGCGATTTGTTTCAATTCGGCAATAACCAAACATTTCCTATTGGAACAGCTCAGAGACCCGTCAGGCTTCCTTGCACTGTATCGCTGTATTTATTATTGGTCCATACTTTTTAAAACTGAAGGTATTAAAAATATTAACACATATTTCTATTAAATACAAATATTAGCGCTGCATCAAATAATTCGCAAATTTTGGCTCCCCACGTCAATATTAGTCGGTTAAGTGCTGAACTGTTTCTGTAGAAGACGCTTACAATTTCTTGTAACAAACTTTCTGCAAACGAATCAAATCAAGAAATGGATCTGAGTATTGACTATCTTTGATTCTACAAAACTCGATATTCTGGAGAAATTTGTGAAAAATTGGGCTAATTGGATTTTCAAACACCAAATATCGCAAGATTCCGAGCTAAAATATCGATAATATGGTTATTTCTGATCTATTTTATTTGAAATAAAATCTTCCAACTTTTAAATGAACACTCTTAGTTATAGGAAGAAAAGCATTATTTTCGAATGAATTCAGAGCCTGCTTACAGTTTATTCGAATTTACGAAATTTTTTCGAATGGATTGGATTGCATACCAAAGTTCTTAGATCTAAGGATCTGAATTGCTCACTGCTAGGCAATTTTTTGTGAGATTAGAATAGCTCTCATAATTTAATTTGCAGTTCGCTCACTTCATATTAACCATTAATAGAGAATTCATAAGGCTTACCTCTTATTGCGATCATCTAAATCGGCTGCCTCCTCATTGGAGTCCAAAGCCAGTTCATCAATGGCTGGCGATTTTGATTCGGTGAGACGCAGTTCATTGTTGACGGGCTTTGAGCTGTCGGGTGCTTCGTTGTTGAAACTCAATTGGATGGGCGCATTGGGATCTGTTTTGCTTGGTATCGGCAACTGCGCTGGTGGAGATGATGGTGTTTGCTGTTGTTGTTGTTGGGCAATAGCCTGTGCCGCAGCTTCAGCTTCCTTCACTTGACGTGCCACACGTATTGTCTCCTCAAGTTGTTTATTTATGGCCGATAAATCGATTTGTGTGTCGGTTGCACCACTCTGGTTTTTGTGGTAAAGATTTTCAAGACACCGCAACACCGTGGTTCGAATTGAGTTTAAATTATGTATTAATTACAAATTTTTGATAATGTCCAACCCGTTAGTTTAGGTTTTGTTTTTGTTTTTGTTTTTGTTTTTATTTATTTTATGTTGTGATAGTATATTTTTGATTGATTGTGGCAAGAATGTTAGCGATAAATATTTATCGAAGTGGACATTTTCGGAATGAAGTTCGTTTGTTTGAATTTGTTTAATTTTTCATGTTTATTATTTGTTGTTTGTGGTTTTGTGTGTACGTGTATTTATTGTAATGTTGATTTTTATCATAAAGAAATAGTAAAGTGTGATAAGGAGAGAGTTTACCAGAGCGTTTGGAAGGTTATGTGTGCGTGGCGTATTTTATGTTGTGTTTGTTGTGTGAAAGGTTTGTCCAGGATACGTCATTGATATAGCATGGTAGAGCAAGTATATGAAGGAGGATGAGATATTTGATTTAATGAAAGCGTTAGCAAAATGCAAAGTCGCAAGTGTAAATACGAGCAGGACACATGTAATGTTTCGGAGTTAATAGAAAGGATTTGTGAACCGTAAAAGATGCATGCGCATGCGAATTTTGATTTTGTATTTTGTTTTTGGCAAAATTTGTGAAAATTTTACAGTTTATAGTTTTTGTAATTTTATTGCAGATTATTTGTTGATGCCATTTAAAAATTTCAAATTAAAATGCACAATTTCATTTAAAAATTTCATGGGTTTTTTTATTTTTGTTTGTTTTTTGTTTTTTTTTTTGTTTTTGTAGGTGGGTGAGTGTTTGGTGGATTATTTCACAGTTCGAATCATGGTATGCGTAAATATGAAAGTAAATAGAAAGAAAAAGAGAAAAAAACAAAAAGCATGAGAATTATGAAATTTCGTTTTAAGCCAATCAATTAAAAAATAATTTCCATAGATGCCTACCACTATTTAATGTATGGAAAATTTATGTCACATATGTATATACGACAGTAGATGATGAGAAGTAGCTTTTGCTAGGCTTAATTAATATAAAAGCTGGAGACGCTTCAAAATCGCTTGATAAACGCATTTGTTTTTTAAATTCAACCAGCGTTTCTCTTCATTATCTACTGTAATAAGAAATTTCGCAGCCTGTGAAATAGACCGTGTCCTTGCAGGCTTCATATCTACTAAAAATAAATCTGTAATGTTGTTCTGAATATTTATGTCAGATAAAATATTTGACCAAGGCACATATTTATTGCTTTGTTCTGGATAATTTCTAAAAATTTCTGGTATGCTAATAAGCCATACATTTGCATAAGTAAGCTTGTTATTTCATTCAAATCATTTATAGTCAAATTTAATTTTACTAAATATATAGGCCTCATTGCGCTGAAGTTTCTTCAATTTATTTATCTATAACTATCTGAGTACTATCCTGATAATTGCATAAACATTGAACATTTTTTCGGAGCGACAGTGCGAGAGAGCGAGACGTATGTAGCGAAACAAGGGTGTGTTTGCGTGAGAGTGAAAATAAAGAAAATAAAGTTGTCAGTGTTGCAGTAATTATGACAATTCAAATGACCATCTTCAATGTAAGTACTATGTAGTAAAATGATTAATGAAAATTTACAGCGCACGCTCGAAATATGCATACATACAAAAAGAACAAGTGTAGTGTAGTTGCTAGACACACTGAACATACTAAAATTAATAAATAGTTGTTAGAGTGAATGGTGGAAAAAACATTAAAATGAGAATTAAATACATAGTGGAAAAATAAAAGAAAATTATGTAAAGTTAAAGTAAGTAGCTTTTATTTTTCACACATTTAAATATATCAATTTAGTAATATCTCTCAGTGTTAGACTGACAGCTATTGCGCTTGTTGTAGCATCGACCGTCCTCATATTTACAATTATTATTTCCCATGCAGTTTATATGTGATGTCGGTTTGGTGTAGAGTTGTACGCTGCTTTGTAATCGATATTTTGTTATTGTTTTAGTTTTTTACGCGCATATGTTAATTTTCAAAAATTTCTGTGCTAATTTTATGTTGCCAATTTGTTGTCAGTTGTTGCCAATTATTCGTTAACATTCAAATTCAAGAATTTTGCATTTCTGTTAACAATAAAAAAATAAAAAATTTGAAAAATACGAATTTTAAATTGCATTTAATTTAAGTATTTTGTAAAGTTTGTGTCTGCGTTGCATAGGCGCGCGCTACTGTCAATTCAACCGTTAAGGCGAATGTCACATTGACAGCTATTGCACTTCATATACTTCAAAGTGTATACGCCTTGCACTTGCAGTATATTTTTTATATCGCACGTCTATGCAATAGCTAATCGCACTCGCCCACTCACATTTCGTGCTGTCAGTAGATGTGGCTGCACCGCTGGAAGTGTCTGCGCTGCCCACTTCGTTATTCTCATCATCCTCATCTGGCGCAAATGTTGGCAATTCAATAGTGACGCGTGTACCGCTACCGTTGCTAGAACTAATGCTGCTACTGCTGCTGCTACTGCTGCTGTTACTGCTGCTGCTATTGCTACTGCTGCTACTACTGCTGTCGTCGTCGTCAAAATCGGTGTCGAAACTGGTGCGTGCGCGATTGGCGGTGTTGCCTTGCACGGCGGTACGGAGAATAGTGGGCCCCAAAGTGCGCAGTATTTTCGAAATTATACTATTCACTTGATCATCGATTTGCTACAACAACAGCACAGTCAGTGACGGTTCGGATCGGTTTTTTTTTTTTTTGATTTTGTTTTTTGTAAGAACATAAGGCTTTTCTAACTTCAAGCAGGTAATGTAAAGAGCATATTTAGATGCCACCTTTTCTTTCTCGTAACATACAGTAAGAGCAGTAAAGAAATAGTATGTGCAAAATATGTACATTTATTGTGGATAAACAGTAAAGCAGACAATCGTTAAAACACGAAAGTTTTTAAAACAATATTAGCAACTGAGACAAGGAGTTTGTTAAAAAATATTTCCATTTGTCAAAGTAACTAACCATATTATTAAGAATTTTAATTTTTATAATGAAAAAACCAAGAGACGCAAAGTTTTCACTAGTAACACATATTTCTACCAAATGGGAACACAAACAAATTTTGTTTCTTTCTGAATTATGATAACTCTCATGCCTTTTGCTGACTATATTACGGCAAATTATGAGGATGAATGATACATATACATATATTATACAGTTACTAGTTAGTTACGACATATTCAGAGGTTACATTATTTATTTACTTAGCGCTGCAAATAATGTATAGAGCATGGCAATTTTTGGGATATAAAACAATAATTTTTCAAAAATATAATAATTTTATTAAGAGCATTTTCTAAATTCTGCGTTTGCTATGATCTTGGGTGTGTGATCATAATAAACATACGTTCAACTTAAAAAATATTTTCGAAAAGTATTGGCAATGCAAATCTTCTAGATATGTTTCCGTCAAAAAAAGGTATAACATAAAAAAGCGTGGGTGTTTGAACGCTTAGCAATCAATGCAGCGCTGAAGCATTGTACATAAACGAGCTGATGTATTTTCTATTGACCATTTTTTATTATTTCTATTCTATGTAGGGCTGAGGCTGAATACCTGTTGGCTGATATACATATATATAAAGGATTGGTTGATTTTCAAGAAAAGTATTTAATAATGGTACCGTGTATATTGCTATTTAAAAAATGTGCTCCTCTTTAGATGATCGATTGATCGATCGAACTAAATGGCAAATCCATAAATATTTTTAAGGAATTGGTGAGGTAAGGTAAACTGGAAACAAAAACCGCATAGTTAAACACAAAATTAAGACTAAGACACAATGATTCAGAATACAGGAGTAACTAAATTTAACAGTTTTCGAAACGAGATCGTTCTTCAGGGTATGTTGTTAGTTGCATACATACATGGATAGAAGGTGTCTCTAAATAATATAAATTTATTGCATTGGCTTCTTCGAGATAATGTCTATGAGTCCAATTTCGTTTTCAGGGTGTCTTAAGAGGCTACTAGGTATTGCTTATATAATTTTTTTGCAGCTCTTGTGTACATAGGTTACATATTTAAGGGTTATTAGTTAGTCAACTTTAACTTGATGTGTCTACAAGACGGTAATGCCTTCAAATCGTGAATAAAACCGGAACTGGCACCAAAAAATGTAAAACACACGCACAAATGATCTACGATGAGTGCACAGGAATCTTAATGAGAGGACTAACTACACACCAATAACTCAAGGGTTTTGTAGGGAGTAATAAACGATGTAAATGCACTGAAGTAACGAACTTTTTCAATAACATAACAACAATGCCTACAACATAAACAACCATATATACACATTTGTATATGGAACTGCTTGTATATATGCCTGTACATCGCTGGTGAATTGTAGATGTGGTGAGTATATGAACGAGTACAACGTGGGTAGATAAGAATATGTGACGTACAATTTTACATTACGATAAAGCCGCTGAGAGGAAATTGACGATCGTGGTGAACTAGCGAACTACTCATTTATGCAGTGGTGCATTTAGTTTGTGGAATGTGTTATTGTTGATTAGCTGATTTCGTTGCTGGTATTTTGTTTTTATTCATTCGCTTTTGTAAACGTGTTGTGGTTATATACAGTTATATTAGACAATTACATAACGGAAATTTCCAGCATGTGTTCGCTTTACTTCTGCCAGTTATATTAGTTGTTGTAGTGGTTTGAATTTTGTACTTGTGATAATTGCTGATAGGTATTTCTTGTTTATTTTTCTATGTTTCCAATTAATTGGCCACAGGTAGAAGTTTTGTAATCTTCCCAGTTGAATTTAACGCCGATGATTGTGTTGAAACTGCTTTTAAAGGCGTTGTTGTGATTGGTATTGTTGTTGTCGTGAATTGTGGTGTATTTAGATTATTGCTATTGGTAATAAGAAGATTTGGTGAATTCAATAAACGATTTATATTGTCGACTAAAGCAACAAGCTGTGATCGATCAACATCAACAGCCAACGGCAACGCATTCGATGAAGATGATTGTTGTGATGTGAATGGTGATGCTTTACCACCCTCAAATCTGCCTATATAGGTGGCAGGAATTGTGGGTGTTGGTAGTGTTTCACTTGGGATGGAGTTTGTTCTGGTTGCTGTGTTTAAAATGTCGGATATTGATGGAGAATCGATAGGATATTGTCTTGTTGGTACTGTTTCGTGAAAAGCGGGAGGTGTAGGTGTGCTGACAGTGTCAATAGTATTTTCGGTGGACTCTGTGTTTGAATTGACAGTGCTACTATTTACTTTAGTGGGAATGACATTATTTCTACTTTGACTTTTAACTCTAGGTATAACAAGAATGGAATCAACAGTTGTTGTGGGTAATGTTGTTGGTGAAAGGATCGTTGGTGTGGGCGGAGGAATGGTAATTGGACTGGTTGCGCTGGCAGTGGTAGTTACAGTACTTGGAGCAGTGATGGGAGTTTCAACGGGCCAACTGGTAGTTGTTGTTAATTCAATTGTAGTCTGGGTACTGGTGGTTGCCACAGTTGTACTTGTGGTGACAGGCGTTGGTGTTGCGGTTGTTGCTGCTGCTGTCGTTGTTGATGTTGATGCTGCAACACCAGTTGTTGCTTGCTCTAAACTCACATTATCTGAAGCAGCTGTTGCCGTTGGAGAGGTGGAACCACTCTCTGGTGGAAAAGTCGGCAAGGCAATGCTTACACGCGTGCCACCATTTCTATTGTTCCCAACAGATGTGCTAGCACTGTCACTTCGGGATTGTGTAGCGGTATCACTATTTCCCTCCCGCGAACTTACATCGTTGCTGGTGTCATCGTCATCTTCGAAATCGGCATCGAAGTCCGAACGTTCGGTGGTGGGTCGATTGTTGCCGAGCAATGCTGGCAGTAAACTCGGGCCGGCAACACGTATAACCTGGCCTATAATGCGATTAACTATGTCGTCGATTTGCTATAACGGGAAGGGGTAGAGTGCATAAATTCAGAAAGAACAACAAAAAGAGATACTACTTTGTGAATCGTCTACGGTTTTCATTTCTGAAGATGAACGGAATTTGGATTCTGGAATGAGTTCGTTGTTATTATAATCCTTGGTCGATGCGTATGAGAGAGCGAATGCGCTTTTTTTGTAAGTATTAACCAATTTGTTTTTGTTTTATATTATGACAGCTATTTGATGAGAGTTTTTTAGTTCGCTTAGCCAAAAAAAAATTATAGTTACGTAATTAAAAACATATTTAAATAAATGAGTATAAAGCTAGAAGTAGCTCGTGTTGTTGAACCAAAATTTCAGCGAAGTCGCTAGTTCATCTTTATTTAGCGAATGTATTAGGTTTGTAGCTCTTTCACTATATTTCAACTAAATTTCCAACAAATAGTTCATTATGATCACATTTTAACTTTATATGAATCATAATGCCAAAAAACCGAAAGCAGCTTTCAAAACTTGAAAGCAGCTAAGCAATGTATTAAATTTTTTAGCAACTTATATATTTTTTTACAAGAGTTGAAGTAAAGCTTGCCTTACCAACATATTATATAAGTGGGTTCTAAGCGAGGGGTATGGGGATTATGCACATTTCCTTCCAAAAACAAAATACACACTGAAATTGCGCATTTTAACTAATAACACAACAAAAACCTTAAAAACAATCCAAAAATAAAATTGCTTGTATATACTACGAGTACTTGGTATGTTGTTTGGTATGGTATGTGTGTCAGAGTTGGTGTTGCAAGTGTTTTTGTTGACACCTCCTTAGAGCTAAATTATTGCATTAATACTTTGTGAATATTTTCATTTGAGCTTTATATTTAAGCTTTTCTTCTCAGCACTCAATTATCGTTATCGCGCATAAGCCGCTCCCTTTTAAAGAAATGCATTTATTCAGATTTTTTCTTTCGTCCAAATTCAGCATCTGGTACGAATACTGTTTCTGGTACTTCATCTGAGTCATCTTCAGTAGCGCTTCCGTCAGCTCCACTTTCATAGCTAAAGTCATTGTTAGCATCAGTACCGCCGTTTTTATTAGAGTCAGCGCTATTAGTAACATTATCACTATCATCATCATCATCATTGAAATCTTCCTTAGCAGTATTGTTGGCACGGCGCCCAGCATTTAAGGTTGGGTTGAGTACAGTTCCTAGTATTATTGGACCCACTTCTTGTAGTAAACGATTGACGAAGCGATTGACCTCTTCATTAATGGTCTGAATGTAGAAGTGAATGAGCGACATGAGTTGAGAAAATTAAGCCTTTTCATGACAAATCTTCGAAACTAAAAGCAGGAGAGGAATTGGGACCTGCAGGGAAATTTGCCAACTTCGGTAAATTCGGTTTTGGTTTAGAAATATATTTGTGTATAAAAAATATTTCAATGTAAGTTATTTCGTTATGTATATTCACTTTTTCATTCGTTATTGTTTTGTTTCTTTATAGTTGTGAGATTATAAAGTGTTGTTTAAGTTATATATTTATAACTACAATCCGATCGCTGACCGCTAAAGCCAATACAACAGAATTTTTACCTCAAATACTTTCTTTGCAGTCTAATGAACACATAAAAACATTCATTTCGCTGACAAGAACCTATCCTAAGCAAGAAACTTTCGTGAAAACCATACATTGAGGAAAGAGTGAGAAAGGCGTCCGTTGTCTTATACTTCTGTAGGAGAGTCATCTGTTACTGTAGTTAAAGGCTCTATGGAATCATAGTGAAAGTGCTGAGAAAGCTTGTAATAGCTAAACAGCGTGAACGTCTACACGGAGCGTCTTTCCGGTATCAGTATTTGTGCCATTTTAAATTCCGGCAGGGACGTGACTCTGTGAAGCACTGTGCCTAAATGGATTTACGTATGCGAACTCTGAATTTCTGGGGGCTTTCTTCCCGATTATTTGGTTCAGTGCGCAGTCCTTCGAAGCTCGAGGGCAAGACTGGTGGGGATTCTACTGTCATCAACTCTCTACAAACGCAAATTTGAGGCTTCTAGACCAATTAAGCGTTTTTCTTGCACAGGCGACTGGTATTAAAGAACAACTGCTTTGATGTATTGTTTATTTTTGGGATGTATATATTCGATCCGATAGTATAGTAGCGATATTGAACCTGAACTCACTGACTTACGCTCAAAAATAGTTATCAATTGCGTCACGTCACTTTCTGTGCAACCACTACTCGGGTCAAATATTTGAAGGTGCGGAGTTATAGCGTAACCGTCAGTATGTGATCTTCCTCTAGCAGGGATTCTGACTATGTTGACTGACTGACTGAAAGTTGAAGAATAGTGAGCTGGAGCCAGTTTTTCCTTTTTGACTGTCTTTTTTTTGGGAAACTAATAATGAATCATAATTATCTGGAATCACATTGGGTTTAATTAATTCATAAGGTGAATCATCAGGTGAATTATCTGAATTGTAAGTAGTTGTCTAAGCAGATGGGCTCCGGAAGTTTCGTCTACACGTAGACATTTTTTTTGTGTTAGAAATATCCTCACAAAAACCACTATCAAATTAGTGCAATCTCGTGATTTGGGACGAGCCGTATTAACCTAATCAAAAACTGTTGTAATTAATAAACTAATTTTCTAGCAGATGCTCCCCTTCATAATTCTTATGCGAACACCTGAACAAATTGTACAAGCATTTAAACAAATTGCACACATGAACAAAATCAACATCTTCCCTGAAACTGATGGAACATTTTTTTATTATCTTTATCAATTAGGGATCGACCTCAAACATAATCTGGAATTACCAATATCGCAAATCGATAACTTTACACTCTATGCTTTTTTCGGAGTTTTTCGAGAAAGTATGTATGTAAAAAGTACTATATCACATTGCAGAATGCTACATATTATACTTACAAATTTATATAACCACTATATCTCTGCTGGAAGGAGTGTTCTTCGTGCTATAGGTTAATACGCTTATTCTTATCAGGTTGAAGCTCACGGGCAAGCGCACCTCGTTTTATAACACTATTTCTACTTATTTCCTTAAACTAATAGACGAATCATTCGGCACAACGATCTTCACAGATCCAGTATATATATAAATATATACAATATATATATATAAAGTATATGTACTTAGATGTATAACGAAGAATTTAAATACGGTATTTTAGTATGCTAGTGGAAGAGTGAGTAAGTAAAATACCTGCTTGTCATTCAAGCGCTAACAATTGACAAAAGCTGTCGTCACAATTGTCAATATGACAAATACGTCAGTGAGGACGTGAGCACTTATTATTGTAGAAGAGTTATTATTGAATAGATTATTATTTGTTATGCGCAACGGAATGCGTTTATTTGGCTGGGACTTTACATAAGTAGACAAAGAATTAGTGAAGGCGATGCTTTGCTTGATTATTCTTTCATATTCCTTACATATTATTCTTCCTATACAGAAGTTATATAGACAATGTTATAAGTAAATAAGTTATGCATGCTTATTAAAATGATAATAATAATAATGATTTTTCGAAAGTGTTTAATGAGCAATATACTTATTCAATTCAAATTTATTTCACTGAAATATTATATGAAATTATCAATATACCTTTGTGATGTCGGGAAACAGTTCACGCAGTAGACCAATCGTTCGTTTATTTCGTTCAGCAATTATTTGTTCCTGTTCTTTAGCACCAAGTGTCAAAACATCTAATTCCTAGAAAGTAAGAGGCAAGATGTAAGTAAGAGCTGTAAATTCAACAAAAGCAAAAATTAAATAATTTAATTAATGATTTTAAATTAAAGGACTGCCCGGCCGTCGTATTCATGCTAATTGTTTATATTGTATAAAGCTCATGGAAGGGATTAAACAATAATCTTTCAAAATAACATTTTCAACAACTCAAAGAGGTGGCATTATTTGAGTTGAGCAACGAGGAAGTTGAAACAGAACCGAGCCGAGAAGCGACCTATATCGATCACTTTCAAAATATATTCTATTTTTAATAATTCAATGATCCAATGACCTTTTTGACACAATATTTTTCTTATAAATCAAAAATTTTTGTTTTTGTTTCCTAGTAACGGCGTTTATTATTACTGCTGAATTAAATGAACGTTTTGCCAAGAGAACAGTTAGAGTGAGTAAGATAATAGTGCAATGATACGGTTGGTTTACAATTTGGTCAAGTTAAGTTCCATTCCAGGCCATTCCGGGCCATTTAAGGACAACTTGATCTAACTCTATTAAGTATTTGCCTCCCAAACAGGAGGTCAAATATAACATTTGGAGCACATATGTTTAATTCGTAGCAGTTGTGTTATAATTTCTGAACGCTGTGTATGAAAGCATAGACAGAAACTTAAAGCTTATAAAACTCTGTCTCTGCTGCATTTCTTTACTTTAAAAAGGTTCGACGAAATGGATTCGCA
Organism: Bactrocera minax; assembly: GCA_021498325.1. Classification (NCBI taxonomy): domain Eukaryota; kingdom Metazoa; phylum Arthropoda; class Insecta; order Diptera; family Tephritidae; genus Bactrocera; species Bactrocera minax. The sequence continues at coordinate 1,643,503 of JAKEEE010000049.1, forward strand.
AGCTTTTAAAAAAATGTATACATTTTGAGAGTTAAATTTTTTTCAGTAATCGCATGTTTAACAATATTCTCTTCAATATCTCGAATATGATATAAAATTATAATATAAAATTAATATACCGGCCTTTACTGAAGAACTTTTTTCTTTTAACATCTGTTGCACTTATGGTAGCAATCAATGCGTTTTAAAGGTCACGTTTATTGGTTAACAGCTTAATTAAATTTGTCATTTGTATATAAACATGTATATATATATAGTATATATTGTATATAAATACGACTGCATCAGCTAACTAATCGGTGTATTTCGTGACACAACAGAGCAACAACTTATTGTGAAACCAACAACCTCGGAAAATATCTCTATGTTGTGGGCAATCCGCTTTCAAGTTCATTGAACAATAAGGCATTGGGACTCTCCACATTGTTTAAGAGAAACAAAACAATAGTCAAATAATAGAGTTGTGCAATTATTCATAGTTATATACATATGCATTTTTTACAAAACTCTGCTTTTAAAATAGAATTTTCATCAACATTTGTTATCTACTCCTAATAGAAATGTATATGCCTGCTGCTGTCATCGATAAATCATATTGCACCAATTACATCATTCATCATATTGCATCATTTGCAAAGAGCCTCTATAATTGCATTGCCAACCTTGAAAATTAAGACTTTGACAGCTGGCACATCGCAATTTTAATTTAAGAGGTGCATTTGTGGCAGATAATTTGCAAGTTTGCACCGCTGATTAGTGTTAATTGGAATGGCGTGAGCTAAAAGGCACGTGCTAAAAGAAAATTTTACAATGTCAAATTTACCATAATTGATTGTTAAAAAGTAAGCTTAAGAAACTGACTGTTGGGAATATACAGCGAACCGAATGAACACATTAATGTGTTATCAAACAGTGGTGGACCAATTCGAAGATGCTCTAAAATGTGAATACATTTTGCAAAATTTTTTAAATCTGTTTGAAATTTTTACAACAACGTTTCGTACTGCTATAAAAATATACGGCAATTTCTCAATGGTAATGATAATGCAATACACTCTCTTCTAGAAACTAGCTCTTCTTAATCTTCAATCAATTCTTCTCCAGCCAGTGTCTCCTTACCTCAGCAATAGACAACAATAAACAATAGTTGTTAATAAGTAAATATCTCCCGTAATAAAGGTTCTGACTTTTGCGAGGCCAATATTTGAAACAGGAACTTTGAATTGGAATCCTAGCTATCAAGTTTAATCTGCTAAATTAGAGTCCGTTCAGAAACAATTCTAATTTTGTTTTGAGGTTGAAATCTAAGAAGTCTACCCATACTCTATAGTCCTAAATAAATGATGAGCATAATGCTCTTTGTACAACTTCTAAATGAATAAATTTTTCGTACCTGCCTTTGACTGGGTTAAACTTTAACGTTCCTGCTGGTTTATCAAGATGGTTTAGACGGTCTTTTAAAAGAAAACTTAATCCAAATGGTCCGTTTTTTAAAAGCAATAAATATTTTACTTTCTAAACTTAAACAACTATACTAATTTCATTTAACAAGTAACCAACAAGCTGCCGAGCAATTTTAGATCTTTAGATCATTTCACTACTCGGGGGAATTTCGCTTGTAATGTGAGAGTAATTTTTGGGCTTGATATAAATGTTATTGTTGTATGCATATTAGCATATGAAAACATACGTTTTGAAACAAAGTTTACATAACATAACATAATATAACATAAATTAACTTTATATAATTTAACATAACATAACACAGCATAATACAACATAACATAACTTGAAATAATATAACATTATATAACATAAAATACATAACATAACATAACATAACATAAGACAGCATAACATAACATACATAACAGTGATAGTAATAGTTTCACAATTTTTTTACAAATATTCTGAGCCAGCTAAATTTCTTTCTTTCTTCTTTTTTTTATATAAATCAAAAATAGGCACTTTATTATGACGTAATTTTGAATTGGACAAATGTTAATCTGCATAACCTGGTCAGCTGGTTAATATTGAATTGCGGAAGTATTCTTCAGAATTTAGAAGATCTGAAATTTTATTTCCTCCATTCAAACGATTAACCTTAGAAGCAATCAAATTGAAAACTCTCGCAGTCATGCAATTATCAGACAACCTTTATCTCAAAAAACATGCTTCTCCAATTTGCAAACAACAAACAATTCACTTTTTCAATTTCACATGTCATGCATTCACATACAATTGTACACATATAGATGTAAGTGTTAGTGTGCAAGTGTGCAAGTGCAAAGTGTTTTATATCTTGTTAACAAAGTCAAAGTGTCATCAATTTTTGACAACAATAATTTATTGGCAAAGTCAATAAAAATGAATAGCACCATTAATTTTAAGTATTTCTATGGAGAGGGGAGTTTTTTTTTCTTATTAATTTAGAGCGAGCGACTTTGACTTCAGCATTGGCATTGGAATGCGCATTGATTTTAACGCCGACTCTAATATTTGTCATTAGCATCATTCCTCAATATGCTGTCGCCACTGCCATCGTGCGCATGCGTGCATATTTATTCATAAATATTTATATACATTTATTGTATAATATGCATATATGGTTTCATAGTACCATCACCGTTGATTGTTTTGCTGGCTTAGCTCGCGCATTCCAACAGTAAAGTTAACTAACTCGTCCACCTTAAGTCGGTGAAGGTCACAAAATTGTTAATGCAACAATTTTTATCGTAAATCCATTTCATTATAATGGCGCTTTCGGCAATCGACATTCGACATGGCATTCAAGTGTGTAGACAAGCCGCAGCCGTATGCATGGTGTTTCACATACGTAGATACAAGTAGTATATATATATACATATTAAAAAATAATAAACAGGAAAATAATGCGTATGTATGAAAGCTGCTTGGTATATGTACAATAGCTTTAAAATGCCTTTCTTTATCTCTGTGTGTATGTTTGTGTATGATTCTTATAGTGCTAATGTGCCCATAAAAATTCAAATTGGCATGCTTTGCAATTCGTACTATCTAATACCGATTAAACATTGTATAATGCTACTTAGTGATTAACGATTATTAAAGATACAACTGGCTGGGTTGCTCAAATGAGTAATGGCGATTATTTTCCTGCACAATATTGTTATTGGTGTTGGCTGCGCTACAGATATGTTTATTCATATACACATTTATGTATTTGTTGCTAAGCTTTTATGTATGATTAAAAGGCATAATATCTTATCATCTTATCTTATCGAGAACTCAGTTAATTAGTTCGTTATTGAAATAAAATTTTCTGAATTAGTATTTGCATTTTTCTGTTTTTTGTTCGAGGCAAAATATGTAAAATGAAGCTGAATTATATTATATGTGTATATTAAGTACTAATTAGAAGGAACTGATTTTCATATCGTTGTATATAAACCAGGAGAGAAATGTGTGTTTTTAAAAGTCCGAAAATCGGTGAAAACCAAATTAAAAACTAGCAAAGACATATTTACCGGTCGGTGTTAAAGCCTCGTTGGAGTTCAAGAGGAGGCATGCGAAAATCATAAAATTATGAAAAGTCTTATAGCGATTGCTTCTCTGCATTTATTATCCCTATAATATTGCTAAATATACTGCTCGTTAACTTCTTCATAATTTAAATGCAGAAAATGGTTTTTCAATTTAAAACGATACTATTTTTCCCACCTGCCTGGTATCTGGTATACGAGGTGTGTTCAAAATAACGGGAATTTTCGTTTTTTGAAAAAAATTCTTATTCGTGCGTCTACATTAATGTTGTCGCCATCAAAATAGTCTTCCATTCTATATTGTGCACTTATGCCAGTGCTTCTTCCAAGTGCAAGTGGAATTGAAACCAAGATGCATATTCTGACGGCATTTTCAACAAGTTCCTGTTGGAAAAAAATCCAAGAAGCTTTCCTTCTGAACTACTCAACTAATATTTATACATTGGTTTGAAATTACAATTATAATATAATTATAGTATACAAAATCACTCAGACTTTCACTTTCCTCTTCGCCTAAATTACTTACACGTACTTCATTTAATGAGGTAATTTGTGCAAAACACGGTAATTTATGATTGTGTTGTGAACACAGCTTCATGTATTTAACCTCAGACCAATATTTCTTCATTTTGAGTAACGTAACAGTGAGAAATTGAGTTGCCGATAAGTAACTGAAATAATTCAAAGCGACTATCGTTTTACTATCTTATTCGTAAAGCGACGAGACCTAAGTAGTGTTTTGTACAAGAGTAAAAAGAGAGAAGTATTGGCTGTAAACTATACTCAACGCCAAGCGAAATTATTACTCGGAGGTTACGATCTGAAGAGTTTTCCACAATTAAGTCACCTCCTTACTTAGTTTTAGTAGCAGTTTAATTGACCGTTGTACATTTTTAGTTGTATAAAATGGTCATATTGTCGGCAGAAAAGTCAGTCGTTTCTGTAACGCTGCCAGAGTGCGATCACAAAAATAAAGAGCGCATTTTGACCGCAATGCTCGCTAAGAAAACAGACCATTCCCAAAGCACTCGGCTATTTAAATACTCCCTGTTGGACAGTTTGGTCACATTTCTGAATTGTGGTGAATGTTGATTTCGAATAAACGAGCACTAAAATTCCTTGTAGTGCTGTGAGGTTACAGATCTAAAATCAATTCGCGCTTTTCGATGTTAACTAACTTAGGGCATTTTGAAAGAATTATATCCTACATGAATTAGGTGTTGCCTCCTTGAATATAACAAAAAAAAAAATGCGAAGCAAATGTATGGGATTTTCATTTAAAAATTTGCGTTTTCATTTCATATAAATCTGTTAACCTTGAACAGTGCTGTTACTAAAAGTTGATGTATATGTTACTAAGCTTATATGTAGCTAACTATAACTGTAATAAAGTATCAGGCATTTGAAGTTGAACATTTTACTTATTCCTATGTGTTGTATAAACTATAATTGTAATTACAGCAATTTAGTTTGAGAATATATAGGTATATTAGGTATGAACGTAGAAGTAAGAATTCTTAATCCCTATAGTAAAATTGATTTCTATTTATAAAAATTCATTGTGTTGTCTGGAATTCATGAGCAATAAAAGTATGTTAAATCAATTGAATACTCCGATCAATTAGGGGCATTGGAGGTATTAGAGGCAACTTAATTAGGGGCATTTAAGTATGACTTCCAAATTGAATATGAAAATAATTTGAGCTGAACAATTACCAATGCAATTATGCAATATATGCTGTGAACCTTTACTTGTGATTGCCAGCGTGTGTAGATATATTTCAATGCTTAGCTGAGAAAACTTTGACTCGGACTTTACAGTGATTCCATTTAATTATTGAACACTAAATCACGCGTAGATTGTAGTCGGTCTCACCGGTTGAAACCAAACGAACTTATTTGTCTTCGGCTGTACCGATCTTTTATTTTTTGTGTTTTGTGATTTACATACATACTCGCATAAGCGCACATTTAGCATGCATATGTATGAGTGAAAAAAACTAACTGGAGCAGCTAATGAATTGAATTTTGTTTTTGTTGCTTTTTGATTTTTGTTTGTTTTTGCTATTTTTTTGTGTATGGCTTGTAATTGCAGTGGACTTTCAACTATTACGTGTGTGAGCATTTTTTGCTTCGATTTTTAATATGTCTGACATATTTTGTTTGATTAAAGCACAATTATGATTTCATACGCAGCAGCTTTTATGTGCGGAAACAAGAAAATATGGAATGGAAATTTGTGCAAACTTTTTAATTTTTTTTTTACAAAAATCAATAAATGTGAAATATTTTACTTTTTAGAAGCAAAATATAAATTTTGTGTGACCAACTTGCCACTTCATTTGAGTTGAAATTTACTAGAATTAAATAACTTTATCTGAAAACTTTAGTGTGAAGTTGCATATTATATTATACAATCACTTTTCTAACGACCAAAACATATACAATGCAATAGTTGATTATATATTTGCAGACCAAGCACACTGTTCAAATTTTAATGTGTTCATTAAGGTTATTATTTGAATTTATATTGTATTATGTGCATATGCGTGTGTCTATTTCTATTTCGTTCGCTATATTTCTTTCGAGACCTGAGCTGGCACATAATCAAATTTCAATTATGCCGACATTTTGTTTTTTCTTTTTTCTCATTTTTTGCAGAAAAGACCAAAAAACGAATTAAAATACAACAAAATCGTAAAAAAAACGTTTTTTAAGCAATGCATGCAAATTATCGGATTAGGCAAAACAGTTTCTTGCTAATGCAGACCTCGAACGCAGCACAAATACTTGTGTAGCTAGTGTGTATGGTTAACTTAAAAGGATATGTGTATAAATTTATATACAGGTAGCTATAAATTATTGTCTGCGTGCATATGCAAAGAACAAAAATTGTGCGCCTATTTTTTATGACATTTGACATGCTAAATGGCGGCAGGCATGCGAGCAAAGTGAATGTGCTATGATTACACTAAGAGGAATATTATATATTGCAAAAACACCTGCGTAAAATTTCATAGAAAACGTATTTTTAATTATACTTCTTGAAGCTTTTAAGCATATAAACTAAAAAAAATAGTAAACGGACTAAATTACAGTTATTTTTTTTTTCTGATATATTCAAAGTATACCTCGGTCGAACATTTGGTTTACTTTTTGACAACTTCCAAGCTGCCTCTGCACGTTTGATGAGTTCTTATCTTCTTCTTATTTTCATGTCTAGTCCCTTCCCTCTAAGATTTGAAAAGTTTTGCCACCCGAAATTTGAACCCATGCCTCAGCAAGTGGCAGTAATATGCTCAACATACTCGTCGTCCGCGTCCATTCCATCAAATTCACTTCCACGTAACCGTAGCTGAACAGTAGTGGTAGCTAATAATCAAGTGTTATTCAGCGCGCATAATTGCGATTCCACATCTGCAGACGCTCATGAAATTTGATCAATTAAAACGCAACGCTCTCAACCCGTGACTAGCAAACGACGCGCCAGCTATATAAAGTCTACCAAAATTTTAAAGCGAAATTCGCAAATTGCTTCCCGCAATGCAACTCAGCACACCAATATAAAATATTAAATCATGAACGCTATTATTTGAAAAAATTGTCGGCTTGTGCACTTCGACAAATTACCGCTCAATAATCTGGACAACAAAGCCATGCGCGCACAGCAACTACAAGGTAAAATGGAAAATTGTAAAAGCAAAAAAAAAATAGTTGGCGAAATATAGCTTTGAGCATAAGTTATACCAACAAATGCTTAACAAGTTGTCGTTGCTGCTTCAATTGCTAAGCACTTGGCCAGAGTACTCGTACTTTGGCTCGAGTTCGTCGCTTAAGTCTTTTGTAGCGCTTGAAGTGTGCTGGGTGTTGACTGATGAAGGTGACTTTCGGCGGCACTTCAGTTTGTTGCCACAGCTGTGGTGGCATGTGGTGTTGGCTGTTGGCTGTCTTGCAGACAGTTGTCTTTGTAGGTATTTTCTTTGTAGGTTGAAAGGTATATTGACTATTTTGGATATTTCTCATTGCTTGATAAATTCATATTACGCTTTTGGATGATGAAAAATTATACGAAAGATATAACTGTATTTGGCTCAAAAACTTTCAAACATTTTGGGGTAAATTTAATGAATAAATAAAATATTTATAATAGGTGCGCGATAATAATTTTATTAACGAGAACAAAACTTTATAGTAAATATCTCAATTGCACCAATATCACAAGAAAATTTTACTATAATAGTACATAGTAGTACATGCTCGTAGGAAGCTACTGTCAAACTAATTGAATTAGGAGCTTTGTTTTGATCGCGTTTGGAAACGGGCGTGTCCACAGATTTTAGGAAACTGGAAGAAGAGCGATATAGGTCGGCCGAATGTAGTTTTAGGAAGGGCATGACGACCGTCAACAATTTGTTTTAACGAGTTTCCAGGTGGCTGCACCAGGAGTCCGTTTAGGTGTCCCGAAAATGGCTACCATGGCGGCTATCGTGAGAAAAGCCCACCATCTCATATTTTCAGACCGTCCATGACTTGAATGACTTTCGACACTATGGGTGCCTCGTTCGGACACTTAATACAACAAGCGTAAACAGGAGATCGCTTCAGCACTGTTTGACTATATTTAAATAGCGCAAAGTGTTAAACAAGTTGAAGCATCACTGGGTCTGGCGTATAGAGCTTAAAGGATGCTATTTTCAGAAATAATTCCTTGAACATTTTCGATGTTCTTACTAGGCTAAGTACTTATCAGACCGCCCCCGTATATGAAAAGTGAAGAAATTTTTTGGAGGAATGGTTCCCTAAAAGACAGATTTGTTAGTTACAGGAGGAAAAGTTATAAACCCGTCGATAGTAGTTTTTCTACTGAATCTTCAGTATATATAAGTTTCTAAGTAACCTCTCTATACTAGCCTTTCAGCAGTTATTCAGCTTAAGAGCTGAAAATGATGATGTTTAATGCTTGCTGAATGAAACGCTGAATACCACAGTGCCTGCAAAACTATATATCGAATACTTGGGATAAGTATGCTTATTGCATACTTAACATCAAAAAACCTTTAACAAAAATCCGCTTAAATCTAATAAGCAATTAAATGTAATTTGCATGTCTTTTGCATGTCTGTCACACAATATAACGATTTGATGTTTGAGTTAAAAATGACAAACTTCATTCCCAGATATGACAAATAATGCCACAATAATTGTGACTCTATTATGCGTCGTAATACATGAACTATTCGCACAAATACAGCTCGTTGTTATGGCATTCTACTTTCAACTCCCAAGTCAATATCCGACTTTAACTAGTCGGCGCCTATAAGTGTGGCTATTAAAATAGATTTATGTACATATATATATATACATATATATTATATGCGTATACACACACTTTAATGTATCATTTCAGCTGGTCAGCATGCCAGCCGTTCACTCCTTTGTCCAAGTGAATGATGCCGATCGTGGTATTTAACTATTGGCTATTACTGCTTATATACGAGTATGTATGTACGTGTGTACATAAAGTTTTTCATGATTTTTGTGAATTTTTGTTTCTGGTTTTTCATAGTCTACAGTATAAACTGCAGCGGTTATTAACTTTAAGTTGTTGTTTTAGAGGATATTCAGACAGTAAGACCCGACCGGCATTTTAACACCACCATCGGCTTATTGCTTACATAAATACATTAATAGACATATATGTATTTGTATATGCAGCGAACACTCTCAATTTCGGCCTCTCGCCAACTGGTTAACTGGGCCTGTGTCTCAATGTGTCATTTCCGTGCATATTGGTTATTTCATGCGTTGAGCAGGTTTTGCAGGATTTTGTGTGGCAACTCGTTTTGTCGATATGCGAGTGGAAGCCTGGAGACCCAGATTTTATACAGACACAAAAGGCGACAATTTCCAGTTGGTGGACAATGAAAATTCAATTAAAATATAAAAAAATAATATACTTTTAATAAGTTTATGTGACTATGCGAGGTGTTAAGGTAAGGACATAATATGAGTCATTCAATCTTATAAGTGAACGTATTTGCTTGTTGTTATCTTAGAGTATGAGTTTGCTGTAGCGCAAAGTGTACACATAGTTACAGAGCACGCGATACTATTACGACGATTCTAGTTCCGCTTAAAATGAAAATTATACATGCTTTACATGCCCATTCAGTATTGATATTAAATGAAGTTAATGTAAGAAGCTTAAAGACCAAGACTTAGTTAATACTGAATTTAATGATTTGTTCGATAGGTGATACACTAATGTTGCTGTACTAGTAAATAAACTGCGAGAATGTTGTCAGAATAAATTTGATACCTGAATGCTCTAAAGAACCTGTATAAATTTGATATGTAGAAGAAAAATAGCAATTGGTATTTCTGTTTGAGAAATTTCCAAATGTTGTTAATTTGTGTGACGATTGGCTTCATATAACTTACTTAAATACTATGACTGACGAAATACTAGTTTACTAGTTAAATTTTTGCATAAAAAAGTATCAAGAAGATTTGGAAAATCTGCGAAGTCTCAGATATTATCATATGTAACATGTAGCAGACTGGCTGAAGTATCGTTTCCACGAATAGACCTAACCTTAAAAGTACACCTGTGATGAAGTTCACTGCTGTTGAAAAATTTGTTCATGAGATTTCTGAGTTAACCAAATTTTGATATTTTAAATAAAAAAAACTGTATAGAAAGGCAATTACTGTGTTAATGAAACACTATTTTTTGGTGAAATATTGCTGTTAATGTCATGCCAATGCCAATGTCTGACTTGATGAGTGTTACCCTGACTTTGCACTAGCCGAAATATCCACTCGTTAGCGGTTTGGTAATTCCTTAAGGGGCACACCTAGTGTGAAATTTCGAAAAAATTAACTTTATATTAATATTTAAAATTCCTTTTTGAGTTACAGCCACCTAAAGTGTAGCCGCTTAGGTATTAGAAAGATCATCATCATTTTATCTTTAAACGTGTTTTTCTCAAAATTCCATTTTCAAATTGGCTGCAGTTGTAACTCAAAGACAAATCATCCGATAGCTTTGATTTTTTAGGCTTAGTTTGTGTATGCTTGTCGGTAAAATAACCCACAAGTTTTTCGATTGTATGAAAAATGCAATCTTAGTGGGCCAAACATCATATAATTTTTCAGCAAAATTATATATATTTTTTCAAAGTCAGCCAATTTGTTAAATTTTAATTTCTTTAACAATGTGTATATATACATAGGCAACACTATGCAGATTAATAATCTGTTTTCCGTTTTTGTTTTCAGCTGCGGTGAAGGCCGCAATCACTGCGGCAGTGTAGGACTCTTCCTGTTAGTAAATTGGGAAATAGCGAATAACTCGCTAAAAGTATTTTTATTTGTGTATATTCATTAATTAATTATATAAAATTATATCCTTAAAAAAATTTCCAAAAATCACTTTGCTTTTAGGCAGTCACACGTTCGATAGCGGTTATAACAGGCAAAATAGAACGTGCTGGATATATCGGTCATGAATATTTAAGTATATGAAAGATCTGTCTAAAGTGGGTGCTGTGAGGTTTACAACTAAAAGCAGCTACAAATTGATTATTCGATGTTGTCCAGTATTTAGAGCTATACAATCGCGATAAATTCGAATTTTTTTGTCGACAAGTGACAGTGGATGCAACATGGTGCCATGCCGAAGTTAAGCCAAAGTGTGGAAAGATCCAACAGACAGCTGACAAAGCTAGTTTATAAAGTGTTTATATTTTGTTATGCGCGTGGAATATTTTTCACTGACTACCTGGAGAAGGGAAAACGCATTACGACCGACTATTATATAATAATTAATAGATGAATGAAATCGAAAAAAAATCCCCATTTAAAAGATAAGAAGACAATGAATTATGTCACAAGCTAAAGAAGTTGATGGCGAAATCACATGAATTGGATTTCAAATGGTTTCCGAATACACCGTATTTTCCTTTCCAATCTTTGCTGAGATCTTAAGAGAAAAGTAAATACAATGAAATCGAGATTGATGCTGACCGTGTAACATTAATTTTAAACATGAATGAAGGAATTCCTAGGTGCTCAAAAAAATATATGTTTCAACAGAGGAACAGACGCTCAAGATGTTAAGAAATAGACGGCACCGAATTTTGTTGAATTAAAACTGAAAGTTAAAAGTTGATTAATTTAATTTACTTAAATTCGATTAAATTCGATTTCGGGTGAGATTATAAACATTTCTTAGAAATTTTCTTCCCTGTTGACAGAGTCTTTAGAACCTAAAATCTGCATAGGCTCGAAAATAGCCTTGAATATGTTTTCCAAAATTCATAAGTTGCAACAACGTCTAAAACAAACGGCCTTCTAAAGGATAGAGCTCATACTTTTAATGAATCCGCATTTTCTGAATCAGTCTCTTTGAAATCTCATATGACATCTCCATATGATATATAGCACTTCTTTCATGGGGAATATTTTTGGGAGCTGAAATAGCGCACAATGCTAGTCCTGCTTTGCTTTCGACTATATAGAGAATAAAAATGGTTGGTGGTAAAAAAAACAGGTAATAACATTGTTAGAGTCAAGATGTGAAAAGAGTCCAATATTCTGGCACAATTTCTACAAATTGGGCACTAAAATGTTTACACTGAAACTGAGTACGATTAGCTTATGCTAATTAAAAAAAATGTTTTATCTTTTTGCTTCCTCTAATTTAAAATACGGAATTGTTTTCAACTAAAACACTCCGCGAATATTTCATTTACTTTGCATTTCTAAATTACGTGCAACTTCGTGACAACTCAACTTCACCTTTCAACGCTTATTTAATAGCAGCTACAGTAGAGAGCAAAGTAAAAGTTGGAAAAACTAACCAAATATACAAACTCATGTACTTTCGGCGTTTGTTGACACTTAGCATCATTTTAAACAATTAACGTACAACAACAATACAACAACAATACAACAACAATAGCACAGGAAATGAGTTGTAAACAAAATTCACAATTTGCACAATTCAAGCAGCAGTGCAGTGAGTTCAGCTCACTCTACTTAACCAACTGTGACTGCTACTTTCGTGCCTTCCTACTAACACATGCATAAATATTTGCTGGATCGGTTACTAATGACTGCTGCGGCGCTGACGTAACCGAAACTCTTGAATTTATTTGAGCTGACAATAAACTTACCTTGCCATCTGAAAGCGGAATCTGTAACACATCTAATTCCTGGTTGCCGGCAGGCAGCGGCACAGCTGATACGAGCACTACGGCGACGCTGCATAGGCAGGCTGCGATTGCAAATAAGCGTTTTAAGTGTTGTTGCCTCATGATGTGTGTGTGTGTGTGTGTGTGTGTATGTGTGTGTGTGTGTGTGTGGGTAAATTTGTGCACTGTTGGTGGTGTTGGTTGACGGCAATCAATTAATCAGTGTGTTCAGGGCTACACTCAATGAGCACTACGAAGCGTTTGCGTTGACTAAAATGAACACTGTGAAAGGGAAAGATGAGAAATGAAACGTTTAATTAAAATTATGAAATTTGTTTTTTCTTTCGAATTTCATTATATATAATATTTTGTTCATAACAAAAGTAATTTGAGATAAATATTTATACAAAACTTGTTAGCGCAATAGTTGAGAAACATGTTTCAGGTTATTTTCATTATTGAACACCTTTATTATACATGATTTGATCCAGATTGAATTAGTTTTATGATCTTATTAAAGGTATTCATAAATGAAAGATAAAAGACTAAATGCTTTTAAAATATTAAAAAAATTTTGGAATGCGATGACTCTTTAAAAGATTATGTCTGTGTGATGCAATATCAAAGTAATGAAAAAAGTTATACAATGAATGAAGGCAGGTCTAAATAATAGATGAGGTTTAATTTTGAATATATTCACTCGTCAAAGCTTTCAAAATAATTGTTTTTCTCAAAAATTGAGAGAGTAGTGTGATAGATTGATGCAATGTTTAGTTTTTACAGATCTTAGAGAGATTTAGAGAGAGTTAGAAATTTTAGAGATCAACTGCAATGGGAGTACTTAGATGGAGTAGAAGATAATTCGCATCCAATATGAACCACAGCAAATCATCCGGGCTCTATTCTCTGCAATCAACTGACAGTTTTCACAAGTTGTTGTCTTACGAGATGTCAATAATCAGATTTTGGTGAGAAGAGAAAATTTGTAAAAATCTGATGATTTTCTGATTAGTTCTGTTTTAGTCAGCAAATTTTAGTAGTAAACTGATATTTTTCTTGACTATTTGTTGCTTTACTTTAGGGACTATTAAACAAAAATACATATATGTACGTAAATTTGAAATTAAAATCAGCTGATTTCTTCTCCTAGTTCATGTAAATAATTGCAAATTTTCGGTTTGTAAATTCTTTATGTTTTACATTCTGTGGGAGTAATTTTTTGTTTACGATATTGACTTAGTTTGATGTAACACAAGGTTTTCAGAATAGGCATCGTAAAATTACAGTTACAGTACAGATAGAAAGTTAAATTTCCTGGCCGCTTTTGCAGATCATGTGAAGAACAAATGCAGTCTGTGTCCCTTCAACTGTGAGAATGGAAAATTATGGAGGTGGAGTTCAAGAATTTTAAGCTTTTCCTTTCAGCCTTTCTATTGAGCACATAGAGAACTGCAACGTGTTAGAGAAAGAAGTAGCAGTCATAATGGAAGCGGTATACAAATAGTCTATGACAGAAAAATAAATTGGTTCGTGATGCCTTGAGCGAAAGCAAAAGCCTCTGTTGCTTGTTTTTATTATTGGTATTTATTGCTAAATTTAAAAAAAAACGTGTAATATTTACTAACTAAATTAAGTTTAAAACTACAACTCGTTCCATTTGCAATATGTAAATACATCCCGAAAATTTAAATAAATTGGACAAAGTTACTAATTAATTCACTAATTTAACATTTTCACAAATTTTGACCTTGTCTTAAGTGACTCGGCAGTTATTGTAAGAAAACATTCAAGTTTTTTTTTGAAGCATATTAAGAAGACCTTAACGTGGATTTAATCTGAAAACCTAACTATACTAAACCTGTGTATTCACCAAAAATTTTTTTTTTTTGAGATTTTGAAACAACTTTGTATATTATGCAAATTAGTTTATCGGAAATTTCCATTAGGTAGTGTAAGTACCATTCAAAACGCTCTTAAAATATGCCGTTATGGCGCAGAGCATTAGCATCTGAGAAGGTCAGTATTAAACCGAACCGCACATACCGAACTATGCACAACATAAACATTTTAAAGTGGTTATGTGAGTATGTATACCTTTATTACAGAGATCTGTGCATCATTCACTTATGTTTGCATATTCACAAGTACATGTGACTATTGGGCACTGCTTTGACAAAATTATGCAAATTGCTTTGTCCACAAACACGTACGTACATGTGACTATGAATGCAATATTTATTTGGATAATATACAGTTCGAAACGAGTATCTATGAATATAGCGTTTGCGCAAGCGCCAGACAACTTTGTGTCAAGTTCAACGGAAAAAACGCTAGAAAACTCAACTCAATTTTCGATTTTTGCATTCGTTTGTGGTATTTCGCGGATATTTCGCGTGTTACCTTTTTCGGACCACCCGCACTTTTAGGGGTTTTCATAAAATAGCTGGTATGCATATATTATTGCTAATGACGTTGCTATTGCGCCTGTATCATTTGCATAGTATTTAGAAATCTTCCGCTTAAAAGCTGAATCAATTAAGGTGGCTGGACTTGTTTCTGGGGCTCTTGCTAACTGATCGCATAAACTGATATACTTATAAAAAAGTGTATTGTTAAATTATAACTATTTAATATTTATTGAAATTTGTGAAACGCTTGCTCACTGCTTCTTATGTTCTGTATATATTTTAAATAATTTCCTACAAAGTATTGCTGGTGTAGCTGGTATGATTTTGCGGAATCTATTTCAATGCTAACTTAAATGAGGAGCTCTCGAAACTCGTTTTAATTAAATCGTTAACCTACCGCTCAAAGCATGCTTTGAAGTTGAATTGGCTTAAATCGAACTGTTTAGCAACAAATTATTCACAAAATTTTTTTTTTTCCGAGCATCCGTGGTATTTAAAGTGAACTTGAATTCATTGGCGGGACATTTGATATGAGAGACTTTGGTTCTTCAATATTCGAAAATGTTGTATTGAGATTGTTATAACAGAGAATCCTACGAGGTATATATTTCACATTTTATATATGCATATAAGGTAGATCTGCTGTTTTCAGAATAGCTGAGTAATAACTTTAAAATCAGACCTAAGTGAACCTGCTACCATCATCTCCTTCCATTTATGATGTGAAATAAGTATAAGAAATTTTTCATGACGGAAATAGGATCGGAGATTTGTTATTGCAAGTCGGAGGACGACCGCTATAAAAAGATGTTTTGATGTTATATGAAACAGAGATCAAACCTAGATCCTATATAGTTATACTGCGATCCACTAATTATTGCACCCCAGTGGTAGTCAAACTTTATT
The DNA here is from genome assembly GCA_021498325.1 of Bactrocera minax. NCBI lineage: Eukaryota > Metazoa > Arthropoda > Insecta > Diptera > Tephritidae > Bactrocera > Bactrocera minax. The sequence goes on from JAKEEE010000049.1 coordinate 1,659,535, forward strand.
TAATACCTGCCAAAATCCGTTTAAAGGAATTGCCTTATAAATCACTCCCAGCAAACTCACCGGTACTAAATTATCTTCGATACTTTATATATATATACAGATATTTATATAATATCTGTACTAATCTCTTTGAAGATATTGACTTAAAAATCACTCCCAGAAAACTTTTCAAGCAACAAAACTAACTACGAACTCACTTCGGCTTTCTAGGAGAATCTGTTTATAATAAAATATTGCAATGTAAATAAAAATTATTAGAAGAAATTTATAACCTACTATTTTATTGTCTGTAAGTAACACCAATCTCACTTACTTAACAACTCTAGTTTTGCGAAAAATTTTTAGATAAATATTTCAAATACTTGCAAAAATGCACCTCGAACCGAAAGTCGATGTTAAACAAAAATCTCTATCGTGTATGAGCAATAAATTTAAACATTATGAATGTGTATGGGTATATTACACAATCCCTATTTTCAGTTGTATGTTAATGGATAATGCGAAACATTTGATGACCTCCATCACATGCAGCGATCAATCAAGAAAATCAACAGACAAATAAAGAATAAAAAACACTATTAAACTTATTACTTAGCCATTATTGGCGGTGAATTGCTAATGACAGCACAAATGAAGTAATCGAGCCACAGAGCAAAGTAGAGCAAAACAGCCACGAACATGAAAGTGAGAGTGAAAGAGCGCATGAATTTCTCAGAAATGGAAAAGCAAGAAAGTAGGTGGCTAAACGGAATTAAAAAGCGAAACAAAAAAGAGAAAATTGTTTACAGCCCGCGGTTATAGACTCCAGAGGCTGTTTTTGTTGCGCATGCGCGCTGGCTGGCTGCCGAGAGCATATGGATGGATGGATGGCTGGCTGGGTGAATGGCTGAGCTGTTGGTTGTGCTCAAAACCGCTTTAGTTGTTATGTCATAGCTAAATGGTTGCACACGCTAACGTTTTGTTTATTTATTTTATTTCTTTTTTTTTCCAATTTGTTTTTGCATTTCGGTATGGCTCACCATTGTTGTTATGGTCTCTTTCATACAAATATTTACACTTTCATACACTTATATTCATACTCGCTGATATTTTGTTTTATTGCTTTTTTAGCAGCATTTTTATCTTCAACCACAATCCATTCACGCTGCTGCTCACTCTTGGCTGTCGTAAATGACACAATAACAACAAAAACAAAAAATGTTTTGAATGGTATCTTCCAAGCAGCAATAATGACTTGGCAACTGTTGCAGCAAAGTACCCGCTGGTTTTGCTGCTTCTTCAGGGAAGGGTATGAATACCACACAACTTTTGAAATTCATTTCCATGATGCTGGCAAATTTACGCTGACACCAATACGCCAATATTTCGAGCCATCAAAGTGGGTTGAGCGCAACTAATATGCGTTGCAACTCTTGCAAGACTTAAAATAAATACATAACTCTTGTCCGTAAAAACTGTGAGTAATAAAGAGAGGAATGAATGATTTATTTCATTTGGTACAGTTTACAAACATATCTACATTTGTCTTACTTTTACTTTAAGCTCATCGTCAATCTGCTTCAAAAGTCAAAATAATTGTTTTTGTTAGTTTTACTCCGTTTGAGAAACTAACTTTGAAAATTTTAGGTTACTGCTTTTGCAAATAAGAAAAATTTCCAACTTATACTTTTTCATTTTTCCCACTTTTGGCCTAATAATTTGTAAACTTTAAAGAACTCATTTTGGGTGGATCCATATATTTCATTTTAAATTATATATTAAAATTTTTTTTAGTAAGTAAAGTCTTATTATAAAAAAAAAATTAATAGTATCAGCAAAAGAGTTTTATACATCCAAAAAAAGGACTTTTGGAACAAATTATATATGAAACCCAGTTTCAGATGACAAGTGAGAATAAAAGAGCTACTAAACTCTTTGATATTTTCCTTAAAAGTTTTTATGCGCGAAGTGCATACTAAGATTCGATCTTGCTTGTCAAAGGATCAGCTACACTTGAAAAAAGAGCTTTTGAACAGACAACTTACATTTGAAATTATTCAAAAAACAAGGTGACAACCACACAAACCAGCAAAGTTTCAATGAAAGAGAGACACTAGAATTGTACTCAAATGTTTGCAGTTAGACCTAATATTCAAAAGACACGTTCATAAACCACAATTCTCGGCCAATCGGTTCATGAGATATAGTGAACCCAATCAAAAAAATTTCTGAAGGATTCTTAATGAGCCTAACATGATTGTTGAAAGTAACTTGTTCGACATATCGTATTATATATATGAAATAATAATTAGGTCCGCGAAAGCTCTGTGCATGGTGGGTACTAAGTGAACTCACAATAGAGACAATGAAACATGTCAGCAATCGGTGGAAACGGTGGTAAATTTGCATGAACTCCATTTTAATTGATTACGCTTCTACCGCTTATCTGATCTTCTAGATCTGACCAATCGCGAATTGATTCCGACTACATGAGATTAGTCACTGAAAACAAATCGCCGAAACTGAAGCCTATTTTGAACCAAAGACTAATTGTGCTTGAAAAGTCGTATTAGCTATCTTACTACCTTTACAGCCTGCCACAAGAGAAGGTGTCAAGGAGAAGCTTTAATAAATATCTAGCAAAAGTTGTTTAATGCTTTGAGTATGAGGCTATGAACCGATAAGTTGTTGGTCAAAAAGATGATGATTAGTGTCATTAAAATAGTTATTTCTATTTCTATTGATTATATATTTTGCCTGATACAACGACATTTTAGGTAGTAGACTACATGGTTGTCAAAAGCGGAAGTCGCTGAAATTATTTATAAACCAAACTTCCGTCTATAACCACTAAAAGTAATAACCAGTGAAAGGGGTTATTGTAATACTTTACGTCATTTATAAATCGCAGATCATAAATTCTTTGAAGAATATTTCTAAAAGTGCAAACATTTCCAATTTCTTCTTAGCTCGCTTAGGTATACTAAGCTAGTATGACGTCATTTACGTTTAGGTTATGTAAGGATTTTTAAAGAATCATGTTCAGCTTCTATAGATTTCCTTCAAATTATAAAATTTTTTTTAAACCGCTGTCAGTTCAGTAAATATATTTATTGGGTATAATTATTTAGATACAATCATTACTGGTATTATCTACATTCACAAACACAATGAATTAAAATTACATAATGCTTTTCTCTTCTTAAAGAAAACATTCATTGTGAGCTAATAAATATATTATTCAAATAATCCCTAAAATCACCAATTCTTCCGCTACGTAATAATTAGTTATATAATTTAATTCTTTTAATATTCAAAACCTTATAGAGTTTTAAATTGTGTGTCTGTTATAAACAAAAAAGAACAATTTTATGACTGGCGAAAGTCCGAAAATTTAACATCAATATATTTTTGTACGTGATCTGTATTAATATTTTTTTCACACATTTATCATGCCTACAGCATGCGCACTTTGTACTTTGTAAATTTTTATTATTTTTCGTAGAAATTAACATTTTTAGTCTGCTGAATACATTAAAATTTTATTTGCCGAATTTTTGTTGAATTCGTTCGTGAATTATGGATGAGATGGGCTTTATTTATAGAGTGATATAATTTTACTATTTTTGTTTAGATTAAATAATTTAATTAAATTTATTACTCGAAAAGTGAAAACTTAAAAAGCTGAAAGTGATGCTAAAAACTGCTACGTATGTATCAAGAGACCCCAATGCATCGAAGGACAATTTCGAGTTTATTACAAAACAGTGGAGGCGGCTATAGATGCCTTTAGTGGTCACTAAAGTATAACAATAATAACCAATATCCTTAAATGTAAATTTATATGATGCATTAGAAAAATGTTTGTTTAACTTAGCTCTTAACTCAAAACTTAAATAAGCAAAATTAAATGCAGACGTCACTTTGCCCGCTATTACTAATAGTTTTCCGTCTTAATATCACAATTATTTGTCATCGCTTTGAGATGAAAACTGATTTATTACACACTGAATAAAAACTTCAAAATCTTGCAAAATGCCCAACAGTAAACAGAACTAGTTGCTAGATACCTAACAATTAGTATGAACCAACTAGTGAGACAATTATCTTTTCCTATACCTATCATTATTTACAAGACGATCTCCTCGAATTTGTCAAAAGAGTAGAAATATAATCGTTTTATAATAGTTTTATGGTAGTTTTATAATATTTTTATAACATTTTTGAACAGTTTTATAATAGTTTTATAATAGTTTTATAATAGCTTTATAGCCGTTTTATAACCGTTTTATAACAGCTTTATAACAGTTTTATGACAGTTTTATAACAATTTTATTTTTAACAGTTTTATAATCGTTTTGTAACAGCTTTATATCAGTTCAGATATAGCATTCAGTTAGGAATTCAGTTAGCTCTTAATTTTGAAAAAAGAAAACAATGTTAAATAAAAACTTCTTAAAATTCAACCGACTGAAATATATTTCTTCTCCATCCCTAATTGTCAAATACAACAACACGCTTTATAATTGGAGTAAGAGTGGTCGTTTTCTGTCTAGTTCATTCACAGTACCCTAAATCTCGTGTCAAATTAGTGCTTTTCGAGTTATTTGGAATTCAGTTAAGAATTTTTGGTTGTAACCTAACATTTTTTCTGACCAGTTTAATGCTTTGCTGCAGGGTGCAAACAGGTTTGTTGTTTTAGTTAAGTACTAAAGCTAAGTGGATTTTGGAACTTTGCCCCATGTGAATAATAAATAGTCGCCTGGTGGGGCGGTGAGCAGAGAAAAAACAATTAGTTAGTTAAGCATGTTAATCCCACTGACTGACAAGTGATGCGTTCGGGAATTTGTGGTTAGTAAATGTTAACACAATCATATACGTACATCTGTAAGTACTTTGTTAATTAAACATGTCTAGTATTTTAAACAAAGTAACATTATTCTTTAATTAAATTAATCATTGTATTTGGTTTTGCTCTGTTTCAAATTAATAATTAGTGAAGGCAATAAAATAAGCGTCCTTATTAAATATATATATATATATATATACAATACAATACATATATATATATATATATATACAATATTGATAAAATACAATATAAACAATATATATATATAATACTATAATATAAATAATATATATATATCTACCTGTCTGAAATGTCTGTATAGAAACATCTTATGAATTTCATATCGACTGAACAATATTTAAAAGGGTTACAATTATACAAAATGCATTGTTAATATAGTATATTATTTTCTAGTCAGATATTGCCTGTAGAAGTGTAATTTTGAAATACGACCACCGTTCATAGAAAATATTTTTTAATAGTTACCAACGCTCGGCAGGCAGCCAAAAGCCTATAAACAGATTTTTGCGATTGAAAAGTTCTTCTAGAACCCCCCTAGAACTCTTCTAGAAACTTTATATTAAGACTAAACTTCAACTTTTTATTTTTTTTTTAGTGCTATGGATTTCGGCATTCCTTTTGTAATAGAAACAAAATAAGACAAAACGCCTCTTACAGAGATGCCCACTAATAATATTAAACATACGTAGCGAATTAAGCACAAATGTATATATAATATTAGAAAAATGGATGATCCAGTTTTTGTTAAGCTGTCACCTGATGGATTCTATGAAAACGTTTTTATGTCAGAAATACATTCGGGGGCTGAACATTATGCATCGTTTAGTAATCGTAAATAGAAAAAGTTTAATTTTCATTTTCAGGTGAGCCGATGTATGTTATTGTACCCAACCTAGTGGCGATTGTGTCCGGTAACCTAGTAGCTTGCCAAAAGCTTGTTTACGCAAAATATAATACTGAAATATTGAAGGATAATTATAACAAAACCGAAGTATTTAGTGAAAGTTTCACAATTCTAACATATAAATTGCATTTAGTTATTTTTGACATTGTCGGTTATCAAACTTGCGGCCTACCAAAAACTAGCTACGTAGTCTGTTTGGTTCACAGCAGCCTTTTTGGTTAGTCTTCAAATATTACTTGTTTAATTGAGGAAACTCCTTGCGGTTATGAGACAAAGAGGAATATATACATAAGCCGGCATCAGCTCATAATAGGGATATTATAATTACAGTTAAAATGTAACTCTGAGTGTAGTAATCTGAAAGGAATCAGTCAATTCTAGGTCTCTTTTGTTGAGTATAATTTTGTTACAATTTTATTTCTAATATTTGCGCAAGAATTATGCATAATAATTATATTTATAATTTTTTGTGGCCCTCTTATTTATATATACCAGATAATTCAAAGAAGAACCCACTGTTTATGAAATGACTTTTAAGGACAATAAAAAAAGATATACAGAACGAAATTAAGGTATTTAATAGAAATATTATTATTTTTCCCAAAATGTAATTACTGATATGATAATAGCGCTCTTGCAAAAAATTCACGCTAAACTATGCCACATATTATAAATATTTGTTTGAGGCATTTAATTTAATTTTTTAATTTTATGCAAGTTTTTTTCTTATATTTTCTTTCATAATTTCTTTACCAAAATACTTTCCAAAGCAAAATAATACAGTGCAAGGTACAACTAACGAAACTGTGACGAAATAGGAAGCCAAGGCAAGAGGAAAACAAAACAAATCAACAATCTAACATACCACCATTAATAAAAAAGCATGTGGGTATGAAAAGTATCTAGCACTCACTCATTGAATAAATTATATTACAAAAGCACATTATATATTAGTTAATATGAAGTAATGAATTTGCCATGAAATCGAATGTTAAAAAATATGAAATTTCAAACACGTACAATTTTAGCGTTAAACGCTTTGGTGGTTTGTCGTTCTACAGCAAAATTTGGCAATGATTCCAAAAATTTGAAAATAACTGCAAATTATCCACTCAATGGAAGGTGTACGTGCTGCTCAGATCGCTGTTACTGCAATTTATTTTTTATAGTGTTATAAATTTTTAATTCAATTGTAGTTCTAATTTGGCAACACTTTTTAATGATTTTCAACAATACGCTCAATATTCGCTACTGCTGATGTTGTATGCTGCTTACTATGTATAATTATTATGAAAACGACTAAATTAGCGATTGTAAAACCACGACGACAACGGCGAAGGCGCGTCTTAATTCCGTGTCTTGGCAGTTGGGCTTGCAATTGATTACTAACGTATTTTTATCACACGCCAACGGAATAAAGCTCAAAACGCCACACAATTAAACAAGCCAACGAGTGGCGGCGCCACCACCGCCATTGCCATTGAGGCAGCTCACGAAAAGGCGTTGAGACTAGCGCCTGCAAGGTGGTTGCCTAGAGACCACCGTCAATCAAGACAAGTGCTTTGAGCCAACATGAGAGGCACTAAGTCGGGCTTAGCGTACGTGGTAGTTCTCATGGCTTAAACCTGTGCTCAGAAGGTGTTGCATATGAGCAAAAACTGAGTACTAGTTTCAGTGTGAGGAATTGCAGTGCGTGGTGTTGTACAGCTGATAATGAGGAATTTGAGATTTCCGCTGTGACAGGCGCTGGAACAAGTTTATTTAGTGTTTGAGTGTCTTAGCAATTGAGAGTGATAATTACTAGTGTTCCAAAGTACCTAAACTGCATATAGGCTGGCAGTAACGATAAGTACTATCTTAGCGTTGCGACCCAAAGCGTCAATGCGCCAGCGCGACGACAAAAAGACTGAGATGTGTGAAAGAGAATTGCAAAGAGCGCTTAATTCAAAGCCCTCGTGAATTAAGAGATTTCTGCGTAAAATAAAAGCGCGTTAAAAATATTTTTACACACATTGCATTGGTGTGTGCGATCGCAGTAAATCCACACCGTCGGTGTAAATGTATTAATTATTACGTTTTTTACCCACACACACTCGCAACCTTCGCGCAAGTCACTCGTATCGAAAGCGAAAGTGAACTATACTCAAATCAAGTTTTATCAGCTACTGCTTTGGGTTAGATGATTTTTTCTTGTTGTTGTACGCTATATTTCATTTTGCTATATTTTCTGCTGCCCTTTGTAGTATTCGTTACCACAAAAACGCAGACACATGCATGCAACAACACACACACACACTTATACTCTTGTGCGCACAAAATAAATTGGCGCAAAGTAAAAGGTTTACAATTTTTTTGTTGTAGCTTTCGTACTTTGGAGGTTTTACCATTCGTCTCCTATTTAGTTTTACTCATATTGTTTCTATTTGTTTTTTCTTTGATTAAACTCTTTTGTTGCTATTTACTTTTGTTGCTGATTTTTATTAGTAAAGAAAAAGAAATAATAGTATTTGATTGCAAGAAGCTGATAGCTAATGTCCTAAAATAAAAATAAAAATAATGTGGTATCATTTACAAGGGCATGAGATGCATATATTTCCATACAAATATTTACCTATGAGCTTTTACATATGTACTATATGTCTAGAGGAATTGGCTTCGTGGGTAATGAATTAGAGTTACTTTCTTAAGACGCAACTTTTTGACTTAAAAATAAATGCTGCTGCTAAGATTTGTTTCCAATTGATGTATTTTTCGACTTTCGTTTCAAAACATAAGTCCTACAAATAGGGGCACTAAAAGTTGGACTTGAAACTTACCCATACATCGGCAAGAGTACTGTTACTGTGTCTTCAAAAATTGTAGAATTTATGTGTGTAATATACCATAAGAAAATGAGTTGTACTATTTAAGAATTATCAATCATTAGAAAATTAGAGACAACAATACGGTATAAATGATATGTACCACTCATCTCTCCTGTATCTAGTGGCTGAGGTAAAATGATATATCTACGAAATTAGTTTATAATAAATACCTAAAAATAATAAAATATAGTCTATTAAAAGATGTCTGATAAGATTTTGAAATGCAAGAAATATTTTGTGGTAAATTTTATTATTAATTCAAGCATTGGATAGTTGATTTGGCTTTTCAGATACAACCAAAGAATTCATGAACGAAAAAGTCATATATTCGATTTTATAAGTAGTTCAGAGTTTTGCATTTTCTCAAATATTATTTCTATTGATATAGTAAAAGACCAAGATTGCCTAGGAGTGTTTTCTTTTCTCACAAATATGTTCCATTCATTCTGACCTTTGCTCGGGCTGTCATATTTGCTTGTTCTTTTCTCAAAATTTTTTCAAGTTCGTTTGTTCTTTTCTCAAAATATTGCATTCTAATTCGGAAAGGGTGTAACATTTTTTACCCTTCTCAGAACGAAGGAGGAAGAGTTGCCTTGTGGATGTTTATCAAAGTTTTATATCGAATTATATTGTTTTTGATACCAGTTTTTTTAAATAAAATTTTCCTACTAAATATAATATATCGGTCAGTTTTGTCAAGCTCAATAATGGAAATTGTGAATGAGTTGGGGATTCATCCTCGTCGTCATCCTCACTTGAGAATGAAATTGGGATTCTAGTTATTGGAAGTGATTCTCTACCTGGTGCGAAAAGATTCGTAAAAGACGTTGCGAACGCTCACTCAAAGTCAGAGGAAAAGAAAAAGTGTTAAACGAGAAGCATGTTTTCATTATATTCGTAAATTACAGTTTTTTATTTTTACCAGCAATTATTTTCTCATCTTTTCTATAAAACTAATTTTTTTATATCAGCGAAAACAACCCAAAAGCTGATCCATGATAGGCTGGTTTTCTTTTATTCCTTTATCATGTAAAAAATGCAAAATTTTTACTGGGTATAATGCAGCATTTATATAACGTGGCCATATAATGGGGCAAAATTTCCATCGAGAAAAGAAATCGCTATAAGTTTAGGGGCCTTAAGAAACAACAAGAAGAAAAAGAAAAAACAGCTGAAAAATATTATGTTTCGACAGAGACGAACATTGACTACGGTCCGATTTTGTGTGAAACATTTCAAAATGCCTGCAAACATGTAAAAAATATAAAAAATGTAGGGAAGGATGCGTTCAACTAGTTTTAGGTGTTACAAACAACCGTCAAATAAACAAAACGACTCTCTTCCATTCGCTTAGCTATTTAATTTTATGTAAGCCGATGATAAAATCAAATGAGCAAATGGTGCAACAAAATACAACAAAATGGCATTCAATTCAAGTTAGCAAGGAGAAAAAATTTAAGCATAGTTAGGGGATATTTTGAGCAGACTTTTATAGCCCCTTGAAGAGGTAAGTCCCAAAATCAAAATATAGTGCTGCGGTAGTAAAAATCTGTCAAACATAAAGAATGAATTTGAAAATTAATTATTGACAGATCTGAAAGCTTTATACATATGTTCCATCTACTTAAACATTACGATGCCTGTCTCATTGAATTACAATTTTGTGAATAGCACAAAAGAAATTTAATAATTTATAAGAAAACAAACCATTAAAGAAGCCGTAGTAGTATAGTAACATCTTGGCGCAATAAACATCCTGACGAAAATAATTGTGACAGAGAAGCTGCCGCAACCCAGTTAGTTGTGTTTGCCGCACCGCCATTGGTTCAATTTGATAGCCGAAAAATTTCCGCATTTTCGAATTTCCTTATGAGGTGTTTATGAGTTGAGTTGTTATGACTTGTGCTAGTTGCCATTGTTACCTTCGCTCTTGCATTTTGTTTTGAAATTTATCGCTGGTGTAGTTTGTTTTTGTGGTGGAAATTTTCTACGGAATGTTTTCTTATTGAATTGGAAACACTTGATGCCAGCTCTTGTGCGCTCCTTCAGACAGCGTTGGAAATATTTTTTTTTTTTTTTTTTTTGTAATTATGATTATCATGCTGTTACTAAGTCAGCACCATAACTGAATTTAAATTAGTTTCGCAAAAGCAATTGCTCTGCAAGCCATCTAATAATAGCCATTTTTGCGGTTTCTTAATTTTACTCCCCTGTAAAATGAATTTACGGTGCACACACAGAGACAAATAAATGCGAATTCATATTCACTTAAGAGTCTTTTAATAACTTTTAGACCTATGAACCACAAATTGGTGTGTGCGATATAAAAGTAGTAAGCGTAATTGTTTTGCTGAGCCACATAAACTAACCACAAATAATTGTATAGCTCTTTCATGCCAAATTTGAGCGTACGCTTTTGATGAGTTGCAACAAGTTGCTTGGGCGAGTGTTGACCAACATTTGCGTAAAAAGTTTGTAAAAATAAAAGTTATAAAAGTTTTATGAACATTTTAAAAAAATTTTGGTTTTTCCTATTTTAGTTCAGACAGTCACAAGTACGCTGGTAAACATATGATATCCTCCTCTAATAATCATTTATTTTACAGCACATAATGGGGCAGTATTGGCGCCGGAGGCGTGATTAGTATTATTAATTTTCTATAGCTTACATTGCAGGTATGTACCTTTCGCATACGAGATGCGCGGCTAGATAATTGAAATGTTTGCTAAAATTTTTAAATAATAGTTGGTTAGTTAGTAAATAGATTCACGTGAAAACCCTCTTAAATATAGGCAACCAAATATAGAAAGTCTTTAGAATTCCAACAGACATAACTTCGCTGGTGGTTCTTTGATGGCTTGTGCTGCTTTTTAGCTATCATAATAAGACACCAAAAACTATTTATCAACAAGGCAATGCGATGACCACCGATCGTTCTAAGTGTCAGTTTTGAATGCTTCAAAAAAACAAGAAATTCAATAATTTAAAGTGGCAATCCACCAACTTGAATTACATTTGGATTATTTAGAAACTATACTGAATTTTCTAGGTTATTAACAAATTTTGAGTTTGCACTTTTTATAATATTTTTGTTAAACTCTGATAGGTTTTCATAAGATCTGAAATTAGTTTCAGTCTCAAATGTTTAAGCGATCACTTAATAACATTAAATTATTTTAAGTTTTTTCAAGTTTCATGAAAGAACGGATGTCCTTTATAATTTCGAATAGTTTCTATTAGCTTGCCAATTAGTCTTCCAAATTGAAATACTGAGCCACATATTTTTATACTTTCGCAACATGTTGCTACAGAGTATATTAGTTTTGTTCACGTAAGGGTTGTTTGTAACATCTAGAACTAAACGGTTGACATTTTTTATATTAGGTATATGATGACTAGGGGAGGTATTTATCCGATTTTCCCCGTTTTTGGTAACAAAGTACATTTTTATCATGGAAATATAGTCCTCTAATTTCATTACGATATCTTACAGAATTACCGTTTTATGTGGTATAAAGCCTACCGGAAGGTTGAATATAAAGGTTTAAAGTGAAAGGATTAGATGGAACTTAAAATTGTGTTATATGAGAAGTGGCCGTGGTTTTTATCCCATTTGATCCATTTTCCCAATGTGTCATAAGTATGCAAATGTAATGTCACACAGCAAATTTTGTTGAAATCGGTTAAGGCGTTCTTCAGATATGGGATATTTGCTCCTTCATCGAGTTAACGAACTTTCGGTAGTTTTCAACGTAACTTTTGTATTTCACTTTGATTTCACTCAGTTTCTCAGACTATGAAGAGATGCTAGAAGAACTTAGTTAGAGGTAGTTTAATTGATATAGCTTGAACGGTTTCCGAGATATAATGGTTGCCGAGATATTTATATTAAACCTATTTTGGGGCAGCCCCATTCCCACTTTTACCCAAAATTCTTGTCGCAGATGCTCCACCCTACTAGGATCCTCTGTACAAAATAACACGTTTATATCTTAATTTACTGCTTAGTTATAGCACATTATCTGTTTTCGATTAATGGCATTTTGTGAGCGTGGCAGATATCCAATTACGCCTATCTGCAATACCAACCGTCTTACGGTGACAAAGAACACGTGTACCGAGTTTCATCAAAATATCTTAATTTTTACTCAAGTCGCTTAGTTTTAGGTGTTACAAAAAACCTGTAGGTGAACAAAACTAATATACTCTGTAGCAACATGTTGCGAGAGTATAAAAATTAAAAAAATTAATTCAAAACTAATACCCACGCCCAAACATATTTTAATATCTTGAAGAATAATAAGGCAACAGAATTAAAACACAAGATGGTTCAAACATGGAATCTAAAATAATTTTAACCTAAAAACGTTCGATAAAGTTTCTGTTTGTGTGAGTAAAGAAAGGCTTTTTGGGTTAAATTTAGATTCATTTAGTATTTCGAATTGACAACATCTTGTGTTACGCTAATTCAAATCCGAAATGGAGCGTTTAAAAATGAGATAAAAAGCAATTAATTTAGCTCTTTTAAATAAATATATTCAAATATGAAAAGAACTTGACAACTGGTTGACATCTTAGTTAGGTGCAATTGCAGCACATTAAGCACCAGCAATGAAAAACTCCATAATTTATTGTCATGAATGTTTTATTGATTTGATTATTATTTTTTGAAATCATTAAAACAAACATGAGTTCAACTATGAAGCTTTATTTATGACAGTCAAATTTGATGAACAACAATGTGTGTACAAATGCAGCGAAGGGCCTTGCCGCAGGCAGCCGAACTTCCGATCGACCCCGCACGTATAATAGACGAGACAATTTGTTGACTACGAGTAATTGCTTTGGCCTTTAGACGATTGTTCGAGACCGAATATCTCAAACAATGGATTGGATGTTGAATGCTGGCTGCTAGTTGTTGAGCTGTCAAATCTCTGATATGCTGCTGAGTTATGTTGACGTTAAGAAGTTGACTTTGTTTAGTTGCGCTACGCTTGGGTTGACTTTGTTTCATACGTTTTGTTCGACGCCATTAATCTAATTATCAACATTACAACGCATTAACCAACTACAATAAGAGCATTAAGAATAAAAAATAAGAGTAATGTTGGTAAGTACTTTACTAAATCGATGATTGCTTTTTATTACAGTTTAAAACATTTGGTGCGTGATCACTATCGACGCGCGTACACGTTTGTTTATAAATATATAGGCACAGATGTAGGTAAAAATTAACTAATTGGTACATTTAGTTGACACTTAAAAATCTGGCTTAAAGGTTATAGTAACGAAAAAATAATCATTAAATGCTTAAAACCGGAAATGGTGAGAAATTATGATTTTAGACGAAAATTAAGTGCTCAAAACCATTTCAGCCCAATTTTAATGCTTTACATTTAATATGATTCGAATGAGTTACTGCTGGAAACAAGTGACTCCGTTTAAGTGTATGTCGATCGGCTTGATAAAAACAGTTGCCAGCACATACAAGTTGACGGCCGGTCAGTGAAGTAGAATACGCTTGGTCTGGAGGTTCAAAGAACGATCTTACTTTTACGAGCAATGAGTTGTGATTTGCTTGTAAAATTAACGAGTTCAACTATAAATATAAATAAAAAATTTAGCGAACAGGCTACACCTTAGGGTGCGCAGTGTTGGAGTTATGGTTACACTTCAGCACTTCAGTTGTCGCATACTAGCTTTTTAATAAATTATTCTGCTCTGGTAGTATTATATAACGTAGATACAATTAAAATACATTGTTTTGTTCTACAAGGTATTAAAAACAAAAATACCAGATCCACACTCAACGCTTCTAGTTAAGTCTAAGTCGAATAGTAGTGCGCGAATCAGACTGTATGAGCTATTTGAGATGGCGGCTTAATTATGGTTTAGAACGATTAGTCCTCATTTAGCTAAAGAAAAATATTAATTAGGTGCAATTTAAAGAATATATACTATGTTAATACATTTGATAAGAAAACCTGTAAGACCAGAGGGGCGAATACCTCCACTATTATATGAAACAAGAAAAGAATTATAGGTGATATCATGGGTTTTATGGAAAAATAAAGATATACGTGATAAATGTAATAGAAAGACTATGTAAATTAATCATGCAATATATAACATTTAAAAATTTCTTATCAAAGTTAGTTTTAAAATATGTGTATAGTTTTAAAATTATTGATTAAATTATGCCATATATTGCCTACGGAATTTAGTTCCTTTTGTTCATATATCATAAATTATTTTGTTAATACGTTCGTCCATCCGTTTGAAACGGATCTTGAGCTTGAACTGGGATATTTTTTGAAACAAGTTCCCTGGTAGGTTGAAATAGCAAATGGATTTAATCTGAAAATTGGTACTCCATAAAATAAAGTTTTCATAAAATTCACAAAAAGCCACAATTCTGTTACCAAATATGAAAAAATACCGAGTTACATATGCCATTATTTTTGTGGTTTCACAAATTTGTAAATTGGATGAGTCCCACTGTATTCATACCATATATTAAATTCCCCTTTAATGTAGTATAGCAGGCTTACATACGGCTCAGGTAAAAAATTTACTTTTTTTAAAGAAATTTAAAATACCCACAATATTCAACCAATTTGAATCAAACTTTTTTGATGTTTTGTTTATATGTATTTCTCTAGAGAAGTAGTACAGAAGAAGTACAAGACAGCGAAGAGGTTGTTATTATACTTAAAGGTTGGTATGTTGTTATAGTGGATACATAAGTTATGAGGATCACCTCTTCAATCTGCTGAATGAAGTGATAAATTCAAACACTCAATCGAAGATGAAGGCCGCTGCAATAACTGACTATGAAAAAAGTAGAACAACAATAGCGCTAAGGTTGGACAAAATTCTGGTACCAAGAGATCGTCGACTGGGTTATACAAATAAGTCGGCGAGAACCCTATAAAATGCATGTAATAGCTCCTATTCCTTAAGTAATGCCTGCTAATAGTGCTGAAGTATTCCACAAACTATGTCACTACCATGGAGTGGATCTAATAAATATCGTAAACAAGGTCTGAATAAAGTCTCTTCATTACATTAGTGTATATTTAAGGCAAGGATGTCTGCAATTGAGTATCTATTTACCACATCGAAGTGTGAAAAATATCCAAGATATTTTCATATTCATAATGACTGTCACATTATCAGTAATGTAAATTGAGTGAAGGAATAAAGCGTTAGGGCCTGGTGGTACGCGAGGAAAAGACGATATATCTCCTGTCAATAAATGAACGATTTGGGCTGACAAATTAATTATCAGTAATTACGCATTATCATAATCACACATTAAATATCAGCAGTCGGCTAAGATATATAGTTCGAATGACTGCAGGGTCTGCATTCTCACAATAATCGGCTCCACTCGAACTTAGCCTCTAATATGCACTTGTCAAAATTAATTAATAGCGCATATCAGAATATTTATAGTTGATATATAAATATATTTTATAGGTGTTGATTTAAAGAGAGTTCCAAAACGATATTTTATTGTGCCATTTTATTTAAAATTCATAATTTTTTCAACTCAATAACAGGATGATTTAGTATAGAAATAAAGTACAATGTCTGTTGAAAATCTATATATGTCTTCTCTTTTTTTGGTTGCATAAATAACTGCAGCTTTGAGATTTATTTATATATTCAAGGGCGGTAAAATGTCAATTATTTCATATAAGCTAATACGTGCTCCAGTTCGGTATGCTTAAGTGACCAATAAAACTTTTATAAGTTATGTTAAATGCTATCATATGATTTGTTGGCAACCTTCAATCTAACAAAAACTTTATACTTTTTTCAAAAACTCTACCCCTTATGCAAATGCATTTATCAACAGAATTTCATTGTGTTCGCACCATAAACCGCGAAATAAAACACTTCCGATTCGATGTCTTTATTTTTATTGCAAAAAAAGGTGTAGTAAAAAAAAATGCAGGCCAACTTTTTGTGGTGCAGCAACAAGTCGCAACAATTCTACCATCACACCAAGCATTGCTGATTAGCGTGTTAACAAAACTACAGATAATTTTCAATTTTCAGTGAAAATAAACTCAACCAAACTTAAAACTTGTCTGCAACTAGAAAAAAACACACGTATCTGACTGGAAAAAATGCAAACCAAAAAAGAAGCAAATAAGGTCTTATCAAAGTGTAATGTACTTGCGTGTGTGTTAATCTGTGTTTGTATGTATTTAAATGTGGAAATGTGTGTGCGTGCGTCTAAGCGCGCTGTCATATCTGTGCTGAAGGATAACCACTTTGAGATACATTCGCCTGCAACAGCACTGCAATAACGCGGTTGTCGACCATAGCAGAGCAACGCCGAACGACGCTGGTAGCTTGGCTTATAACAAAGCGGTTGTAGTTGTTATTATTTTTATTGTACCTACGTTTCTTGCACTTGTTTGTGTAGTTCTGTCGAATTAAACAGCGGCACATATACATATATATTTTTGTCATGCATGAATGTGTGTGTGTATGTTTGTTGAACATGAGCTTTACAGACCAATTGTTCTGTTTTTTCCGCTGACTTTTGATAGTTTGGCAATAAACCTAAATACATGGAAAATTAACAAATTACGTATACGCCACACCGAGGCCTGCAGTGCGCCGATGCAGCGTTTGAGTTGACTTGAGTTGAGTTGAGATTGGCTGAATGCCTGACTGCAGCTCCGTTGCGCAAATGCCTGCGAAACAGGCTTGAAATTGGTGGAGTTTGC
This sequence comes from Bactrocera minax, assembly GCA_021498325.1. Taxonomy (NCBI): domain Eukaryota; kingdom Metazoa; phylum Arthropoda; class Insecta; order Diptera; family Tephritidae; genus Bactrocera; species Bactrocera minax. The sequence goes on from JAKEEE010000049.1 coordinate 1,676,903, forward strand.
AAAAAAAAAGAGTAACAACAACAACAACAACCACTTGTATACAATGGCCGCTAGCATTATAAAAGTCGTAGTGGCAAAAATCAAACGCAAATCATAGCTTTTGCTTTAGCTATATAGCTGCATGTTGTTGCAAATCAGATTAAGGTGAATTAGATTGTGACACCGCAACTGGTGTATGAGGCGACTAATACATAAACGAACACACGCACTTTGCTTATTCAAATGAGACGTATTTGTGCAAATTAAACCGTTTCTTCGTTTCGTTGTTGCCATGGCCCAATGTGCAAATAGTCGAAAAATAGTAGCAAAAATAATGCATTATCTCATCTACGGATTTGAGATAGAAACCACAAACTTGAGGAAAAACCTAACACATACTAAGCGTTCGCTGTGAAAAGAAGTCACTCTCGAAGCTACTCAATGGCTACAAACATGCTTACATATGCGCGGAGTTATTGATTTGCTTATGTGACGCATTGGTTGAATGCGTTCATGTTGTTGTTGTTTATTTAAACATTTTGTTTACTTATTTATATTTAACGATGGTCTGTGCAACCTTAACCTACGTGCATACACAGTGTGGTAGTGTAGTGTGTTTGCACCTGCACTTGCATCTAGTCATGCATAAACTACAATACGAGTATATATTTTATACTAGGCTGCTTTCATATTGCCTCAAATGTGACTTATCGTACTTTATTTAAATATATATTATATTAATATAAATAATAATATTATTGTCTATACTTAATTATACTTATTCATAATATTTTAGAATCATCTTCTCTCTCTCTCTCTCGCTCTATTTTTGGTGTGCCATTGGGTGTCTTTCATCCACACTAGATTTTATCTCCAAATTGGCAATTGTATCCAAAGCCGGTCCTATGTTGCACTACTTACTACATATTCGAAGACAGTGTGGCTTTGTTTTATTCAGCTGTTATTCCATAAGCTCACTTAAGTTCGGAAGATAAATAACCCCTTGAAAACTTGGCATAGAATACACACTTTGGGAGTGTGATAGCTTAGTTCAATTCACATAAGCTTTGTAAGCTGCTCTAAAAGGTTGTACGTCATTAATTAACGTGTCATTAAATTTTGATACAAGAATTGATGTGGAAGCAATAGATTAAATATTATAAAAACCTTGTTTACAATATCAAATGAAGCTTTCCGATCTTCATCAGGCTCAGTGCTTTTATTATGGGGGCACCAATTTCAAATATTTTCGACGCTTATATTCAAGCACTCAATAATAATTCGTCAAAATGTAAGGACATGAAATGTTTCGATATATCTGCAATAATTTATATTAAAAGATTATCTTAAAAATCGGATTAAAGATTATCTTAAAATTAAAAATGTTAATAGATTTGCACCGAAATACTTTAGGACAAGGGTAACATGCTTAAAAGCGGTCGTCTTTCGTCAGTAAATGACACACCTCTAAGGATATTTACGTCACGAAGAACTTTTTACTAATTAATGGCCGGTTTGAAATTTTAAGTCGCTCCATTTCTCTGATAGCTTAAGGACGCAGACCAGAAGTGAAAGGGAGCGATTCGGCCAATCATCCAGCAATATATATGTTATAGTAAATTCGTTTGATAAACCATCGCTTAGTTTTAAACTTCGTTCTGTAGTTTCAGAAAAAATATTCATACAGATTTTCATACAGGAAGATTGTAACGATTTTAACACTTTTTTGGAATATTTAGAGTAAAACCTTAATGGCTTTTAGCAAAAGAAAAAACATGTATTAAGTTGCAGAAACGCTACAATTTTAGTGTCTGGTAAAACATTTTCAGAAGGCAGCTGAAAATATTTTGTTACCAGGGTTGGCGACTAATAAATTTTTTTAAATCAAATAATTTGATAAAATAAATTAAATATTAAATTACCGATTGATCATTTACTGATTTGAGAAAGATTTCTGTCGGATATAGTTTAGAGAAAGTATTAGTTAACGATCAAAGGTTAAAGAACGAGATTTTTCGAACGAGGTTAGTATATAATGAAGCATATTTTTGGAATCAGTGTATCATTTGGCTGTGTATCATTCTGTGCAACAAGCCATATCGTATTAGTGTTAAACTTAAAATACTTCATTTCATCCGTTGATTAAAATTGATATTGAATAAGTGAACTACTTAACTGTTTAGTGACAATTTCCGAGGCAACATTATCAAATAACAACTAAATGGCGAAGGTTGCCTCGAACGACTTGAGTGCTTGACTGCCGCAGGAATTGTTTTATTTAATAGAATATTCATCACGTCATATCTTTCAATATGCTTATAATTTCATATCTAATAAATAAACCTAGTCTTCATCGTTTTGCAATATAGCAAAAATGGATGAAAATAAGGTAACGGAGGTACAAACAAAGAAGTAGAGGGCAACAAAACATCCAAACAGAAGCTTCAGGGAACATGACGATGATCAGGCCAAGCCAACTGTTTATAGAAGCCAACTGCACGCGTCAAGCCAATATTCAGGAAAAATTGTATAAGTAGTAGCCTCGTTCTAGATTATGTCATTGATAATTCATTCAGAGAACCTAAGAGAAAAACCTTTAATAATCTTGGATTTACGAATGTAAATATTTTGTAAAAAGCGCAATGCTATTTTTCCTATCCTGAAAAGTCTTGTTGTGCTTGACGAAATCTCGTTCTATTGATTAAAGATATCAGAGGTAGTAGTTAGTATAACCTGAGTGAGCATTATTTTTTACAAAATATTTAAAAAATTTTTATTATTCAATAATAATTACAATAGGATGTGTGCAGTAATAGTCATACTTCTTTAAAGAGAAGGAATTGCGTGAGTTCATGCTGACATTTCGCTAAATTCCATATCTCTTATCTACAGCTCTGTAAAATGTCTTTCGTGGTTAAATGAAATAAATAATTACTTAACCTCGATTTTGAATCATAAAAAGTTATTTCACCACAATAATACATATACATATACATAATACATATATATGTACATGTGCGAATATTTGCAAAAATGCAGATCCGCTAATGGGCAGCTGATTGTTAGCTATTTATGAATATATGTTAACGCTCATGTTTCGATAAACTTATGTATCTATGTATTTCTCTTAGGAGTGTTAACAACAAATGTGCCAAATAATAACTTGCGAAATGCTGACTTCGGATAAGAACCAACGAATGAATAACAATCCAAGCAAGCTTTCGGCAAAACCTCCAACCCATGTTAGTAGTAACATGCCAAGAGCGCCGAAAAGGAAAAAAGCAAAGCTTTGTGCATAAAAATGAAATATGAAAATAAAAATAGGTATAGAGATGGAGATATTGTTAAAAATAAACATTTTCAACACTAATTTTTCAAGAGTCACCAAGCACTATTTATTTGGCATTTCGCCGCATTTGAGTTTGATTTTGATTTGGTAAATGGCAAATGGCAAATGGCACCGACAAGACAGCATGCAAATCAATTAGCATAGAAATGAGTAAGCAAATTTATTGTTCATATTTTTTGGAAATAAAATGTATGTACAGTTTTATTTCATTTATTTTGAAGATAGTTGCATTATTATTAATATGTGTTACGATTTGAAGGGCCTTGAAATGTTGGAGAGGAGACCGAAATATAAATACTATAACAATGTGATTAAAGTTCAAAATAAGGCAAATTCAAATTTTCGTAAGCCAAAATATTTGATTTGCATACATTTGGCCAATAATTGCAAAACGAACATACAAACCGCCGTTGATATCTGTTGCAGATTAAAGTGAAAGGATTGGGCGCATGCGCTTATATAGACTTAACGAGAACTGACGGTTAGCAACCGCATGATGGAGGGTGCTGGCGTAGTCCGGTTATGACCTCTTGCAGAAATTGCTTTACTAATGCCTGTTTTAAATATATTTTGTACATGATAAAAATAGCAGGTTGGATGAAAAATTAGTTTTGTTTTTTCATCACAATTCGTTTTTATTCATTACAGTTGCTATCGAATCGGCATAACGAGTATAAAGATCTTCCAATTTTTCTTAATGTGCTCTTTGTAGCACAATTAGTTTTTGTTTCAAAATAGGCCACAGTCTCGATGATCACATCTTCCTCTTCGTTAAATTTCTTTTTAGTGAGCATTCTTTTAATTTTGAGATCAGAAAAATGCCATTGGGGAATAGAATCATAGAATACGGTAGAAACGGAAGCAATTCGATCGTTTTCATTGCAGCTGTGAAATTTATCAGCAGTCTTCGAAGTTTAGGTATAACTAAAAAATATAGGGATCTACTTACAGTGGTATTTCAACCTGTTAGGTACATATTAATGACTTTGCTATGTCCTATACAGTTAGACCTTTTATTTGTCGATGGTTTATACATAAAATATGTTTTTTGCCTCTTGATTATATCGTTAATGTAATATTAGCAGCATTTAGTTTCTTCAAGTGTTAGAAAGTAGCGAATAGAACACATTATACCAGCTGTTCAAACAGACTTTGTTTCTAGCAGCTTTAGTTCTTTATGTTTTATAAAATAAATTATAAAATATAATATTTTTTTCGAGTCCTTATTTTCACTGTAAGATTTATACTCTCATTTATATTACCATTATTCTCTCAAAGGCATTTTCTATGCCATTTTAACAATAATTTGTTATTCGAGCTATTCACAATAGTAAAACTTTTGCAATAATCTAACTTTAACTAACTTTTTTTTAATATCTGCAAAAAAAAAACCTGGTCGCATTGAAGAAAGAGGTTGTAGGACTATGAGGTATGTGCATACTCTCTTGTATCGAATTCAATTCGCTAACTTTGTTGGTGCTTTTACATGTAAATTGTTTAAAAAGAAAACGGTGGACGAGCTCTCTGCTGCTTGCGAATCGATTACGCCTTAAATAAATGTCAACGTCTAGATAACCCCCGAAGGAAATAAATATTTCATTAAAATTAATTTAGCAATAATATATTTGATAAAAGCTCTCTCAAGGACACATTCAATTTGTTAATAACGTCTTAAAATATAACCTTCAAAAATATCGCGTATGATAAATGATTAATCATTAGCATAAACTGAAAGCGAACAGGAATAGCAATGAACGCGGAACATTTAATGTTTTAAATGTAAGGGATATGCTGCGGTCTTGAAGATTATAAATTGTTGCAATAAAAATTATTGTTTAACCAATATAATTACTCTTAGTATGCAAATTTAAAGTGTATATTTTTATTCTCATATCATTGCTTCTGATATTTAATGCAAATATAAATGTATGGCATAATTTTTCGTGGTCAATAAGCCGTGACGATTTTATATGCTTATGAACATATACATACATACATACGTACACACAATCTTGATATGTACATGTACAAATGTATTCAGATTAAGCTATTTTACGCTCTAATTACTTCCCTGAAGATCGGAGTTGGCATTTAGATAACCGTATGATATCATATATTCACTCATATAATGTTTATTATAACATACGCCATATTTATATTTAAGTATGTAATATATTTAAAAAAGCATAATCAAGAGTTATATTATTTAATATGAATTTAAGTACGTGGTACTCAGAAAACTCATAACAAAGTCATCCGAATTAAATAAGCGTGCAAAAAAATTGATGTTCGTGAGGGGTTTCTTGATAAATATAAACACACTATGATGAAGTATTGAGAAAGGAAAGGCTATGTATAGTTGGAAAATACTATTTGAACGTTTTAATCTATGTATTAATTTAAAAATGTATCAACTCGGAAAACTCTTTGAACTCGAACATTTCTATTCATCGATGTTTCATTGTAGTAATGTACATGTAAGACATTTCAGAGAAAAAGTGCTTCACTATTTCCTCACTGTCATCTTTCAAGCAGTTGGTACTTTCCCCGCTTTGATAGGTGATCTATTTTCATAACTTTGTAGTGGGTATTAGAATACCTCTGCCTCAACTTCGTCAAGGGCTCTTCCTAGACAATTCTAATCCAAATAAGCGGTTGACTCTGTAAAGGTATTCAGCATCGTTATTTGCCGTCTTACGATTCTAGATCTACTCTCTGGCGACGTTAAGGCTAGTAGCGATGCCTGGATGTGAGAAATTTTAAATCCATTGTCTATTGGAATATTTATGATATTTTGGCTAATAACCATGCAAGCCTCCCTTATCTCTAATACTTCAGGCTGGACACTCCCCAGTTGAACGGACGGTGAAGGCCTAGGAGTACCCCCCGGCATATCAAACAATATTTAATCAGAATAACCAACATTTTAAAAATGGAAATATTGCTTTTGTTATATTTATTTCACATTAAATACAACAATATGGGTTCCAAAAAAGATATGTTTTTCAAAACTTTGGAACTCCAAAGTCCTTAACAGAAATTTTTACTACAGCGTTGTGGAAACGCGGAAAGTGTTTACGATCAGAAGTTTTAAGTAGTCAGAAGTTAGTAGGTTGTAAGCGTAGGTGCCGCAGGAGCCGAGTTATTACTAGAAGTCTATGAAGATTGACACATCAAGTGAACAAAAAAAAAATCCAACTTGTTAAGCCTTTCAGGAGGCTGAAGGGTGTATTTGGTACATGTACTTTCAAACTGGCACTCAAGATTGAGATGCAAATACGTATATTTCTTCTAATATAAAACATTTCTGCGAATTTTCGAGCACAAGAATGTGAATCATAAACTTTCTTTCATCATCATAATCATAAACAACTGCCTTTTTTTCTTTTGAACAAAACTTAAAGCAGATTTTTTCGATTCCACGCTAAATAACTCCTAATCGTCGACTTGAGGGAACATTTCCCAAACAGTTTGCAAAGTAGAAATAATAATAAAATAGTGAATCAACTCTAATAAACAGGTGCAAAGCAAAAGAATTGAAGAATGAAGCAAAGAAAAGAAGTCTTGCAAGAAATTTGAACAACTGTAACTAAAAGATTTTTGCGTGCTGCAATATCATCTAGACCTTTTGAAATACTCATAAATTTCTCTGCTGAATCCAAAAGTTTGCTTTAATCAAGTAAAAGGAAGGGCTAAGTTCGGATGTAACCGAACATTTCCTAATCTCACAATTCGCAAAACTTTATATTAATTAAGAAAGGATGGAGTAAGCTCCTGTATAAACGGACACATTATATTCACGTAATATATCGAAGCCCGGCCAAATAGGGGGTTGGTAAAATTTTATTTTACAAAATGCTACGTAAGAATAAGAATGAATTATGAACATTACTCCATAAGAAAGAAATCGATTATTTTCCTAATACATGGTTTTAGTAATCCGTATATCGCGTTGTGTAAGTGCGATCGGGTTACGCTGTATTGCGTTAGAAAGATTTCATTCCAAACAAACTTCTCAGACAATTTTGTGGTTGCTTGACTAGTTATTGTTTGAGTAATGAGAAAATATGCCACATTTTACAAATTTTCTTTGATAAAAGGGAAAACACAACACAGTTGACTGAAAATGTGAATAGTGTTTATGGTACAGATACTGCAACAGCCTATCGACTAATCACATGCAATTTTGGTTTCGTTTATTCCATTCCGGTGAGTTTGATGTCAAATATGCACCAAGCTCTGGAAAGCCAATTGTCGAAAATATCGATAAAATAATGAGTCCGACCATCATCTAAGCAATGTTTCGTTTGCCCAGGAACTAAACATTGCATAAAAACCGTTTGGGACCATTTAAATAAGGCTTGATAGAAAAATAAGCTCGATGTATGGGTGCCACATGAGTTAACGCAAAAAACCTCATGGACCGAATTTCCATCTGCAAATCACTGCTGAGTCGCAACAAAATTGAACTACTTCTGAAGGGGACGATTACAGTTGGTGAAAAGTGGGTACTTATAACAATGACAAGCGAAAACGGTGGTGGTCTCTTGGTGGGCCGGCGCAAACGGTGGTCAAGCCAGGATTGACGGTCAGGCAAGTCTTGCTATGTGTGTGATGGGATTGGCAGGTAGTCATCTACTATGAGCTGTTCCCCTACGGAAAAGCTCTTAATTTGGACATGTACTGTCAACAATTGGACCGCCTGAAGGAAGCAATACCCGTAAGTTGCCAGCTTTGGCAAATAGGAGAGGAAATGTGTTCTCACCTTATAGTTCGGACCTGGCACCAAGTGATTACCATCTGTTCGTGTCTATGGCGAATGATTTTGCTTGTGAAAAATTCGTCTCAAGGGAAGTTTGTGAAAATCGACTGTCCCAGTTTTTTGTCAATAGGGATGTTGGTTTCTATCAGAGTGGCTTAATAAAATTATCTACGAAAAGGCAACAAGTTATCGAATAAAAGGTGCATACTTGACGTAATTTCTAATTTGATGCAAAAACAATGGTTTTCTTTTTATTAGGCCTATTATTAACTTTTACTATAGCCATGCACTCATAAAGGCAATCTGACTAAGACAAATCATCTATATTCATGATATTGGTTCTGTGAGAAGGTACAATATCCATACTTTTATTACCGAATGACATAATATTATTCGAAATATTTTTATGTAATTTTGTTGAGACATCTTCTATGGATATATTTGCGATATAAGCTCAACCAAAGGTACGAAATTCAATACATTGGGTATATAAGAAACCAGAGGGATCTAAATTATTATATTAGCGGTAAGAGGTTTTGACCAAGGGCTAGACTGATTTCATTGATTTTTAACGCTTAACCACTTTAAGGTTAAGAGAACACTTAATTTCATAAAAATATCACACGCATCGAGCCATATAAACAGTTCAAGGTCAGCCTGAAAGTCGGACCTCACTATTTTGGTTATAAAGAGGCTAGAGGAAAGTCTAAGCAGATAACATTTACTTTTGACATTAAACAAAAGTATGCTCGAGAGCATATTTCCACTCAATTTTATTAAGATGGCTCAAAATTTGACATACATATCTTGCATAGAGTCCACTAGAATAAAGGCAGTAATGGGGCTCGTGGATCAATTACACATTATTAACAGGAAGTAAGCCCCTTAATTTCATCAACGATATTTTCGGTCAGCCATATTCTCTGACGTCCTCAAATTCGATACCTAGGGCTTGAAAAGATATGGTACGATTTCCGCAATTCTTGAATAATATATGGAGGAAAATATCTTGAAGGAACTATTTGTTTGAAGGCATATACCGATATTTTTATTGATGCTTGATTCATATACCGTAAAGTGAAAGAATCAGATAGAATTTAAAATTGTATCATATGGGAAGTAAACGTATAACATAAAGAGATTAGGATAATGTTAAGCGCTGAATTTGGCTGGCGGTGCCACACACATTGCTCAGTTTTTCCGATTCCTATGGATACTTTTTGTATCATCTTTACTATAGAATAAAATACATTTGTCGTGTTTCTTTAGCGAGTAAACGCAGTATTTTTCAACATAGCCTTTGTAAGAGAAGTTGGCGTGGTTATCATCCCATTGCACTCATTACAGTCTATGAGAAGGTGCTAGAAAGAACAGTTCTTAATAAGTTATATTAGCTTTAGCCATATACCTTTAGCGGTTTGTGAGATACGTACCTTAAAATTATTAGGGTTCAGGGCCACACCCACTTTTATAAATTTTTAAACACCAGATTTCCCTCCGTACTATGATGCCCTGTACCAAATTACTGTTGTGTCTTAATTTGTGGCTTTGTTATAACCTTTTATATTTTCTATCTTAAGTGTTAATACTTACATAAATGATCTTTTACTCATTAGATGACATCATTAATTTGAGAGAACAGGGTACCTAAAAGGCTGTTAAAATAAATAAAGCTTTTATGAGCACATTTAATTTATTGAGAAATTCTAAACTAGGTATTTTATGATGCCGTGTGAACATGCTATACACAGTAAGATTGCACAATTTATGAACTAATTAATGAACTAGGCTAGTAGTATATATATATGTATCTATTCCTTATAATTCCCGCATATAATTCCTCTTATGATTCAAATTATAATTCCTGTACTGTTCATTGATGGCAGCAAACATATTTACGCCAAATGTCGCTTTAATTTTATCCCATTTCATGTTAGGAGTAGCCATTGCAAAGTCAATCGCCTAGACGATTCGGGCCGATATGATATAATTTTATGAATGTTTGTTAGCTATTCACAGTATGCTTCTGTTTCCCAAAGTTAATTTCATTTAATTTTATTAAGTTATAATGGATAAAAATTAATGTTATATAATCTTGATATGAAAGTTAGAGCAAGGTATGAATAAGTACCATCCTGTTTGGGTACCAAATTATATAGCCACAATATTTCAACCATATTTCATTAAAACATATTTTAAAAATTGGTTCACATATACACGATAAAATGACCTAAGGGATTGAAATCATTACAGCAGTCAGCGTGTCATAGGTATATTTATGTAGCTAGATATTGGTATGGACATTGGATTAAAAATTGCTGCATTGATATAGATATAAATAGATTATCGCAAGCGCAATTGCAACCATGAAAAGATTTTCAAAATGAGAGGGAACGCCCAACTAGGTAGCAGCGAACTGTTACGAACAAGAACACAAATCGTATTTCCCGAGCACGAGCAACTCGGTGCCCTTCGTCTTTCCTCATCGCCCCGTCGGCTAAAAACTATGACTCTGGACAATAAAAGTCTTCGTGTATGAGCGCGGTCTAAGTGCATACAATTGCGAAAATTTTTTGTGTGACATAAGAGATATAAATTTCAATCTCGGTATTAAGTTTCATATATATAATCGTCAAAATGTTAGCAACCATTAGGGAGAGAACCATTAGTTCATACTAAAGTTCCAGTGCATAATACAAATGCATTATATATGTACTAAAATAAAGGCTATGCGATAACTCAGTTAACCTCCGATAACAGTACAACAGTATAACTCTTATGTACTCGTATTTAAAAAATTGTATGATTGTTTAAACATGCGCACAGACACTTACATATACATATGCACACATGTGTAAGTTATAAATTATAAATATACATATGTAGTATGTAGTATGTGAGTACTGCTTATGTGTTCATTTATTTGGAAGGAAAATTTTATTGCTTGCTTACTTATTAAAATAATGTATGCATGTAATATAAATTTATTTTCATGGAATTCCACAACGTCGGCGGTGATGATTGCATTTACGTTGCGCTACCATGTACAGTACGATCTGTTCGGCATACGGCTCTGTCCCGTTATGAGAGGCACCGATGTCTGTGGTTGTATTGTATGCTAACTTGGTGGAATTGCGTCGAACAATGTTGGTTGATGTAATATTTTGTGAGTTTATAAATGAGTTTTGTTTGTCGAGAAGTGTGTTTTGATGATAAACATTGCGTGTTTTAGGTGCACTTGTTGTTGTTGTTTTGACTATGGAATGATGTCTAAAATGTTGGCGATTACCATTAGACTCAGGGTTTTTTAAAAGTTGTTGTTGTTTTTTCTGTTGTTGTTCACGTATAAATTTCATTAACATTAAATGTTCATTCAATTGCCGACATTCACTATCACCACACTTCTGCTGAGGTACTTCCGTTGTTGTTGAACCTGCACTTGCTTGGTGCATCAAGTATTGCAGTAAAATGAAGAGAAAGGCGTACTGCATGTGATGCAGTATAAACAACGACATTGTAATCTGTGGCACTGAAATGAAGATTCTTTACTGTTTTGTATGACTGTAAAAATGTGACTATTTTCGAACGCTGCTGCTGAGCAAGGAACTTCTCCCTGCTCGTGCTACACTTAGTATCTTGATGTAAAAAATAAGGAAGCACCTAAGTTCGGATGCAGTCGGACATTAGATATTCTAGAAATTTTGAGTTACTTTAAAGTAAAATTATGAGTAGTGACTATATTCATCACATTAGTGCTGGTGATAGATGTGGACCAGAGAGATGGAAATAATTATATTGGGTATACATACGTTGGCTAGGGGAGGTCAAATGCCATTTCATTTATGCTCCAGAAGATATACCCACTTAATTTTGTTGAGACATCTCACATTTTGACAGACTTATTGCGTATGTAGTATATAGCGACATAGAAAAAAGATTGATCTATGATTGTTCCGAGGACTTCATTGGTGTTTGATCTGTCCTTTCTAAAGAGAAAAAATTTGTTTTAATTTAAAAAGGCTTTTTGAAAGAGTTAGGAGTGGGTTTGTCGCCATTGTTATAAAAACTAGTAAAACGGTTTATGAAACATGAAATTTTGTCTAAAAGTGAGCGGCGATATTAGAAGTATTAAAATTTTCAACTGATTATTTCTAAACCTATGGTATTTAACATGCAGCTGTTATCATTATACAGTTATAACACTTGTAGTCGGGTCGATCAGAACGGTTATTGATTTCCATTTTTCTCGCCAGTTGTTTGTGAGATATTTATGTATATATATATAAACGTATATATAGTTATGATGTATATATGTAATTTTCATATACATACATACCTTAACGTATATATGTTTCAATTAGTTTTAGGTATTACAACTAACTTTTAGGTGGACAAGACTATTATATTATACTTTGTTCAGCATGTTGTGAAGGAGTAAGAATTAGCATTAGAGTATAGTATATATATATTATTATGGTATAGTACAGTATAGTATTGTTGACTTCGATATTGAATTAGTAAATAAAACTAAATAATAATTATGATATATTTGTATACCTTTTTTACATAATGGATACATCATCGGGTACGTATGTTAGCAGCTATTGATCTTGGACTATATATGGATTAAAAGAGAAATATTTATAATAATCATTATTATAAATAATAATAATTGAAATTCTCAGAATAGGGCCACGACCTATAGCGGCATTTTTCAAGGTGAATATTTATATCTAAAAGGCGGATATCTCAATCAGTATTGGTAGTACTGTTTGATCTTACTCCTCCAAATTTGAATAGAAACTAAACCATTTCGACAGTATGAACAAATATAACTCCTTATAAGCGATAACATTATAACAACTGCTTATTATAATATAATTTATATACATATATATAATACACATATATACATACATATATATAATATAATTTATTATACATGCTAATATTCGCCCCTCTCTCTTTGAAAGTACATTTACTAATATATCTCCATAAAGTCTTGACACTTCTCATTATATTAGCGGCATTTAAAAAAAAAAGACTTGGCAGGACTAAGCTTTTTTATTACCTCAGGCTGTGCATGACTTTGTTTTCATAAAGTTGTTACTTAATCAGCTTTGTGAAACTCACTTTAAGAAACCATTTTGCAAAATTTGTTCTAAAATATTGAATTTCTGTATGAAAGATCTAATGAAACGTAACCGCAAAAGCCTGTTAAAGTCTTGAAATGATGTTAATATATAATTTTATATTATTACGAGAAATTTTAGAATTAATTTTAAAGAGCTTTAATTTCCTTTAACGAGCGCCGTGCTAATTGACAAGTGCATACACAGTTAACCTCTGAAATTTAGTCAGTTCAAAAACTGGCCTAGACAAAATCGAAAAAAACCGAAAAGCTTACCCAAATGCAGATTGAATAAAGTATCCTTTACTATGTTATAATTTAATATCAAACATTTAGTTTTGAAACAATTTTGATATAAACTCACTTATTATATGTACAAATCAATTAATTTAAATAAATTTTTTCTTTTCACTTATAAACTTAATTGTTTTTGCTAATACATTTGAATAAAACTTAGGTATGAAAGGTATTAAAACCACAGCAGTTGATATCAGACTTCGCATATACAAGCGTTACGATGTACATTCAGCAACAATGATAAGTAAGCCTAGTAAACACATTCCCAGCTTCAACTTAATCCTTATCTTATTTCCTTTGCTATTTGCGCTCTATGCAAATCCGCTCCTTATATCAATTGCAAACGTGCTCTCTGTTGGTTCTGTAGTTACAGTAGCATCGGCTTTTTGAGTTACATCTGAGTTATTGACTGTTGTTGTTTCATATGTTTTTGCTATTGGTTCTGTAGTGTCTACAGCGATCTGTGCAGTTTCAGTTGTAGTTGTTGTTACAGCTCGCATCGTTGTTGATGTAGTTATGTCCGTAACAGCATCTCCTATTTGTTCTCTTCCACTAGTTCGTTGTGGTCCAATATTCTCCCATTCACGTATGCCGTTATTAGTATTATCAAAGACTGCAGTTTGTCCGAAACCTTCAGCTTCATAGCCTGCATCTTGTAGATTTTCTCCACTTAGGTTTTGACCAAAAATCAAAGACCTATGGCCAAGATGCCATCTGTGGTGATGCCCTCTACCATGTGGGTTATGCCATGGGTGGTGTGGGATTATTGTATCCTCAGTTAATGGTACGTTTACTCGTGGTGCTTCTAAAGGTCCAGCCACAAAATTTAATACGCGTTGGGGTACATTAGCTAGTCTGTTAGCATCGAGGTCATCAGAATTGTAATAATTTGGTTGAGCAATTATAAAATCATTGTGATGACCATATCCGTTACGGTGTCGAAACCGACGTCTTTCCCAGGGGTGGCGTTCCACTTGTATTGCCATGTAACCACCATTCGTACCGTCAAAGTTAATTGGGTCTGGCGATTGTTGAGCTTGTGGATTGTTGAAACCATGTGCTATAGCGTGTAATATGTGCACAGCCGTGGGTTGCGCTGATGTGTATTCAATGACACCGCATGTGTAATATAACAAAAATATTGCACTGTTTAAGGATAATGATAATCGAGCGCTCATTTTAGTAGGCGGAATGTTATTACTACAAATGTTTTGCTTTGACTGAGCTTAAGTGATATTTTGGAAAGAATATAAAATACGTGCTTATCAATTTCTAAGACAGAAAATGATCAAATGACAACGGCAAGGTTCGGGTTATCAAGTAAATTTTTCTTAGATTTATATATTTAGCATATGTGTAATGTTTTTAGTAAATTGCGATTGTTTTGAATTGTTGACATTCATAACACTGAAAGAAATTAATCGCATGATGTACTCTAAAATGTATGTTTAAAATCGCATCGAAGGTAGGAAAAAACTTAAATTCCTTTCCTCAATGAGAACATCAATCAGGCAAAGCCGGTCTTTAAAAATTTCTTTCAATAGAATTTCTCTAAATTTTGATAGCTAAAAAGACTTTTTTCGTGGCAAGCACCAAGCAAGATGTTAATTTAGGACCACGAGCGCTTTTTTTTGTAGTTGAGTGTGTTTATATAGTAAACGCCAATACCCTCGGCAGCCATTTTAGTGAAGAAAAACTGTAAATATTATATCCAGTGTATCTTTAAATGTTGCATGCTAGACGCAAAGCGGAAACCAAATTGGAATTATAACTACTTTTAAAAAATATGAAACCTATTTTTTATGTGCTAAATTCCGTAAAGTCCAAATGTGCACTGAAGGATATATAGCCATCAAAAGAGGCTTTTACGAATGAAAACAACGAAAACTTACACGAAATTATTTTGGAAGACCTCAAAATGAAATTGATCAAGACAGCTGACCTTCTGAAATTTCAAAGAAATATGTCTGGCACATCGTTCCTGAAAATTTGGATATGCTGAAAGCCCTATGCAAAGTATGTGACGACCGTGCTCATAATCAAGCTATTCATCCTGGCGTTTCGAGTCCACTCTGTTGACACCCAGCGACTTTCCCTATTCGAAGATATGCGGAAAATGGTCGCTAGAGAGAAAGTTATCGACAATGAGGTGGTAGTCACAGAGACCCCAACCAATTTTGAAGCAAAGACCAATCGCACTCTAAAAATAGCATCAAAAAGTTGGAAGATCGATCACACTCGAAGATCTATTTTGAAAAATATGATGGAATTAGCTAAGGAAATACATTTTTCGTTATAACGATATGAGCTTTTAAGTATATGTAAATAATCTTAAGGATGTCGGCTTATCTACCTGACAGCTCGGTATTTTTATGGGGACCTAAAAAATTTAGTGACAACTGATGTAAATCAGATAGAACAGAACCCAAATACTGCCAGCACAGAAATGGTATAATAAGGAGGTCGGTAGATATATAATTTATTTAAGTTTTTCTAGCAGCAGAAAATATTCCTCAAATAATTTTGCGGAAGACTGCCGAGTTGACGGTCTTTGAGTGTTATAAGTCAATATCCGGATATATGTCCGGATCTTTCCCGTTATGTAGATCATAATGTCGTGGGAACGGCCTTATTTGGTTATTAAATGGCATTACATAATTTTTTATTGCCAATATTTGTTTGAATATCTAATCTATTATCCAAAATTAAGAAACTACTTATAGAAAAAGAAAATCATTAGCATTTGCGAATAGATCTAGTCGCATCCATATTAAATAAATGAGTCTTCGGCATTCAACCTCAGCATTTGTTTTCGGATGTTAGGTATGAGCCGAACTATCTGCCAAAGAATGATTTGATGATATTGTTTACAACGTTACATTTCGAAATATTTTTTATGGCAAAAACAAGTGAACTGAATATCGCCTAACTTTTCATGCTAAGAACATACTATAATAATATTATGTACCAATACCCTTTATTTTTTGCCCGCATGAAGCCTTTAATTATTATTTTCATCAATTGCGTTAAATTTGTTTGTATTCTAGAAACATAAAGACACTTCCAATAATTAGTGAGTACACAATTAGTGAGTAAAAGTGCTACAATTTTTATGAAATCATTTACCAATCAATTCCAAGTCATTGACTTTGTGCACTCTTTCGATTACCTTCTCAATTCTCACTGACTGTTACACTCAACATCCAGATACTCTTAGCACCAAACAAGTAAGAAAGGCTAAGTTCGGGTGTAACCAAACATTTTATACTCTCGCAATGTGCAAGGATCAGAGGCGGGGAAATGTTTTAAGGTGCTGGCATAACTTTATATTAAAAAATGTTGCGCAAGTATTCAACATTCATTATTCGAAGAAATTGTCTACGGATTGCAATCATATTTGGTATCTTATTAACTTATATTACAGGCCATAGACTCATATACTTTCATTGCTATATTTTGCTTCGTGTCGGAGATATTTATATTAAAATCTACCAAATTAACGCAAAAGTGATACATGCGTTATAAACTCAACCAAAGTGGTTTAATAAAAATATTAGAGACATGACCGGTCTGTCTAGACCGGTTTCATTCATATTTAGCGCGAAATCACATTGTGTTTAAGAAAACATATCCACTTAATTTTATTAATTTATATCCGATATTACAGGTTCACTTAATTTTGCTAAGAGATCTTACATATTGGCCGAGATATATGGTATAAAATCTACTGGAAGGTTGCAAATCCGTATATTATGTATATTGGGGCTAGGGGTAGTATTTACCCGATTTTCCCCAATTTTGACACAAAAGCACACTATTATCATGGAAAGATAATCCTCCAATTTCATTAGAATATCTTACAGATTTCCCGATGTTTTCGGTAAAAAGTCAGATAGAGGCATAGAGGTCCTAATATTGGGTATCTGGTGGCTTGAAAAGTTATATTCCGATTTCGTCTATTTGATAAGTTTGATTTGAAGTTTGACTTTCGTATCCTAATTGGTGCTCTATTTGTCTACTTTAAGTGAAAGGATCAGGTGAAGCTTGAAATTGTGTTATATGAGAAGTAGGCGTGTTTTTTATCCGATTTCGTTCATTTTCACAGCGTGACATAAGAATGAAAATACCAGTACAAAATTTCGTTGAAATTGGTTAAGGCGTTCTTGAGATATGGGATTTCTCCTAAAAGTGGGCGGTGCCACACCCATCGTCAAAACTTTACACGGATTCTTATGCGACCCCTCCGTATCATATTTGCAGCAAGATTTAATGTTTCTAACGTGTTCCTTCAGCGAGTTAACGCACTTCTAGTGGTTTTTAACATAATTTTTGTATGTGGGTGGGCGTGGTTATTATTCGATTTCATTAATTTTTTCAGTATATAAAGAGATGCTAGAAAAATTTAGTTGGAGCTAGTTTATTTATACTTTTTACCAAACCTTTATACCAAATAACACGCTTATATCTTAATTTACTGCTTAGTTATAGCACATTATCTGTTTTCGATTAATGGCATTTTGTGGGCGTGGCAGATATCCAATTACGCCCATCTGCAATACCAACCGTCTTACGGTGACAAAGAACACGTGTACCGAGTTTCATCAAAATATCTTAATTTTTACTCAAGTTATCGCTTGACGGACGGACGGACGGGCAGACAGTCACTCGGATTTCAACTCGTCTTTTCCGCGAGAGTATAAAAATGAAATGTGAGCCGAATGTGAGTGCGCTATCTGTTTGCTCGTAGATTTATTCTCTCGTTGTTTTATTTGCCAAGATTGTAACGAGAGAATAACAATTTTTTTTGGGGTATAACGAAGTCTGACCACAATTGACAAAATGTGTAAATTATAATAACAAATAAAATTATCGCTAGAGCCCGGGAAAGTAGTGTTACGCTTTGAACTTATTAGTATGCTTGAGCACATCTGCACTCATTATTAGAAGATTCTGATTTTGATTCTGATTTTTTATTGTGCATATTGTATGATTAATCACTTATGATTAGCGAAGGTATTTAATTTTTGTTCTGCCCGAATATTGGCCTCCCTTATTGGGGTTTTCTTAGCGGAAAGGCGGATTGCAAAGCATGCTGGGTTGTATTTAAATATGATAGTGAGGCTTAATAATGAATTTAGTGTTATTCGAACCGTAAACGGAGCAATATGGAAGTACGTGGAAGAATATTAATCTACATATATAAAACGGCGGTGTTTCTTTTAATCTGTGCACTCGCAAATGTTTCCACGTTATCCACTGATCGACCATCTTCCTTGTATCTATGGAAAGATAATGTAAATGGAGTTGAAGACACACGACAAATAAATTGGGCACCAGTAGCACATTTGCGAAATTCTGCACGGGTTATTCCAAGGCCTCCATCAGGAGGTAAACAATTGGCAAAATTAAACCTTAAATTAAATAATTACACCAGTTACATTTGATATATGTATATTCTTTTGACAGAAGTCGGCATTGAAGAAGCGAGAATATGGGGTAGACAGCCTTTAAGTGGTGCAGCAGTTGCACCATCGCCAACCGGGGACGTACCAAAATCAGTTGAAGTGGGAGTGCGGTTTAACTTTCAAACTCCACCTCGTCCTACAAATAGGAGGGGAGGCGTAGTTTTTCCAATTAAAAAGCAAGCAAATTGGAGAAGGATGTGACAAATGGGAGAAATATATAAAAAGAGAATGCATAACACATAGTTCATATTTATTACATCATCATATTGGTATGTTTTGTGCCCAAAAAATGTATTAATAACTCGGTAAGAATATATATGTAATCAAAATTCAAAATGTATAAGTATTTATTGTGTACATATATAAACTAAAGGGTGAGAAAATTTTATTTTTACTGGTTAATTTATTTTCAACTAAACGATTTCTTTTAATTTTATTTCCATGAAAGATTTATTGATTTGGATTTTGATGCTAAAGTAAGACGAATGCCTAGATAAATTAATTAGTCGTCCCCGAACCAAGGTGCACTTGGTGCACAAAAAGTGCAATTTCGATTCTGATGTGTTTTTTCTTGGAGTAAAAAATTTCTCTACATGGACTGAATATTTTCGTTTGACGAAAAGTTGTATTTTTAAATTGTGTTCACTCTGTACACCAATTATTGTCAATCATATTTGATTCTTTATTCACGTGTCCAATTTGGAGCGAAAAGCATTGAAAAAATGAAATTACAACTGGCTATGACGTATAAAAATAGTCCATATGGGTAGTGCAGTCATTTAATGTTATACGCGTGACATATATATATATATATCTAAGTAATCATAACGACAATCTTAAAATTTGTTTCTCTCTAAATAAGAATGAGTCATACCAACAGGTAGTCAGATTAGTTCGCTGAAATTATTGATTATTTTCCAGGAATTTACGATTTAATGGATTTCAGTGAGCAAATACAACACTTTCAATTAAAATCCGATCACTTTGCTGAATGTTAATGAAAACTGTTGATTTTTCCTCTGTTGGCTTGAAACAATCTGATAATTTGGCTCTTTAAACCATTATTGCATTCTAATAAGAGGAGTTCCATAAGAGGAGTTTTTTTTACAGTGCTGTCGAAATTTCTGAGATACAAATTCGTAGTTCAATGTCATTTCCTTTATTATTACATAATTAAGAAGAACATAAATATACACATATGAACATAAATGCGAAAAATTTTGGGTTCAAGTTAAGATTTCTATTAAAGTTTATA
Organism: Bactrocera minax; assembly: GCA_021498325.1. Classification (NCBI taxonomy): domain Eukaryota; kingdom Metazoa; phylum Arthropoda; class Insecta; order Diptera; family Tephritidae; genus Bactrocera; species Bactrocera minax. The sequence continues at coordinate 1,697,141 of JAKEEE010000049.1, forward strand.
GAGTTCACCCTTGACAGTTAATCAGTTTTTTCCATCAAAAGACAAAGGGAGTGATGAGTGTTTGGAATAAAATAAAATTCTTTTCGTAAATGAAAACACTGTTTACAAAAAAAACAAAAGTTTCTTAGTACCTTTTTTAAGGCACGAATTTAGCGATTTCATATATATTTTTGTTTTATAAGTAATTTCAAAAATTTTTAAGGAGGAGACGAATATGAGAACTGCGTAGAAAACTTATAAGTTTGAAAAAACTAGTGATTGAGCCTTCCCCTATAACTTTTGAATACTTTTGAAAGTGCGGACTGTTTTTTTTTAGAAAATTTTAGGACCATTTCGAATTGCTTCTGAGTTATTTCGGCGCACATCTCTAAATATATATACATGGATATGCCTTCACCGATATCAGTTTTCTTTTCCTTTAAGTTATTTATTATTTTGTAGAATTTTCTTACGGAAAAATGTTTTCGAAGATAATTTCCATCTATGAAGAAAGTTAATACTGTTAATGGTTTTTCAGTTTTTTTTGTTATATAACAAGATATCTGTAAACCGATGTCTATAGATATTTTGGAATAGAGGTAACTATCGAGAAAGTAAAACTGAGAAGAATGTAAGAAGATATGTGCTAAACATGAGGCGCTCGTCAAAGACGTACGTTAAGTATTGAGGAAGTTCTAAACTTAGACGAGTTTAAACTTAGAGAGTTTCGAAAAAAAATTTTATCTCCAAAAAAAAGATTATACTGCATAAAAATTAATAATTTTAACTGACGTTATTAATGGGTGTGTTATTTAGAACAAACGCATTAAATTTACAGGCGAGGTGCCTCTTATGTGTCAGAGTTAGCCTGTTGCTAGATTTATTAATAAATTAGTATCATACAATGGTTTCATTAAATAAATTTCACATTTAAAACAAAATACTTTGTATAAATAACAATTAATTTCGAGGTACTGAGTAATTTACATCGGAAATATGAAATTTGTTTCCTTAGACTCAAATTAAAATAAATTTTTTCACGTAACGTACTTAAGCAAATTTATTCAATCAATCAGAAACGACAGCTACATGTCAAGGGATCAGCGAAGCATTGCCACAGGTGCAGTGGAGTGTAAAGCCCAGGAAACGAACGACATGCTGAGCGCCATCAATGGTGACCAAAGTAATGTCATCAGTAATGGTTAAATGTTGTTTAAGTGTTGTTGTAGTTGCTCAAATATACATCTTACGTCTGGTTTACGTTGAGCGCCAATAACAGTGCAGATGATTCGCTTCATTGACCAGCACGCATCCGACGTAGGAAATGTTGTAGTCGTATAAAATGATATGTTCCGGAGTTAACTAATTTAGTGCCGATTTGTTGAAGAACTGTCCCAGGTCATTTGGGTATAATTTAGTAGCGCAAACTATTTGCTTTATTAACTAAGAAATTCGGTGTGTTGTGTATCCTTAAAGTTACGACAATCGGGCTTCTTACATTCGAGCAGCTAGTTACAAGCGATTTAATGCGTTCCTGGCATAAAACGCTTTTGGCCGTCGGCGCCATTATATTGATCGTCCTCGCTCAGGTTATTATCAGTGCGCCAGTACACAAGTCCATACGCCTCCAACTGAATACCGACTATGTGCGTGCAATGGGTGCTTACAAGCGCTTGGAGACGCGTTTGCCACGCGAAGAGCTGCGTGTCATCACCACCTTAGGAATTTTGAATGGCGCGCGACATGCTGAACAGCTAATGGAACGCAACTTAGTAGATATTGTGAGGGGAATACTCATTGAAGCTAGTGAACTAAATGATGACGAACTCGTGGCCAAAGTGCAAAATATTGAAAAGCAGCTAACGCGCGATTATCGTGCATTATTGATACTCACTAGTGCCATGGATTTGGTGACAGGTGAGAAAGACGTCAACGACTTCAAGACGGATATGCAGCAAACGCTGCAACAAATTCGAAGACAATCAGTGGGCGATGTTGATGTGGACACCCCGAAAGAAATCATTGAGCAGTCCGAGAAAACCGTTGAGGAAAATAATGTCGCAGAGCGAATAGGAGCTCTACGGCGTCAGATTTTACAGCAAGTACGCGCGATGAAAGCGCTGATAGATGAGAAAGTTACACAAACCTTGGGTTACCTGATAACAAAGGCAGACAAGGGTAGCTTGTTGGAGCAGGCAAGCAAGAAAATCGTGCGGAAACGAAATGCGCTAGAAACTCGGGAGGTGCCGGCTGAAGTCCGTATGGTCAAGTCCGTTTTGAGAGAGGTGATTAACACTTGCAGTTGAGAAAACTTTCTTTAAGCTGTGTTCCAATCACATATTGAATAAATTTGAAAATTTTCTAATTTTAACTATAGTGGATTCCAAAATATATGATTTCGGTATGGGTATATTCCATATAGAATGGAATTCTATTTATTTCCCACGATTACAGAGAGAGAAACGCGACTTTGTGCTACAATGCATTATTGTTGTGCGCTTCTTTCTCCGGAAAGAAGAAATTCTTCTCCACGCTATAAAACTACATTTGGCTTCGAGCGGTTATACCACTGTAAGGAGGTATTCACATAATCTCTTGTATCGAATTCACCTTGTTAATTTAGTTGTTGTTTTTACATTAAAAATTCACAAGAGAGAAACTTCCAATGATAGCGAGCAGAAAACTAACGAATCGTTGAAGGATAGAAACTACGACTGTTCCGCTCCGTTACTTTTTTTGGAGAGTGTTCGACATAAAACTATCTTAGGTCGTAACATCATAAACGGAGGAAGGTGAAAATTTTGTTTTCGTAGAATTTTTTAAAATTCTAAGCCCGAGTATGAACTGAGACATCTTCAAATAGCTATATGCTCATGCTGTCTTTTATACAGTCCCAGTTTAGACCCCAGTAGAGATTAGCTTAAAAATTTATTTTCTAATAACAGTCGCGTATTTTTGCCGAGAGACGTGTTCCATGAGTAAAAATTTTCATTCCGAAGTCCGACGTCTGAAATCAACTTAAGACTTGTAGGCTCTATAGGGCGCACCATATTATAAGCAAAATTGAAAAAAAGAATACTTCAGTATTTATGATATTTAAAGGGCCGTTTCATTCAACCACAGGAGGATTTTCGCAATAACCTCGTAGATGCGCGCCTTGACACTCAGCACAACGAATTCGTAGATGATTCGCTAGAAGATGACCTTACACTTCCGTTAAACGCTAATAGAGTGAGTATTTTAAAAGCGATTTTTTTTATTGATATTGCTGCAATAATTATGGTTTAACACTAATCACGTTTGGTTTTCGCTTATACTAACCGCATTGGAATGTGCATAATAATTTATAAAAAAAAGAAATATTTGTAATTAGAAAACGAGAAAAACTAAAGTTGTAATAACTTAATTTTCATCTAAACTCAACATTAAAGTCTAAGATAGTCATTGAAAATCGCAGCAACCAGAATATAAACAATAATCCTACCATCACAACAACATACGCGACAACAACAACAAAACGAGCAGCAAGAGATAATAAGACGCACAGCACTAGAGCAAAAACCGCTGCAACAATAAATATTGCTCCTAATGCCACGACCACTCAAAGCACCGCCATAATAGAAGTAGATGGACCAAAATTTGCTAAACAGGAAGAAGATGACATTTTAGTGCCAATTGCACCGTTCCCTCCACCAGGAGCGAGTTTGGATACGGACGACGATTTCCCTGATGCCCCACCGCCTCCCGACGCTGTTGGTGGGGGCGGACTGGTAGGCATTATAACGAGTTTGAGTGGAGTAAGTAAGACAAAATGCATTTTGAATATTTAAATTATAAAATTTGTTCACTTTCCAGGGTGAGGGTGGGTCAGATATCGGCGCATTAATTGGAGCATTAACTGGCGTGATTTCTACGTTATTTGGGGTGAGTAAAGAAATATCCATGTAATAGTAGAAAAGCATAAAAAATACTTTATGTACAAAAGTTCTAATATTTATATATATTTCTAATTTTTAACAGCTCAGTTACCGTTATTTATGCTTTTAAAAGTTTAAATTCATGTTTCACGTTTCTAATCGCTCAATCAACGCATTTTATTTCAGCCAGGCGGTTTAGATATTGAATCCCTTATCAGCACGGGAACTTCGCTCATTTCCGGTTTGCTGGCGGTAGGTACATATTTGGCGCGTCTATTAATATTAGCCTTTCGTTAGTCAGGCTCACGACTTCCTAATTAAGTTAAAAGTAATAATTACGTATGTATGAAAAAAATATATAATTTTTCTTTAACAGGGCAACAAAAATTTCGGCACTGTGCTGGGCGGGTACATAGGTACCGCATTTGATGGACTTTCAGGCGGCGGTGGAGCGGTACATACAATTACATTTAAATTTGTTTTTGACTTTAAACTAATCACATATGTTTATAAAACATTTAAGGTGAACAATGGACAATTCATTGGAAATCTGCTTGGCACTGTTTACGCTCAACTCAGCGCAGTACATATTTATTACAATTTCTAATTACCTTCTATATTACCTTTGGCACTTACATACATCAGTTATTTGCACATACAACTCTTACAATCTTTAACTAACAAATTGCTGTAAATAATCGCACGTTAACGTAATTAATAGCTTTTCCATTGTACTCAGTTATTTAGGATTTTAGCTCGTTTTGGTTGTAACACAAAATCTTCTAAATAACATTTCTTTTCTTTTTCTCACTTTAGGATCCGGAAGATGATGACGCTCGTCCGAACCCTTTGCTCTTCGCACGCAATCTCATTAGCAGTTTCGTAGAAGCGAAAAATCGCAAAGAATCTGATGAGGAAGGCGATGATGAGCGGCGCTCTGATTCACGTCACGCACATGGCGACAAACGAAAAGGTGATGCGAGCGGCGGTTCCGATTCGGGAGGCTTCATCAAGCATATCGCTTCGCATATAGTGGGCAGTCTTGTCAATTTACTATTGAATGCTTCGTTGGGCGCTTCTGGCGGTGCATCGCATGCTTCCGCTTCATTATTTGGCAGTTCCAGTCATAAAGGTGGAGGGGGCGGTGGCCAAAAGCATTAACGCTTCATAGTCAAACTTTAGTGTACAAATTATTATTATATTCGACTGGGGATTTATCGTTTTTTTGTTGTTGATACAGCGAAGCAACGTTACATGGATTAGTCGCATTAGTGTAATTACGCAATATAGTTATTCATTTAGCTTCCGCGTATGCTTTAATATTTTAGTAATGTCTACTGACACGTGTTGTACTTTTATTTATCATTAAATATTGTTAAAAAAAACTTTATGTAGCTGACTTGTATGCTGTGGCAAAGTTCACTACAACACAGGTATTACTTTAGTGTTATACATATTATAATTGTTAGTAATAGTTACTAAAGTCCTTTTTTATTTTTATACATTTTGGATAACTATATTTGCCAAATAAAACTTGTGAGATTTCATTAAGCTCAACAGCACTTGAAATAGCTTTCTTTTAGCTATCTCTTAGACATATTTCTTATAACAGTTATAACTTAGAAAATGTGTAACAACTATTATATTATGTGGCATTTCAATAATAAGTCAAACCAAAATCTTAGAACACTTGAACCATGATTATACTAAACATTGTCTATATATATAGACTATCATCATGTATTGATATCACGGATTGATATATTATATCTTAGTAACTCAAAACGAGTTTTTGTTTGTGACCTCTAAACATCGACGATAGAATTTTTGTACACGAACTATTTTGTTTATATATTCATGAGAGGAAAGAAAATATTATAATTCTTATACTCTCGAAGTACCTTATTTTTCCAATACCTTAAGAAATTTATAATTATATCACACATAACCATTATATATAAACCGGAAAAGTTGATGTTAATAGATTGTTATGTAGATTCGGTATAAAGTCAACCGGAATAATGAAGATCTTCCTATTTCGATTAAGGTTGACAAATGTCAGGAGCACCGTTTATGTTTTGTTTTGTTTAGATATTTTTGCTAACGATTTCATAATTTTCAAACAGTGCTATAAGATCATCCCCTGAATGTTATAAACCAAAAAATGATTCGGGAATTACATTTTAAAGGGAATATAATATCGAAATGACTAAATGAAAATGGATATACATATTAACTCACACTTTTCTGAAGTAGCTTGATACAACCAAATGTGCTTAAGACATATAAGTAATATATGAAATGTTAGTAATCGCTTCATATGAATTGCGCCTACTCCGAACTTGAGCATTTAAGTCATCGAAGGGGAAAAGAAGGCGAAAACTCATCTTAACCTATGAGTTTCTTAAAGGAAACGAGTCTAATAGTTTTGTCCACCTAAAGTGTAGTTTTTAACACCTAAAACTTATCGTAATAGATGTAAGGTAATGTGTATAAAAATGCTTAGAATGTTATAAGATATAATTGCGATGTCTCTATGATACTTGGTATACGAGTCCCTTGACATTCTGAGGAGGTTGGTATTGTATATTAGCGAAACTCGCGTTAAGTCCACAAAAGAGCGTTAATGGAAAAAAATCGGAACTATAACTCAGTTGCCTATTTAGCGCCAATACTCATATTCAGGGGATAGAGTAGGTTGAGTAGTGGCTATACAATGTTTGATTTGAGATTTAAAAGTTAAAAGTTAAAAGATTAAAAAAAAAAACAGGAATGATACGGTAAGCCTATTAATAAATCATTTAAAAACTTCGACGATGTGAGTGTCGCTATTAGATACCTGTAACTTCAATTCAAAACATTTCAAGATCTCCTCAAACGCATTTAATTTAAATTTAAACAAATTAATTAAATTCAACGAATTCTAATAATTTTAAATTTTCTATTGTGACTGAACTTAGCCCCTCCTTCTTGTTCTCTATCGTATTTACGAGCAAAGCATATTTGAGGTGTATTAAAATTTATGTTGGCAACGCTTTTATTAATATTTTGCGGTTTGTTCTTACGCATTCCCCTTCGGTACGCACAAAGTTCAGTTCTCTCTCTTATGTTTTAAGCATTTTGTTTTGATTTCGAAATGTCTGTTCAATATACATACGTATTTACATATACCCGTAAGTATGTACTTGCTTATTCATACCAAGCACAACTTTCTCCAACCATCGGCTTGTGGGTATAATCACCCAACTTCGCTTGGCTGCGCATTTCAACCATATTATTTTCTCCATTTCTCTACCTTATATTCATACGCTGTAAAGACTCTGTTTATTTTTAAAAATATTCATTCAAGTGAACACGTTCGCTTATTATTACTTTTTCCCTCAACTGACATCACTTTCTATAAGTTGTCGCGCAAGCGCAATTTGTTGTGTGCTGTTGTAGCCTCAGTTATATATCGGTCTTTCGCAAGTGACTACGACATCCTAAACAAACTTTGACATACCGCCAGTGCATGCAATCTTTAATGAATTTATTCGTCCAAAATTAGTTATTTATTTATAAATCCGCGCATTAAAGTGGTATAAAATCAAGCGTGTCGTTTTCCATTTGCTTTCTTGTTTTTATAAAGCTACATTGCGCTCTCGTTTCATTGCCATTAATCCGTTTCCCAGACATTTGAAGAAATTGGCCAACAAACAGCATTCTGCAATATCGACGAAATATCGGTCAGCGTCTTCAGCGTCAAGCAGTGATTATCGAATTGTGGACACAAAATAAAGACAAATACATACATACGAATGCAATAATTTATATTTGATTAAGCCCCATATGCTCTAATAGTCATCAAAGTGTGTTAGCTATGTGTTGTTTGTTGCAATTATTGTTGTGCAGTCTATTGTGTTGTTGTTATCGTTGGGTTTCGATTAAAAAGGTATGTTCGCAAATCATTTGATTCGGTTGCAGAAATTTTTGTGAATTTTCATTTTTATTATTTACTTTTAATAACGTATGTTTTCATTTATGCGAACTGCTCTTTGCAATGAAAAAGTGTTTGTTAGTGTGTGGTTAAAATTGTAATAATAAAAAAAAAAATTTGTGAACTAAATTGTTTCAAAGAAAAACTGTCAACTGTCTAGAAAGGAGCAGCACCGATGTAAGTACAACTCTTATTTATGAAATAGTAAATCTATTTGTGTATATGTATAAGTGTGCCGATATTCTATATAAGTAGTTTTATATTGGTATAGGACTTTAATTGCTATTGATTCGGGAGAATAAAATACTTCTATAAGCCCGATATTTCGGGCAGCCACAAATTCTTTTGTCGGTGTGGCTACACGAGAGTTTCGACTGTTCTGATGAAGCTCGATCCCAACTAAACTAAATAATAGCACCTTAACAAAAAGTGACTATTTTCTTCAACGTGTTTCGCATGGATATATGCTTCGTTGAAACATTCAGACAGTCGATATTTCGGAAATGATTGGGCACATGTGTGGAACTTGTACAGTTTTTCACAACAAGTAATAGTATTTTTTTAAGATTTTGTGGGATTAAAGTAAACACCCATCCTTTTCACAAGATGATAAAGCAAACCCTTACTGAAGCTTGTCATACTCATGCTCACAATGCCCTAATCCTGTAATATCTGACAGTACAATTTTGCTGAACTTTCTGTTTGAAGTTTTAAGTCAATAATATTAAACAGATGAATAAACACTATTATACCTGAATATCAAACTGATAATGTTCAAGAATTTGTTCTTCGAAAATGTTGTTATCTAAACCAAGTAAACTGGGGCTAAGGTCAGGTGTTGCCCAACATTAGATACTCTCGCAATTTGTAAAAATAAAGGGCAGTCATATTTGACATAAAAATGACATAAAACTTTTACAGGCAAAATTAGGAGTTAAAGAAATAATGAAGTGCTCTGTTCGGGTACTGACGGCTATTCTATACTCCACTTATTCGTAATAATTTAAGGCGTGGAAATATTTCCAGGTACCAGCGAAACGGTTGGTTAAAGAAGTAAGTCACTAGTAAAGCTTTATACTAAAAATGCTACATATAAATTCAATATACGTTATTCCATGAAACTGTGAATGGATTTAAATCAATCTTTCAATATTCAAAAAAATATTTGGTACCTTATTAATCTATACTATACTATATATATCACTACTACGTGTTGCTTTATGCACAAGATATTTATACTGAAATTAACCTACCTATTCATATTAGTGTTTTAGGAAGATGCATTCCATAAATAATTTTTACTACTGAATGACATAATGCTATTCGAAATAATCTCTTTTAATAATATTGAGATATCTTCCATTGAGCTATATGCGACGTAAACTCAACCAAAGGAACGAAATTTAATATGTTGGGTACAATTAGAAAGGCGGAAATCATTACATTAGGTATAGGGGGACCATTTTATTCATATTATGGCTATCATATATGGCTAAGAAAATATGTCCACTTAATTTCATTAGAATATCGAACATATTGACCAATACAAACATTAGAAAATCAAGCGGAAAGTTGAAAATCAATATGTAGGGTATATAGCGGCTAGCAGAAGGTTTGAACAATTTGCATTGATTGCTGACATTAACCTTAAGTGAGCTCGCGAACATATTTAAATACAATTTTACTAATCTAGTTTAGAATTTGATCAATATATTCGACGATTTACGAAAATCATTAAATGTAGTATAATAAATGGGAGCTGGGGTAATTCGCGGACGAATCTCCCGAATTTTTGCCACCAAACCATAGTATATCCAAGATTACACATTCACTTAATTTTGCATATTGATCGATATATATGGTATTAAGCTAACTGGAAGTTTGAAAATCTTTATATTATCCAAGTTTGGCACTAGGACACGTTTTTATCGAAGAAGCACAGATTGATCAATGTTTTCGAAAAAATTTAAAAGTTGTAGTCTGATTTCTACCATTTTTAGATGAAAGTTAGCAATCATGAGAAGCACAATACTATGTTTACTAAATTCTACCCTGATGTCTTCGCTGAAAGAGAAAAAAATAACGTTGAGTTGCTTAAAATCGTGTCACGGGCCGAGACGTACCTTTTTAAACTACATTAAGTTTGCGTAGGAACTATAATATACCAAAATTTATTAAAATTTACCGAGTAGTTCTTAAGATATGAGATTTCACTTAAAAGTAGGAGTTGTACAGCCCAGTCCAGTCCAGTCCAGTGTTTTTATGCCGATTCCCATGCAACCTTGCTGTATTATTTTTGTATTCTCGCAACATATTGCAACAGATTATTGTTCACCTACTGGTTTTCCGTCCGTCCGTGCAAGCGATAACTTGAGTAAAAATTAAGATATCTTGAAGAAACTTTGTACATACGTTCCTTGATAATATGAGAACTTGCAGATAGACGAAATCGAACTAATGCCATGCCCACAAAATTCCGTTAACCGAAGACATATATGATGTGAGCGCGATTCCATCCCTAACAAGTTTAACGTCAGTAGTGTGAAACTTTTGTATCCTTTTGTTGTTGGAAATGGCCCGGCCAGGTCGTCAAAAAACTGGCAAATTTTATGTACAAAACTATTTATGCAGTTGATGATACTACCGCTAGACAGATGTTGCAAGTGTAGGTTTTGGTTTCTGCCCCGTGGTTTAGGTACATTGTCTTTTTGCAAATGCGGCACGTAAATTGGGTTTTCGTTTTAAACTTAGCTTTGACAATGGCCAATATCGTGAGCTCACGGATTTGGAAGCAGCTCTTGGTTTTACAACCATTTTTCTCCTGCTTTCCGATTCGTATGACCCACTCTTATATCCACTGTTTGGGGCAATATTCCGTTACGAGAAATAGCCACCGGATTCGACAAAATTCGATGAGCAGGTCTTACTGGTCTGGTGCTGCTATTGGTGAACTGGTGTCAATGCCGTATTCTGGCTACAGGCGGTTGTTTTTTTCAGAATACATTGCCAATTTTACGCTGGTAACACTGTTCTTTTTCACTTAGTAATGGACGAAGATTAGGACTGACAGGAATTGAGACATTAAGACTTCATCACCTTCAGCTTCATCAATATCTTCATGGGCAGGCAATTCTTCTTCAACATCAAGCCCATTTCCAACATTAGATACCTCTAGGTCATCTACATAGTCCACGTCATCCGCATGTCGGATCGTCTTCCTCATCTAAATACTTCGTCTAAAAATTATACATTTCTGCCACATCAGTATTATAATAATAAATAAATACTTATTCCCATAACCATTTTCTCCAATCAAACAAAAATTACTGCAAGAAACAAAATCAATGGTACCCAATAAAAATATGTGTATATTATTACATAACCAACACAAATTTAATTCTAACTTAACCGTAAATATTACCTAAACTTATAGTGGACGTACGGAAAACTTGATGAAAACATAAGAGTTCACGCAATACTAAGCCTGCAGTGGTTTTCGTGTAAAACCGATTTTTTCCCTAACCTGTTCAGCGATAATGGTTATAAAATTCACAGATTCTATAGTTAATAAACGTGTATGGTATATTGTCGCCGATTTTTAAAAGCTTTATGGAGAAAAGAAATATATACCACAGAAAATCGAAATGGCCTACATGGGCCACATTACATAACTGATGGTTTATATACTTATTCAAAAATCACTAACTTTTTCTGGTACTCTCTCATACAGTGTGAAAATGTGTGAAATCTTATTATCCCACTCCCTATTTATTGGTTCTGTTGAAAACTAACGTACGATAACTCACTAAAAAAAGCACGTCAGAAGCATACAATGTTTGAATAAAGATGGCACGGAAGGGCTGCGTATTAAGCGGTGTAAAAGTTGGACCGTTGACTGGAAAGCGGACAGCGGACTGCACTACACTACACCTACTTCCCATATAACAAAATTTTAAACTTCATAAAACTCCTTTCCTTTACAATATATAAATGGAGCGTCAATGAAGATATCAGAATAAAAATTTGCATAAATAGTGCCGTTAAGTTATGTCATCTCCATTTTCCAAAATGATCGAAATCAGACTATTACTTTTCAAGTCCACAGACCTTAGTGAATATGGCTGAGTTTTTACCGAAATTTTCGGTCAATTTGTGAGTAATATTAAAGAAATTCAAATGGCAACTTTCTCTGATAATAATGTGTCTTATGTTAAAAATTGGTAAAATTAGGTCAACACTTCTACTAACCCCCACATACCTAATATAAAGGTTTTCAAACTTCCGGTTGACTTAATACTGTATATATCGGTCAACCTCTAAGGCAACTTAATGAAATTTATAAAGCATATTTTCCTAATAATAAATCAATATTCCCGTTTGTAAAAAAGTAATATAAGATTTCCAAACTTCCATTTGGTTTTTTACTGTATATATGGGGCAATATGTAATATATATTAGCATAATTAGTTTGTTGGCGACATTGGATAAATCATTGAACCACACACCATATACTACATATAATGGTTTTCATAATTCCAGTGGACTTTCGCTGGTTCGGTTAAACTAAAATATATCGGTTAAATTCTAAATAAATTTAGTAAAAAATAGTAGAGATATGTTCTAGACCATTAGTTTAACCATTTAATTTAATTCCAAAAGTAAATGTTAACTGTTTATACCTTTCCTAGTCATAATGTACCCGTTATAGAGATTTCAGAATTTCCACCTCACTTTAAACCATTTTTATAGGTCAATATGTGTAATATTTTAATGAAATTAAGTGGATATGTTTTCTTAAACATAATATGGCTGAATTTGAATGAAATCGGTCTAGACCTTGGTCCAAACCCCATACCTCTAATATAATGATTTACGCTACTCTGGCTGACTTTTTCCTCATATACTCAATATATCAAATTTAGTCCATTTGGTTGAGTTTATATCGCATATATCTGAATGGAAGAGACCACAGCTACATTAAGAGCGAGAATATTTCGATTAGTATTATATCATTCGGTAGCAAAAATGATGGCACTAATGTGATGAATATAGTGACTTGTGTTAATTATATTGATTTTACTATAAATATCTCGGACATGAGGCAAAAATTAGTAATGAAACTAAGTGTGTATAAGACCTATAGTCTGAGTTAATAACATGAAAAATATAATTGTAATCCATTAAAAATTTGGTCGGTATAATGAATAATGAATACCTAACATTTCTTGTACCGCCTTTGGTCTTGCAAATTGTAAGAGTATAAAATGTTTGCTTACATCCGAACTGTTTCTCGCGCTATTCTTTAGAGAGTGCACGCATTTTTAGTAGTTTGAACATAACCGTTATAAAGGCGGTGGGCGTTGCTAGCATGCCAAAGCATCATAAGGAATGCTATTAGCATCAAGCTTTTAGATCAAGCTTTAGTACATTGTGTTGAGTCGTGTTCCAAGCAACATAAACATAGTGATAAAGAGCATTAAATTTCTCGAAATTCGCTCTCAAATTTAGTTGATACTTGATACTTTATGTGGTATTTTGATTCGATTATGTTTATATTTGACACAAATAATAAAGGAATTATTTAATAAATTTCCATTTTTGAAGCTTTTTGTTCAAGTTATGTTTTTATGTCGCTTATATCCAGGTATGTCGCGCTGTCTCCGGAACTTAATATTAAACATATTTCTGGAGCGGTATGCTGGCTTCCAGGCAAACATTCCATGGCAATTAAAGTTCATGGTAGATGATTCTTGACTATATTGTAGCTGAATGTAGCGAAATCGAAAGTCGAATATGGGTTACCTTATCTCACAAGGGTTGTTTATATTGTTATCGTTTGCGAACTTTGACAAATGGGTTAAGTAGCAACTGTAAATTCCCATCTTATTCAATATTTAGTCGTCCACATAATTATCCGCATCCATGTAATTATCCACAATAATTTTCTATATAGGAATATCTCTAAAATTATGAAAATATTATTTTATTTATTTACTGAAGACATCAATTTATTATTATTGGAGACTTATTTGGAGTCACTTGGAAAAAAAGCTGTAAACATTTATTGACTTGTATGCAAATGATTTTGCTAATTTTATTGTTGTTAATTAATCTAGTGTTGCCAATTGCGAAAAGTGCAATAGAAAACCCCCAAATAAATAACACATGCAAAGCGTAGAAGAGGCAAAGCGTGGGTAGATCTTTGATGGATATAAAACATCTGACGTTTATTAAAAGAGTATTTTGGCAATATTGCGAATTTGCTAAACGAAGGACAGCGTTGCTTCTTAAATGAATTTTTTGCTAATTTAATAGAATAAGTTTTACCAAAAATTAAATTGGTGCTCTAAATAAGATGCAAAAATGCTTTACTCCATTGACATTTCAAGAGCAATGTTTGTGCATAATTTTTTTAAATGACGTAATAAATTAAATGAAAACGAAATGAAGGGTACTTAAAATCAAGATAAAGTTTTAATTAAAAATGATTGGCTGAAGCACGAATATTTAGTGACATATCATTAAATTATTTGGACAGGGTTAATGAGAATGATATGTATGCGGCTACTGAGCTGGTAGGAGGTAATCTGAGAGGCAACTCAAGGGCATTAAATGTAAGCGCAGTCAATAATCTGGCTTTCCATTTCATAGGCAGGTGCTAAGAACCAATAAACAAGTTACTTCTGTGAGGTCAGGATACTGAAAATACAATCATATATCATGTCTCATATTAATTACTAAAACATAATTAACGAGCATTTTTTTATTATAAAGCACGACTTTTTTTTAGAGATTGTATTTGTATACATATATTTTGCAATTTAAGGAAGAGGAGGACTATAATACAATAAACAATTTTAATGCTGATAAACACTAAGAAATACATACATTGATTACCAATATGTCGGCCAATATATCGATTTTACATGCTTAGATGCTAAATCTACAATATAGAATTTACTAATGCCAAATTTTATATTTATTTTCTCAGGCACTATCGACATGCTCAAGCTTTTTCCATTCTCGCAACTGAGTATAATAGTTTTGTTCACCCAACGGTTGTTTATAACATCTAAAACTAATCTAAAACTCTAAAACTAATGATAGATATAGAGTTTTATATTATATATCAAAATGAACACGATGGTTAGACAAGTTGAACTCCGTGTGACTGGCTGTCCGTCTGTGCAAGCAGTAACTTGAGTAAAAATTAAGATATCTTGATGAAACATGATACATGTGGCACCTTGGCACTTTGGCACTTTGGCACTTTGGCACCATAAAAAGGTTGCTATTGCCCATGTGTATACTCGGTCAAACGCCACGCCAGCAAAATGCCGTTAATCGAAAACGTTTAAAGGGCTACAACTAAGCCAGATATTAAGGTATTAGCTAAAACTGTAATTTGATACAGGGCCTCGTAGTAGGGAAGGACATATGTGGTTTAAAAATTTTCATAGTGGGCGGTGCCCCTCGCTCTAATAGGTTTAATGTACATATCTCATTAACCACTAAAGCTAAATAAACCTAGATAACTGTGATCAAGTCTTTCTAGCACTTGTTTATATATAGCGAAGGTGGGTGAAATACTCCAATTAGCACCAAATTTGGTACATGATATTATCCTGATATCCTGATGTTACAGTGTGAAAATGGGCGAAATGGTACTACCACTACACCTGCTGCCGATATATCACATTTTTAAATTTTATCTGATTCCTTCATATTACAGTATGTAGATCAAACATCAATAAAGATATGGAAAAAAACATTGCACAAAGATTGCCTTTAGGATATGCCATCTCATAACTATAATATATAAACTTCAGTGCATATGGCTGACTTTTTACATAACATATCGGTCAATCTGTGAGATATGTTATTGAAATTCAGATATAATCCTCTTTACTATTACTAATTCTAATTCTAAAATATAATGTGCTTTTTCGTAATAAGTGGATAAAATCGGGTTTATATTCCCCTATTCTCCATATACCTAATATAAAGATTTTCGAACTTCTGGTTGACTTAATACCATATAAGTAAGTAAATATATAATATATAGATCAATATGTGTCGTATTAATGAAATTGTAGGTGCATTTTTTTCTGGTAATCGGGACAAGGCTTCTACCAGCCTCCACATATCTAATATACACGTAAGAAATTAAAATTTCCGGTTGGTTTTATAACGTATTATATAAGATATTTCAGTAAATTAAGTGAACGTATAGTATTGAATGCATTATAGTTTAGTGCCGAAAATATGTGAAATCGTCCACGAATTACACCAGCTCCCTTATACCACATATAACGATTTTAGTTATTATAGCAGACTTTATGCGGAATATATCGAACAATGTGTGTGCCGACTTCATAAAGTTGCGCGGAAACATGTTCTCGAGTATGCTTTGGTAATACCAAATTTTGCGCGTGTAAAATGTTCAGTTAAACCAAAGCTTAGGCTTTCCTTCCTTGTTAGATTTATTTTTTAAAAATAAAACTTTAGGAACACAAAACTCAACGGCAAATGAAATTCTAATATTCGGCATTTGAGAACAAAGCAGATCGAGGATCATTTAAACCTTTTTATATCTGTCACGCCGATTCAAAGCATATTGAACCGATATGTTCGGGTGCGGATTTTTTGTTCACAATTACATATATCCTTCGGAGAACCTCATTGAGGCCGGTTCCGCATGTTTGTTTGATGTTGAGATGGTTTTGGATGAAAGTTATGCACGGATCCATATCCTGCGGAGTACTTAGGTAAATGCCTTTGGAATACACCCAATCTTACTAAGCTGTGTTAACTTGTGAAGGAACCTCTCTTGGCATTGCGAAAATCAAGTGCAGTAACGCATATACTCTTCAATCATTCTCCTTATCCTACAACTTTATTTTATCCTACAACCTGGAAACCGATTTATTTTACTAAACTATATAAAAAGCGTACCCAAATTTATTGAAAGGTTTCGGAAATCTCTAATAAATTATGTGTGAACCTTTCGACATATACTATACTGTACTGAGCTATATACACAATCTCTAGGCATTAAGTAGACTCTCTCGAATATTTAATTATTCCAAACCAGCACATATTGCCAATAAGGACAATAAATCTAAATCTAAATTGGCCTGCCTTGTCCAGTGTTCGAGCGCAATGGGTACCTACTCGGTAGGTGGTGGTTTGAAATCGCCTTATCCTATTATGGACAAAAGCTCGCTCTCGCTCAAATTGTTTTTTATTCCAATGAAAATGACGTAATGCTATAAAAATTTAGTTGTCAAACTACGGACTGGCATTTAATGCTGAAACCTTCATGTGAAAATCTCTGTTTTTGTGTTTTTGTGGCCCAACTTTTTAAATATAAAATGTAGAAAACATAAAAGTGGTAATCTTTTGATATTCCACAAATAAAAAAAAAAAAAAAAAATAGCACAAGTTTTAGACTTGTTAACTAAAAGCGGAATATTACTTAATAAAAAGGTGAAAAGAGGTAAGCAAAAACAAAGTAATTGACATACTTTACACATTATATATGTATATACATAAATATATATATATATTTGTGTTTTCCAGTTTAATCTCTGTTGCTCCAGTTCAGAGTGTCACTTGATGTCTTTTTCCAATTACCATACTTTCGCTTTGAAGGCATCGTGAGGGACGTCATTTCACGAAATTGATGTAATCACAACGACCAGCTTAGCTATCAGCTTTACCATCTGACACACACACACGCTGCATACATTTGTGCGTACGCACATTCACTGACTTAACTCAACACTAATTTTTCTCAACGACCTTGAGACTATTACCGGTTTCTTGTTTAATTTTGGTTTTCGTTGTTAGATGGTAAAACTTATGTGCATTGGTAAACACCGCCAATGCCCTAGCTATTGCTGTCAACATATTTTGTAATTAATTTTATATTAATGTGTAAGGGTTTGTGTGTGGTCTGCTTGTCTACTCTTTTTGCGGTTCATATTAAAAATGTTCATCTGTGGTGTAACTAATTATTTTTTCATTAAGATCGGCACTCTAATCAATGGGAATCTGTGAAATAACCTATATTTTATACTAACTAGTCATGCGGTCGGACCTCTGCTAAGTGCTTTACAGGTGTTCTGCTATAGTTTGTAGTCTTTTTGGTTTTGTGGAACATAGAAGTATAAAACCGCTTCAGGACAGCTGATGAACATTAAAAGAACTTTTTAGCTGGTAGAAATAGAGTGAACATAGTGAATAATAGTGTATTTGGATTTTTAAAAAAATTGTTCAAAAACAAATTTATATTTGGCACATTTGGCACATTTCAGGCTTTACTCTTTTAGAATTTGAGCGATTACGCCTTATGAAGTTTATTTCTGTTGATTAAATTTTGCACCACTTTTCCAAGCATATTTTTATCTATAACAGATCAGTCGCAGCTGATTTATCAGCATAATGAAGTCAAATTACATAATCTCGGTAATAAAAATACGAGTCCACTTCTTGATATGGTGCGGTTAGCAAAGTTGGCCTCAATCATCACCTTATTGGTTGAGCTCCCCGTTCTGTGTAACTAGTTGTACTGGCTTAGGCTATATATTAATTATTATTTATATGAGACTTTTGGATATGGATGAATATTTGGGTGGTCTGTTAAAAATCGAAAAAAGGATGAAAATGTCATATAATATCGTTACATAGATTTGGTGTTTAACAATTGCCACATGAATATTCTCAACCAATTTTATAATAAATTATGGTGTTTTTATAGTAAATGAATGAGTGGCTCTTGTATCAGGTAAGATAAGCTGATCTTGTCCTCTTATGAGACATATGTTACCGGTCTATAATAGGAACTAAACTCTATATATGGTATCTACTACTACGAGGTGTGTTCAAAAAATAACGGTAACGATAAATAAATAATATCAAAAATAGTGGAACATTAATGTTGCCTTCAAAATAGTCTCCATTCGATATTGGGCACATATGCCAGCACTTCTTCCATTCGTCGAAACACTTCTCAAACTCAATTTTTGGTATAGCCTTTAGCTCTTTCAGCGATGCGATTTTAATGTCATCTATACGTGTACTTGTAAAACGACGGCCCTTTAAGGTTCTCTTTATTTTTGGAAATAGAAAAGAGTTACACGAAGCCATTTCTGGTGAATATGAAGGCTGGAGCATCGTTACAGTATTGTTTTTGGTCACGAATACACGAGCAACCAACGAAGTGTGAGCAGAATTGAGCAAAAGTGGGCAAAAGCCATGAATTGTTTTTCCAGAAATCCGAGCGTTTGACTTTGTTGTTTGACACAAACTGCGTTGAACTTATAGGTAGTACTCTTTATTGATCCTTTGACGTTGAGGCAAAAGATTTCATAATGTAAAATACCATCAAAGTCGAAGAACATTCCTGTTATTTTCTGAGCACACCTCGGATACTATTATAGTAGTGTCGATGTTCAAAAAATGGTGTACAACTTTGTTTTCTATATTCAAGACAAAATAATGCACACTTCTCATATTTTTAAAATCACCCGGATAATCGGTTGTAATTTTATCCTTAGAAATTATTTTATATGTGTTTTAACAGTTTTTAGTTATTTTAAAACTCGAAATGTTTTCATTGCGGACAATCAGAGATATATAGATATTAGCTCGAGTGGAATGATGACATTATACCAATATAGCCTAGATGCTCAAATATAGATCGTCTTTTGCCACTCTTCTTCTTTCGTGAGTTTTAATTTAAAGTACGCAAAAGTTTTTAAATTTACAATATTATGCAATTGCATGGGTGTGTGGAATTTTCTTCAAATCTTCCTCTCTGCCATTCGCTCGGTTTAATGGTTTAACTGTTTAGGTGTGGTTGGGCAACACCTAGTCGGTTATTTGTTGTGTTGATTGTTGATTGCTTTTGCAGTTGAAGGCGGTATATACCCGAGTACCATCAACCGCTATGAAATTAATTGCATATCTACAAAATTATCAAATGGCCATTTCTAATGGGCTGTTGAAGCCGTTTTATAATTATGAAGTCATCACAGCGAAGATTTAAACAATTTAGTATCCTAGGCAGTCATAATTCTACTAAATGTAAGTGTGTTTGTTCGAAATACTTTTATTTTTAAATCTACTTGCTTTTCTCCTTTATTAAAGATGTGATATTCCTGAAGAGTATTGCTTTCAGAGCAAATTTAGACAATATGAAATGATTGTGAAAAAATATGAATCAATTATAAGGCGAACAAAAAGGGAAACAAAAACTGCTGAACCAAATTAATTACAAAAGGATTAGTTTGGGCATCGGCTTATTTAGCCAGGTAAAAGGCTTCGCTATAAGTTCACCATTTGCATAGATAGGCTGAGAATACCATATGACCTAATGGAAATACGCAAACTTTTTCATCTTTTTGCAACATACTTTATAGAAAATTGCATTGTACAAATTAAATACACCAACATTACTGATCGGTAGTCCGCTGAATGGGTGTTGTTTGATGAGTGTCGGTCGACTTTTCAAAAACGTCCGAAAACAAGGTTTTAGCGAGTATTTTTCGAAATTTGCATGGAATTATTTTCGCTGACTCGTGTCGGCCTCGCACATGATTAGACATTGAGATCAAAGTTAGGCCGAATTTTTAGAACAACGATTTTTCAGCCCATATATTATGGTATATATTATACCATGAAACCTTTCAAAACTTCTTTTTGCATCGAAAGTTCGACGAACTATATTTTTTCCCGAAATCACACTCTGTATGTTTCTTTAAAACGATTTATTAAAATTCACCTTGAAAATCTTATAACACACCAATAGTATTCTAAACATATGTTGCAAATATGTATATATACATGATACATGTGCATTTATGTTTAGCTTTTACTTAGGCCATATAGAAAACAAAAATTTATGCCGAATCAAAGGTGAAGGTTCTATGCGCCCCATTACATACTATTACGCATGTTGTTGTTTTGGTTGCCGCCTTAGCGACACAAATCAATTAGCCTCAATGACTTGAGCAGCTTGAGCGAGGCAAGGACTTAAAGCATTTTCCATATAATGTTGTTTGGCGTCAAAGTTTTAATTGAATTTAAAATGATTGGAAATATATACACATTTACACCACATATTTGCAGCGAATGTGCTAGTATATTAATTGTCCGATGTTATTAAAAATGGTTCTATTTGGGTTTGTTTTGTTAAATAACAGAGTATTTCTTTTAGCAATTGTGCGAAGTGAAGAAATGTATGCTTTTGTACAACTTCATGTGATTTTAGTTGGATCCATTAGAAAATAATTCAACAGAGGAACATTCAGTTACTAAAAGGAATATTTTCATAAAAATAGATGAATTCTTGTATGTGTACTTCCATTTCATGCGCTACGTAAACATTATACGGATCTTAATGGAATTTTCAAGGAATTTTTATTCAGCCCACTAGATGGCGCTGTAATCCAATTATTACTGATAGCAGCATTTATGGTCTGTATTGGACACTATACGAAGTATATGTTTTGTCGGTGGTTGGTTACCAGGTTTTTTAAAAAAAGGCTTAATTTTACTTAATATTATTTTAAAACTTTTTTGGAATAAATAATATTCAACGTTATTGTGATGACGTCCTTTGCCGTTGTACAACTCTACAAGTAACAAATCCCATATTTTGCGCCCATATATACGCAGGCGAATGCTTTTAGGATGAAAGAATTTACAATAAGAATGAAATAGAGTGAGGGAGAGAAGGCGGAAAAAACTATCCACTTTATGAGGTTTACCTCAAATATGCTGCCACTAAAACGGCCAAATGTTTCAAAAAAGGCACAAATCTGGTACAGTGTGTTACCATCTTATGCGAAACAATTTATTACTTTAAGTATGTTTTTGATTAATTTTCAATTATTTACCTATTATTGAAATTCATAAAGATTAAATTCATTAAATAATGATTAAATTTTTATTTATTGTACCAAAACAGTATTAAACTGTATAAAAGTTCCCTATTTTATCAAAAATATTTACCGAACGTACCGCATAAACTTTGTATTAAGTATTGTAAGTAGAGGAAGCCTTTTCAATTTTCAAATTACATTAATTTTAAGCTTTCTTAATATTTTCCATTAAAACACATTATTTCAATCAGGTGGTCTCAGATGTGTGAAAAAATTGCCAACCGTACTATTTTTGTTACTTATATGCCTACACAATGTCCTTTTCTGTCGATGTCTAAAATGAGAAGAGAATATTGCTCTAGGAATTTAAGGGATGTAAGCGAAGGTTAAAAGTGAACGCGCGATATTTCTACTGCCAGATCACTTCGAAATAAATTAATTCACAATGGACAATTTGTGATGTCACATATGTTGTCGAAATACAGGAGATGCTAAGTTTTCAGAAAGCTTTTTTGTTGGATTAGAATATTATAGCTATTTTATTTTTTATATGTTTATATTCAAATATTACTATTATAATTATCAAATATTATTGCCAGAAATCAAGTTCACGGTACGAATTTTTGATTAGCTTGATTGGGATTGAAATCATATTTGATTAGCGCAAGAGGACCAGATTTACAAAAAATATAAGGCTGAGTTGTGTTAACGTCGGATTATAACTGAAAGTCAAAGAAATGTAAAAATAACTTTATTGAAACTACAAGAATCGGTAGAAAACTTAAATAGAAAGGTATAGGTCACTGCGAAGGAAATACTTCTCTACTTTTTTTCGAAAATGGTATGGAAATTAATAATTTCCATTCCATATTCATAATTTTTTCTAAAAAATTCTTTATCTATTTCCATTTATGACTTTATCCAATAGAACATTTATTTAAATAAAATTCAACCGTTTCTTTCGTCAGACCTTAAGAGAGTACTCTATGGAGCGAAATTTATTGTGGAAGCAATGAATAGGTAATCGCCGAGACTGAAGCCTCTTTTGAAATTGAAACATCACGCTAATCGGTCTATCGCCCGTTGGCAATTATATTGGATAGTTAAATCGATTTTTGCTACAAAGCATTTATTTTTATTAAAACGATATACATTTTCAGCCTGCCTGGTAAAGTAACCGTTGAAAATGTCATTAAATGTTTTTAAATTTAATTGCAGCACAAATGCAAGGCATATTTATTCATAAGAACTTGAGCAATTTATTTATTTTTAGCTTTTGCACACAACTCTTAAAAACTGCATGCAACGGCGTTAAATTTCAAACAGTGCTTTTAAATCAGTTCTTATAAAATATTACAAGTTAATACGCATACACAAACAGGTAAATCGTCAGTCCGGTTTTCATTGTTACAAATATTGTCCAAAGGTGGTAATCTACTATGGTATTAAGGCAAACAAGCAGCAGGCAATCAGTGTCATTCGAAAAACAGACATTGATTGTTGTAATTAAAAGGAGTAATTATTTCATATTCATCTTGTAAAAATTAAGAAATACTATAAATGCTGTATAAAACGGCTCACTTACCAAGTCAACCAGTCCAATTGCAAAAATTTAGATTTGAACCTTGTCTTCGCGTGACAGATAAAATTTATATAATTGTTACGTCATGGACTCTTAGACCCTATAAATTTGAATAAATGCCCCACAAAATGAAGCTGAACAATTCAATGCCACAAATGAAATTTACAGAAATAAAAGAAGTAGTATTAATTTTGGAAAGAATTTTGTATTATCAAATAAATACAATAGCAAAATTTGATCACGGTTTTTTGACACTTTTAGATGGTATAAGTATTTCAATTAAATTATTTTCTTGACATTATTCGATGTTTTCAATGTATGTACATAGATATGAGAATATACTAAATTTGGTTTGGACTACATATTCTCAAATTCAATTTTGTTAGCGGAGATTTAGCTTCGGATAAGCCACCCGACTCTTCGAGATGAGTTCGATGTCTGTGGCGAAGTTCGATATTACCATCGCGGCTTTGCAATAATTTTTGAAAATATACATGAATGGGCTATCTTTTTTCTTTCTTAAGAAGTGTGACTCGCCCATCTGCCTTTCGTTGTGTGATATGTTGTGTATCTTAGATCAACTTGCTTGTATTGTGGAGCATTCTACAGTCACAATATGGATGTAATATTTCGAACTGTGTCTCGTCAATAAGGTATCGAAGATAATACAACTTATACCGATTTCTTTAAAATATGATATGGTTTCGTGCAATGAGAAATCTCGAATGCTTGACTTATTCAACTCTCCTCTCTTGGTTGAGATCTTACCTCTCTAATTGGCTTTCGTTTGTTGAAATTGAAGAAACCTGGTATAATTCTTCTGTAACCACCTCCACTTTTTGGCTTCATTTTTGCTAATCACATTAGCCATGTAATTCTAAATCTGGCCTTCAATGGCGTTATGTAAGATATTTTAAAGGATCATCCACTAATAATTGTATTATATAACTTCCTAATTAGTTCACAGTTTGAATATGTCTGCCTGACTTGGAATCCAATTTACAATTCTCATTCAAAATAATTGGAAGTGATTTTGTTGTAATAGATGTAGTTTTATTCATTATTTTTTACAAACTCATAGCTTCGCGTATCCATTACAATGGCATCCGGATGCCTGTTAGAAAGCCTAAGGTATTTTGTAAATAGATGTACAGCCTCGTCTATGATGAACGAAGAAGTTCTTATAACTTACTATTTTGCCATTGCATTTTTATTACTCCTTTAACGTAAAATCAGCCAAATACATTTACCATAATTTCCCTACACCTAGAGTGATGGGAATAACCTATCCTTCGGGCTTTGTTACAGTTGACTTTCGACTTGCCTGAACGGGTTGGGACACTTTTGAATGAAGTTGTGACGTGGTTAGTATTTAACTCATAATAAATGTTTTGTTATAATACTACAAAGCGCAGTAGCTACAACTTCCAGGGAATCCTTCTTTTTTCTAGTATGAACTGCGAAAAACCTATTTGTATTGTTCAAAATACTTTTAGGACAAATAGAACGAGTCTAAAACTCGATGGGTTAATATGTTTCTTAATACCATCAGCTAATTGGACTGATTGGACATAAATAATATTAGTTGGAAATTGCCTTTTATTTTTTATTTCCTAGCGGTTACATATATAATTAACATTAACATTTTTAGGAGAGGGCACTGTTAATATTGACCCCTTATATTTTGTAACTGACCCAAACCTTCAAAAAGCACGTGTATTAATTTTACAACTGTTGGACATGTTGTAAAATTGCAAAATATCCTGAGATTTAGTATTCCGAGCCTCGAAAGTTTTGGTCTGTTGAAAACAACAGATAGAAAAGGTTGTGAACTGTGAAATTTAATGTTTCTGACATCTTTCTTCAGCGAGTTAGCACTGTTAGTTTTTGACATAACCTTTGTATGGGTGGGTGGGTGTGCGTAACATCCGAGTTTTGCAGTTAAATTTGTGGCTTAGTTATAGCACTTTAAAAAATTTCAATTAATGGCATTTTGTAAGCGTGGCAAAGATCAGATTTTTCCCATCTCCTCAGAGCAGCAGGGAACCATCAAGAAATTTTTACTCGAGTTATCGCTTCCATGGACAGACGGACAGACCGATATTCGGAATTCTGTTCGTCGTGGCACTTCAATCAATTACTAATTACTCGGCACATCAATTACTAATTAATTGTACAATTTAATATGTATAACGTTATATAGATTAATTTTAGGTTTTACAAACACCAACGAAAAGTTTTTATACTCAGCGCAACATGCTGCGAGACACAAAACATATGTAAGGAAAATTTTAGAGGTATCGTCTATGAAAATTTGTGTATGTGAAATCTTTGTGTTAAGTGGGCGTCACGCCAACTCACAGCCCACCAATTCTCCGTATGATAATTCAAAGAAAAAAATGCATCAATTGGGTTTAGAGTTTCTTGCGCCTCCACCGTGCTCTCCAGATCTGGTCCCAGCGTATTTTTTCTATTATCAGACTATAGAAAATGCTCACTCATTGCAATACATTGAATAATAAAATCTAATTATTTGTCAAGGAAGGGTGCTTTTCTTTAAAAGGATAAAAAAGTTTCAACCTGCCGATAGCCACACTTGGTGTCATAAGCGGAAGAAATAATTTTAAAATCATTTCTGCAACAGGAAAGCTTTTATCGTATAAGTATACAAATACCTAGACAGTTTAAATAACTTTTTTATTCTTATAAATAGCGACAGCATTAACATATTTTGAATTAAGCGGGCCTCAATGGTAATGTCTGTTTGTAAATTAGGCTTAAATATATAGCAAAAATATTTTCCGTAGTTGAAAGTAAGTGCTTTTCAGTACATAATTTTAGAAGTTATAATAGGGAAAATCATTATTTTAATATCAAGGCAAATAAACAAAAGTTTATTAATTATATAGATAAGTTCCAAGGGAAAAATTACATAAAAAGGAAATATTATGTAAAACATTGAATAATTCAAGTATGTACTTCCATGCTTTTTGGTAACATTCTGTAGCAAATAAATATGAAATTGGCTCTGCCAATTATCAACTTACTCTCTTAACACCATCGAGCTGACCACAAGTGATGAATGAGTGAGCTCGGCAAAATGTCTCGCTCTTGAGTCGAACAGCCAGTCCCGTTTTTTGCTTGTGTCAGTGGATACAATATTAAATGAGCTGTGAGCGCTGCGCATGCGCACACAACTGCTTCAGAGCCAATGCGCAATTCGCAGCAATCAAAGAGCGCATTTAAACGTTTATCCATAAGCATGTGCCTGTGCCTGTGCCTTTTGAGAGAACCATTTATTTGCTGTTAAAACCTTTTTTGTTATTTTTTTTAAGTCACTCTTTTTACACTACTTCACTGCTCTTTGGTTAAGTTGGTTTCGACTCGAATATAATCAACTTGCAAATAACCGGCAATTGGAACTGTGCCTGCACTCCTTCCGCCACCTAACCACACCAATCAACATGCAAGCGCATTCGCTTATCCACCCATGGTAAGTTAAGTCAATGTTACTCTTCGGCACATTCGTGCTCCTCTTGGACGCCTTGTAGACGGTGTAAAGCATTCAAACTGCGCCAGCTACTGCCAGCCACCAAATACCCAAATACAATCTGCCAATTGCAAACCAACACCAGCTACAAATGTAAATGGCAATCAATACACAAATACACTCACAACAACATATGCGCATGCTACATGCATTTACCAAAATTGCCTCGCATAGTAGTAAACATACATACAAAATACACAGAGTTGGCTTGCACCGCTTCTACTCTTGCCCGACTAACTTGCCGTCAAGGTGTCCGCTGTTGTTGTTGTGCATTGTATTTGGGGGCTGTTGTAAGCGATTTTTGGCCACTGCTAAATCACCGAAGTCGCTTTCGTCTGCAGTCATTTGCTTAAAGTTAGTGAACGCGCTAATATCGTGTGCGTCCTGTTATATCGCTAGTGTTGCCGTAGCTGTCCGTTGTGCCGACGTTTAGAGTGTGCTTTGATTTTGTGGTACGAGTTCAGTTCATACAATCATTTTCATTGTTTGCAATTCATTTTTTGTGGGTTTTCTTTAACCTGGAATGCAATCCATATCTGAGTCGTAGGCTTTTACCTTCAGTAATGAAAATAATTGCTTTTGAATTTTATAATTACTTGTCTGCTAAAATTTTTGGCTAGTATTTCTGGTGAAGTGTAAAGAATGAAAGTAGTTATATATATCTATATATATATATATATGTATGTAATAATACAGCGGATTATATATTAAAAGTGCAGGTGGCGAATGTTGCAGAACTATATTTAATGTGATTGTCATTATTATCTAGATGACTCTGCGCAGTTCTTAAATAACTATCTGGAATAGTTCTTACAATATTATAATAATTTGTATATGTTTTAGGTCAATCTAAAATCTTTGATTATTCGATAATAAAAAGCGTTCGTTGTGCAGTTCTCCATTTTTTATTTCTTGAGCGGGAGCGAGTTCGTAATAGTTATGTTCAAAGTAGAAATTAGTGGAACCACTAAATATAATAGGCTTTAGAATCATAATATGTGAAGATAAATGCGTAAGCTTATAACTGCGTCAATCTTGTTTCTTCAAAACCGAGCAGTAACCTTGTTTAACAAAAATTTTTTTGGACCTGTTTTATCACTTCTCCGTCCAATTCCTTTAGAATATTATATTTCTCAAATATCATCCATTATTGAGGCTGTTTATTGCCAATAAATACAAAATTTATACAGCACAATTTAAACTTAAGTCTATTTAAGTTAGTTAGAGCTTTTTTTTTTGTTCTGCATGACTTATTCCGAATTTAATTCTTCCTATCCTAAATAATAACTTAGAATTGGAGTTTTATAACTGCAATGGAGTAAAAAAAGTTTTTGTAAAACGAAACATACCTTTACTAACTCAAATCGACTTAAGCGACTTTCACATATTGACAGTGAATGTGTTTCCTGAAGAGATAAACATTTGCATCTATCTATTTGGAGCGCTTAGGAGAAAACTTGTACAATCTTATATTTTTCAAAAGCATGTTGATAATTCAAACTTATATATATATTATACTTATATATATACTTATACTTATATATGTATTTATATTTATATGTATGCATGTATATATATATATATATATAAATTCAATTATTATTTATTATATTATAATAATTATATATATACATATGTTTGAATATATATAATTATATATATGTTTGTATGTAATTACGTTTGTATACATTGATTAAAATATAATACAACCCCTCAATTATTTATTTGTTCTTATCTATTTTTCCAGATTCTCTTCAACTCTCTACCTTCACCCGCACATAAATACACACACCTCTGAAGAAACAAACTCTAGTAAACCAAACATAAACAGCCAAAAAATGCAGTCACCTCGGTGGAGTTTGAGTATTTTCCTCGTCTTTATCATTTGTCACAGTTGTTTGGCGGTGCCTGCCTTGCGTGTCAAACGTCAACGAGATGATCTGCTCTCTCTGGAGGCGGATAGTGCGGATGCAATCAATAGCGATTTGAATCCTATCAATGCAGAGGTAATAAACCTTAGATATAAGAAAATTAAGTGGCGAAAAAATGGCTGAAATAATTCGTTATGCAGCATCATCAAGCAACAGGCTTGCCCCGTGGCAAGAGCCGCATGCTGCATGTAAGCGACTGACCATATTTTCGTGTACTGCCACAACTGGTTTTTTCGACAGCTGACTTTGTACATACACATATTTGTTTGTATGTAAGTGAATGCATATATATTGCATTTTGCTGAATGTTGTTGGTAGTGTTGTTCGGTGGGGGTTATTTGGGTGAATGTTTCGCCTTTGTCCGTGTTGTCAACGTCATCGAATATGTTTGATTGTAAAAGAAGGAAACGCTCAGCTCGCGGTTTATTGCTGACAAACAGTTACAATTACAAATACAAATTTACATGTATCTGTAGACTTGTGTGTAAATACAAGCACCTTATAAACATTTCTACATACGCGCATACATCGTGTAGCACTTATTATTTGCACTGCAGGAAGTAAAAATCTTTAACTTGCATTGTTATAGTGTTTAGTGCGCTACCGTTATTTTGTTCGTGCTTTGCCTAAGATTTCGTGAAAGGTGTGCCACATTTACTTTCTTTCACTTTTTGACGATTTCAAAGTATTTGTACGAATATTTTGATATCTAAACATAACACCGTAGAGTTTATCATTTATAATATGCAGTCGTATGTAAGGTGGTGCGTAAATTTATAAAAAGTTTTATACATATTTTTACACACACATATATAGACATTTCGACAATCGTTGCCAGCTTTGTTTTTAATATAAGTGGAATATTATTGTGCTAATTTGATACTAAGATGATGATATTTTTCAGCTAATACAATATTAGGGAATCATTAATTACAAATTAAAGTTTTTTTTTTAATTTTTGACTATATTGTAGTGTGTTTAGGACTATATTTGGCCAGTTAGATGGTAATGGGGTATTGAAGTTTGTGCGTGTGTGTTTCTTATATATTCTTATAAAAATGTGTTCTTATATAATAGAATTTCCGTGAGGAACGCCTTACTATTAACGTTCTTTTTGAACTCATTATATATTAGTATCAGTATAGCTGAAAAACCTGCTGTACAATAATCTTGTCTGACTGTACAGCTATTACATTTGAAAGTCTTACAGGTAGGTCTAGGAAGGAAGAAGATCTTTCTACTTTTCGGTATAATTTCGGTAATACCAATTGTTTTTTGTTTCAACATAGGCTTCTTTTGCGGCGATTACCTTTTCATTGTCGCTAAATTTCTTTCCAACGACCATTCATTTGAAGTGTGAGAACAGGGACTGTCACTGCGGCCAGAGCCGGAGCTTTTTGTGAAAGAGTAAAGATTTTCGTGGTGAGGTTTTGCCTCATTTCACCAACATTTAAAATCATTAGTGAATATTTTGATGTTTTCCACTGTAACATCCACTTTGGACGCCCACTCTT
This sequence comes from Bactrocera minax, assembly GCA_021498325.1. NCBI lineage: Eukaryota > Metazoa > Arthropoda > Insecta > Diptera > Tephritidae > Bactrocera > Bactrocera minax. The sequence goes on from JAKEEE010000049.1 coordinate 1,727,479, forward strand.
TAATAGTTTTCGGTGCTCATGTAGCCTGTATGGAATTTAGCAAATGACATAGGAATGGTTGCTTTGCCTGACACAGAGCACGGATAACACTCACAAAGCCAAATAATGTTTCACTAACGCACAGAATTCCTCTTTATCCAGTGTTTTCAAAAGACCAAAACTTGCGTCGCTCAAAATGCTATATCTCACGAATCAATTATCCGATATGTGTGTGCCTTTTGAAAGTTAGGTCTTACTACAAAGCATTTGCATTAATTTCTAGTGGTCGACTCTCATAGAAACGCTTTTAATTTTGCGGTCTACCTGGTCTATCTATATGTCTTTATTAGAAAAGCTTCTTGCTGCCGCTTTGTTTTAATTGGATTTAACATTTTTTTTGTTACTAGTAAAATTATTTTTATTTTTGTTGGTATTCAATAACTATATTTTAAGCGTCAAATATGTTAAATAGTAAAACAGTCATAATTTTTAATAGACAATATTAATTTTATTGTTCAGTGGTATATAAATACAGCCTGCATGATTCTTATTACTGTAAAATATTTTTCGTCAATGCATTTCATTTAGTCAATAGCCACTGACATCAAATTTATGGCAGTCTCGTAAATAAATTATTTTAACTAAGTACACATATGAAAGTCACGTACATATGAGTATGAATGCATGGACATATTCGATAATAAAATAAAAATATTGAATCACACGAAACTCAATCATAAAAGTCATTAACACCTGTTGGTCAGGCACAAACCATTACAACAACAACCAAAATAAATATGCGCTATTTCGATACATGGATGAAAACAGTAAAAATACATAACTGCAATTATAAGAAGAGAAAAAAAACCAAACAACTCACGCACGACCTTGACGCACACATGTACATCTATTATAGTACAAGAAGAGCAAGACAAAATTACACGAATGCTTTGAAATTTTAATTTTTAGTCCAACATTGAAAAGCTAAAATAGTTCTCACACCAACCAACAAACTTAACGACATTAAATTTAAATCAAATAAAGATAGACACGGTGAATTTGGTGTATGCTCATGTGTGTAACTATGTAAATAACTGTCTAAGCGTTGAGCTGACCAGCGATGGACGCAACAACGACAGCGCCATCAAAAGCGACCTATGACAACAAGTACGAAAATTAAAACCAAATAGTAAAGAGCAACATACCAAATATACCTATGGTATATGCATATAAAATTGAAAGTGAATGAAGAGAGATATTTGGATAAAAGAAAGGAGCATAAAGAGTGCAGAAATGCATACCTGTTGAGTGTAATGTGATTCAAGCGCGTGAATGAGTCCATTTGAGAGCAGAAACTGTATTGCTTAACGACATTTTTACCAAACCAAACACATATAAGCACATTAATATGTTGAATTAAAAAAAGCAAAAACAAATTGGCTGGCACAAATATTATAAGATATTATTATGTAATTTTTTACGATGACTCACTGGACAACAATAAACGCCCACAAAGTGGTAAGGCAACTAAAACGTATGCAGGTATCGTTAAAAATCGAGTAGTAGAAGCTATAAAATATGCTGAACTTAAAGCGTAAGATATAAAAAAATGATCATGATGAAAAATAGTAATTAACTCTAATAATATAACAACTCTAACTTTAGAGTTTAATTACAAAAACTCGCGTATTTTAAGCAAAATTCCCTACATAAATGGCAATAAAGTGTTTAATGTCTTCTTTTATGCTTTAAATACTAAACGAAAAGCAAATGTGAAGTAGTTCTGTTCATATTCCTGTTGCGTATACGCTGCGCCGTCTCTTTTGCTGCGTCTATGGTGTAAATATTATGTAATGTACATAAGTAAAAATAACAGAAAAACTCTTAACGGGTTCTTAAAAATACTTCGCGCTAACAGCTAATATTACATAATAAATACCAATTATTAACAGTTAAGTATAGCTAATTATTGTCTGCTGTTGATAGTGGAAAAGTATTTTTGTATTTTTGAAAATTCCCTTCTCTAGAGGCTGTCTATCTAATATAAAAATTATTGTATTCGTTGCTATTTATATGGTGTATAAATTTAGTTGCCCCTTAATATTTAGCACTAAATTTTTTAATTTGATTGTCAATGCCTGTTGGCTTTATATGCTGTAGGCTTTCACTTTTGAAAGGTTCAAACTCGGTTTCAAGCATTTTTTTTGTTAAGGTTAGAAGGTCATTCCTCATGTGGCGCAATAGTCAATACGAAGTCAATAATATATACATAATAGTATAAAGTTGAGGTATTACACGTAAGCTACAGAATATTTAAATAGTAATAAAACATATCGCTAAGACATTGGTGTGTTGCAATCAGAACTTAGGAAAAATCTTAAATAACAGAAAATTTTCCTAATTGCTTAGCTTTTCTGCAGAAAGGCTCAAAACGCCGAGTGCCTCTACTTTTTATGTCCGCTTCAAAAATTTATACTTAATTTCACTAAGCCTTTAAACAATTAAAATAAATGAAAAGCACTAAACAGTTATATATTTATTAAAAATGGTAGTGTTAAATTAATACACGTATTTAATAGAGTAATTTCAGGAAGTTAATTAATATTAATTTAAAAATACGTCCTTTACACCCTATTTATTATTCCTTGAGGTAGTTGTTATACTAATCCAATCCGGTTCCCATTTGGGTAATCAAGAATATATAATAAATTACTTTAACACAAAAGAGCAATTTACTGTTTACAAAATTAAGATATATTCTTAATAATCCCCCATGCCACCTTGTGAAATATTTTCAATGAGAGAAGAAAAATGTTAAAAAAAGAACAATTAATAGACCAAGCAGATTAGTTACTGCTTAAAGAAATGTTATGAAATCAAAAATGCTTTAAATAATACAATAACAAATTACAAAAATAGTATTTGCAATATGAAAAGTGTACGATAGGATCAAAACGTTGGTGCCGACATGTTCTATATGAGAATGGGTTTCAAAAAGTGAACATAATTTTCACAGAAATTAAATTATATACATATAAGAAAGGTATTTAAGTACCGTTTTGTAGAAATACAGCAAGAAACAATAGCCACTGCCTTGTAAGCTATAAAATTTTTTCTTTACAAAATCGGATTGCAGTCAAAACATTTTTGTACTGAAGAGTTAAAACAGCTGTCAAATATTAATTATTCAAGCCAAATTAAGCACATTCGTACACAAAATACGTTGACTTTATTAGCATCTTAATTGATGCAGTTAATTGACCTTTTTATTACGCTTTAATAATCCATCCGCCGAAATGTAGGCAACACTATTCGTTGTCAGTTATTTTTTGAATGGAACCAAGCAAGGTCTATTGGAGTGGTGATCACTGAGTTTATAATAAAAGGGAGATATCTGCCTAATTAAACCGTTTCAATAAAATCAATGAGGTAAACATTATGTTTATATCATTGCTGTTTAATCATTGTAAAACTCAACTGAACACAACTTTGATTGAAGATATTATTTTCGCATTACAAAAGGTAGTACTATAAATATATCTGCTTTGAAAACAAGCCTAATGCTCAACGAAAAACGTTAAAAATATCACACAAAAATAGTTGAGCGAGTGTTGAAATATGATAGGCGAATGCAGTTTCATTGAAAGTACGAACAAAACCACTAGAGTTTCAGTATGAACATCCGTGCCTCATGTGATGTAAACAGATCTTAATAAATTAAGTCCAATTCACGAGCTCACGAAAGGTGCATTCTTTATACAGGTTGACCATCGATAAGCGAGTTTGTATTTCTTAGTATGCCATACTAATAGTTTACTCCGTTGGTATTTGTGAAAGAATGCAATTGATATATTTCAAAAATGTAATATTTTATAATAACTTCAATGTCAGTTAGGTCGACTAAACTTCGCCACCTTCAAAATCACAAACAAATTGTATGATAATTAAATTCTAACTAAAAGCATAACTAAATGAGTGCGATTTGTTAATTACATACATATTTTTATACAAGTTAGCTCGGGCTAATATTAAGTAAATATGTAATATAAATTAATGCGTATATTGGTTCCATTTGATATTTTATTTTTAAAAGCTTTAATAGTAACCAGTTTTATAAAAGACAATGCTAGGTTGTGACATTCGCATCATATCGTCCACATGCCTTGTTATATAATTGTACAACTGAGGCGCCAATAATCAGTTAAATGCTGCGCTATGAAACGCAATTTTTATCTTAAATAAAACTTTATAGCAATGTTAATTTGTTGGGCTGTAAGATATTTTTTGAGATTAGCAGATATCAAGTTTTCGTTTGTCATTTTGTTTCATATTATATATTTCTTGTCGCTTGTGCAATTACTTATATTTTAATTGGGTCAAGTCGAACGCGAGTAGCGCATATAATAATAAGAGATGGATCGATACAAAAAAAACATATCAAAGTGTGAAAAAACTGAAAAATAAAAGAGCTTAAATAACATATGCAGTTATGCACAAATCATGGTTTTTCTAAATGTGTGTAAACTTGAAACCGGATTTATGTAGTGCTGCTGGAGGTGATATGACATAGTCCAACTACAAATCGGTCACTCACAATTTCGTTAAATCAGTTGGTGAGTTAGTGGTTACTTCGTATCCATTCACCAATAACTGCTTGTTGATAGAAAAAAAAAAACAAAAACAACTAACTCAATTTAATGAACTTTGAACTGAATGCATATTTAGTTAAATAAAAAATTAAATGTGTTAAATACACTAACAGTGTTAAATACACTGTTAGTTGCATAATTGCCAGCAGCGATTAGCTGAAAATTGCTGCAAAGATTTTGCATTGATTAAATCAATATGTCAGCAGAATTGCAAAATTGTGCTGCGACCTTAATCGCTTAATACTTGGCTGGGTCAATTGTGTTGCCACTTGCATATTTTTAGCGGCAATTAAAGACATGCGTTTATGGCTGTAACAAAGTGCAAATGGCAACGATTTTATAGCAAAAATATTTGATTATGGCTTTTAGTGTTTTGCATTTTATAAAATAACTTTTTTGTTATTTAAGAAAAGATAAAGCTTACACAAATACCAAAATTAAAAAGATGTTGAGCCATGTGAGTTCAATCCGAAAACTTTCTAAATGCAATTCGATTTTTATGGCAATATTTAACACAACTTTTGATTATGGTTTTGCAGGCAGTTTCAGGCGATGATCTCGGGCGCAATAAAAGAAAATTACCCGATGCGACACTCGAAGCGAAAAACGCTGTTCTGGGATTTGTCTTTGGTGTAAGCTTGTTTTTCACATAATTTCAGCACATACTTAATAATTTTATTGCACAGAAAATCGACAACTTCCTCGACACCAAAACACGTGTCATCGAACAGCTGGATCGCGCCAATATCGAGAAGAACAAGCAGTGGGACATTAAGCAGCCCGTGCCAATTAAGGACTTCCAAACGCTCGTTACCGCCGTAGTATCACCCAAAATACGCACACTTGGAAATATTGCCAACGATTTGACCACTGGCGTGCTGACTACAATCACCGCTTTCAGCGGTTCTTCAGCCGGCAATGGTAATGCGAATGCAAATGCCGGTTTGGGTAATATTGTCTCAAAGTTCCTTGGCTTCTCTGGCCCTATACTGCAAGGCTCTGCTGCTGGTCCTGCTGGTGGCGGCACAACACCCGCGCCAGATTCGGACGAGGCTGGCTATTAGTCGAGTTACAAGTGGCTGCTGTGATGTTAACTAAAGCACATGTATATATGTGGAGACATATGCAAATATGTACATATACGTATTTAAATATATATTTACACATCTTCTTTTGGCTATACAATTCAATGCAGAATTATTGCTAAATACGCGCTGTTATTGAAATATCGATCCACCCACATTTTAATATGCACTTTCACCGAAAGACAGACACATATACCTAAAAACATATACAGAGACAAAGCGCACACACATACTCATACATACATGCATACAGCGAATATAATACGCAAAATTCCAACAATACCATAATCCATACAAACTTTAAAATTATTGTTTTCTTATTACCCTTGAACATACTTATGTGCATAATGTAAAGTTTTTTGATTTACGACTAAGCTCTCTTTAAACTCTGCTTCGTATAATATATAATATCTACGTAAAAGCTCTTAAACAACGGTATATTAGTAATTTTACCATGTAAGCAACCATTGTCGATTTGATATTTTACAATTTTCGCAATATTAGAAAAAAAATATGTTTATATAAAATTTCTGTTTTTTTATTTTTAGTTTAATTTAAGTATTTTTTACGTTCCCATTACATTGTAAACCACGTCATTAATAACTGTAAATAATTGTACAGGATTTAAATAAATCATTCGATATATATTTGGTTTTCTGAAGCATGTTTTTGTTATTTTTTTCCAATTGAATTTTAAATATTATAAAAAATTTACTTTGTTTGTGTATCTGTAGGGGTTGTGTATTGAGGTACATCTGTACATATCTATCTATTCGTTGTTTGGGAAAGGCACTTCTTCAACTTAGTGATGAGAGTTTTTGTTACTCTTAAAAATAACCAAAAATTATTGACTGAAGTTTCAGTATATTTTGTAGCCGATTAGTAGTGGCGTTTATGAGTTACCATATGTACAAATATCTATTATCATCTAGAATATCTCGTGTTAGCAACTAATTCTAGTTAATTTTTAAAATATGAATAGAGTTTTGACTGTGGAAAATTTGGAATTAAAAACGGTAATCTCTATGCAATGCAACATTTAGAAACCCTTGATTCGCGTACTATATTTTTTATAATAATTGTGATTTTTCCAAAATATTTCTAACTACAAATTTAAATCTAACTACAAAACTCTACAAATTTTCTATAACAATACAAACAATAAATAAACAAATTATTTAAATGCATATATTTAATTTTAACAGGTTTAAAGAGTTATAAAAACGAAAATATGTTTTAATTTGTAATAGAAATATTTCATTCTACACAAAAATTTTAAATATAAATTAGGTTCTATTGTTTTTCCCGTAATTACTACTGAACATTAAAATTTTATATTATGTTCCATTTTGAATAAAAACTCCTTGAGATTTCTTTCGCTCTTTCGCCATTCTCATTGCCTCAAACAAACTTCGACAACGCTAATATATATTTCGAATATGGTATGCTAATATTTCCTCCCTCTTGTTTAATAAATTAATTGAAAACTATGTACTAATATTACTGAATACTAATGTGCCTGATTTTTGTAAGGAAGTCCAAGTGACGTGATACCGAAAAGTTAAAATTTTCAACATCAGAACTTAGTGCCAAGAAGCGTGTCATATATAAGATAAAGGCGTACATAATGTTAATAATTTTTGAAAATCGAACAAAGTCTCTGAAGTTTTTGGCCAAGACTTTTCGGTTTTATTAAATTAACTCTTAATTGCTCAATTACATTTCGTAAAGCAGTCGTTTCTCAAGTTGGCTATTTGTGCCGTTGGTCTATTTAGCTATTGTGGACTTTAATTTCTTTTAAGATGATAAATTAAAATGATTGCTCTCTCTCCAATCATTTTTGCGATATATGTATTTATTTTCAAATATTTCTATAGTATTTCCTAACGTTATTATATTTTGTCATCTATTTTGGTTGTAAGAATTTATATAGTTTCCTTTTAATATTTTCAGTTAGCTTTGCTGAAGACCAGCCGTCTAATACGTCCATCCCGCGCTACTGGCAACTCTAACAATAAGTATGACGATGTACCGGAATTCGATAGAAAGCAAGTATCTTTGGACTTTCCTGAAGAACTTTTCAACAAGTCATTTGCAACTTTAACAAACATCTCTAAATCGTTCTCAAGGCTTATTATGGTGAGTTTATAAACGAAATTAAAAGCATGCTTTCGTAAATCTGTACACTTTTATTAAGCTGGGTTGCTAGATAAGCAAAGAGTTACATTTGCAAGCTTAAGTTGAAATCAGTATTTGACTGGTGTGGTAGCATACTAAAACAAGCTTTTCAACATAAAGCTTTATAAAGCTCACGCCTCATGTGTAGTTGTTGTGGAAGACAACAGTAATCATAAAATAGATGTTAATAAGATGTTAATTTAAGCACTTTCAAAGCTTTTTAACACCTGGATTAAGCCCATTATGCTAACAGAGATTTTATCTCTGTATTTTTATGAAAAAGTCCAGAATAATGAATTTGAATATCAAAATACATGCTATAAGTTACGGTATATTTAATGGTACTTTCAATATATGCCGGGTTCAAAATGAAAAATCTGCAATAATATTTAGTGGTATTCACATTACCATTTAATATTCATTAGGGAAAAAAGATTGCACTTATTTTATCATTTTGTCTCAATATTAAACCGAGAATCATTTTCAATATTTTTCTTATAACTTTTCTCGATAAAGTGTAGCTTTTGCAAAGTATGAACAATAACCATTAATACTCTGACTACTACTTCTATTTATTTCAGAATTCTGCTCGTCGTTACTCACGTTTTGTTCTATTCTTCAAGCCCGTATTTGGAGACGCTTTGGTCGTCAAAGGATGGGAAGATCCGACTACAACAACAACTACACCAAAACCAAAAACCAGCACAACTTCAGCAAATCCACTTGATTCGCTTAATGAAGTCTAAGTTTTTCTTGTTTCATGTAAACTTTAAGCGAATTTTGTAATTTGATTCACGAATTTGTTTTTGTACACTTATATCTTTTATTGCATTACAATTTCAAGAATATATTTATGGATACCATTAAATATGTAGAACATTAAGCAAAATTTAAATAAAATTAATATGTGGTAATTGGTTTATGCATTTATCGGTAATATTTAATAAAACATAATTAATTAAAACTTACATTTCTTACCAATGAGGCCAGGCAGTCAAAACTTCCATAAAATCAAAATGTAGTATTCAAACAACGTCGTCCAACTATCGTTTATGAAATATTTATTATTAACTCTTGTTACTCATATTTTTGAGCAACTAGCTCTGCTCACACCAATTTTTCTCTAACCAGACAGTTAAAATAAAGAAATACAACGTTCTCATCTAATTTAGAGATTTTTAATTTGAAATTATGTCTATGTATTTCCAGGACAATAATGAATGCATCATAATAAAAATGTAATGCTCAGCGTGACGACAGGAATTTTTTTCCGATTATCAGTCCGTGCAAGTGATAATGAATATTTCAAAATCGAGTACAGCTCTACTGTTCCAACTTCAGCGGAAATATTTCATTTCTCAATTTTATGATTCAGTGTAAAATTGGAGGAAATAAAAAACAATCGTCTCTCTAAAGAAAACGTTAAGATTAACTATAAGGATAATATAGCAGGTTTGTTTATAAGATATTACTTGAAAATTTTGAGTATATTCTTCCATTGTTATTGTAATTAAACATTCATATCTCACAAGTTACTTGACCGATTTTAACAAAATTAGCTTTAGAACATTAACTTTACGTCTTCTTTGTTTAGTTTCAAATGAACGAAATCAGAATGAACCCAGGCTCATCTTCCAAAGGATGACATTTTCAGCCTTTCATCTTCAGCTTTTTGTATAAATTAAATTAAGTGAAGTGAATAAGTGTCTCGAACATACTGTAGTTTGGTGTCAAAAATCCATGAAGTCGGACCATATGTTCCCTTAATCTGCATACCAGGTGTGTTCAGAAAATAACGGGAATGTTCTTCGATTATGTTCTTCAACTGTGTTCTTCGACTTTAATGGCATAGTGCATCACGAATTCTTGCCAATCGTGCTATTTCCAAAAATAAAGAGAACCTTAAAGGGCCGTCGTTTACCAAGTACACGTATTTTTGACACACTCAATCTATTTATAGTAAATGTACTTGTATATAGTATATCTATATTTATGTTTATTAGCTCACTACTGCATTGCATCGCGACAACTTCAACGTGTCTCAAATTCTTGGCAACTCAAAATATAAGTATATAAGCAAATAGGGTCGCTGGAATAAATTTAAACAAAAATAATATCCGCATTTGTAAATGTTGCAAAACTGAAGAGGCAACTAAAAAATTAAAAGTAAAATAATATGCAAAGCAACACAAATTGTTATAAGAAAATTGCAAGTGGCCATAAACTTGTTGCGAAAACGGATGTGGAAGTGGAAGTGGAAGCTGGACGCCAGGCAGTTAGGAAACTGGAGAACTGAAGGCAAAAACGGCGACAGATACCAGCAGCTGACAGCAGCGATAGCCAATGGCAGACAGCACGTCCGGCGAATGATGGCATAAAATAGTTGTAGAGAGTTGTAGTGAAGAAAAAAATTTACAACATCAAATTTAACTTCAAATTAAACATTGAAACTTGTATACTTGTACAACAAAGTCAGCCAACCTAAGACGGCGCCAAGACAGGCTGCTGGCGGACTATACCGTTGGACCTTATGGTATACATATATAAGAGTAGTATATATTGACGTTGTGGATAAGCTTGCTCGTAAGCTTGTTCACTAGGATGTTTAACATTAAATGAGTCAAAAAATGACAACAGCGGCATGAATAATATGTCAGTTGGAGACTTCAAGGCAAGCCGTGAAGAGCTGATGCGGTTGGGAGAGGTGTTAATATTTTATTAAAATTATAGTAGGAAAAAAAAACGCTGTGATATTGTTACAGCGAGTGGATTTCATTGTACAGTGCAATTACTTACTGTTGTAAGATGTAAAAGTTTTATGAATGAAAAACTAAGTACACAAATAAAAATGAAAGGAAAGGAAAGTAAAATAAACAAGCAAGGACACATTCAGGCGCAACCGAATATTAAATACCTGGCGTACTATTGAGAAGTATATTACCGGTCTTGTGTTTTTTCAATGCTCTATTTTTTAGAATTTCGACAAATTAATTAATATAAGTTTTAGTTGCTTCAATTACAATACAGTAGCTTAAATGTTATCGAAAGGAAAATATTTTCCTCACGATTTTTTGCTATGGATAGCTATAAAATCATTCTATTTACTAGGTCAACACCGACATAGAACCGCAGAAGGTATCAGCTGCGAGCGATTTTGAGCAATGACAATTTAACTTAGTTTGAAGGCGTTATCGTCATTTTACTTAGAAAGAATCAGCAGCAATAAGATTTTCTCAATAGGATCATGCCAAATCTCACCCTAGTCACACTTTAAAAATTTAATCGAATGAAATCTTATATGTTTTCACATGCAAATTAAATTTTTATTGCAAGTATGCTGACATTAACTCGGTATGATACAAAAGCCCATTTTTTTTAAGAGCCAAAGTTTTCGGTTACTGATACTTAGAAATGCTTGGTTGATGCTTAAATCTGGTTCAGCTATAATATTTACATAATTGTTGAAAATAATATACATAAATTTCTATATATATATGTATATATATATATCAATGTGTATCATATGTATATCATATATAAATGTGTATATGACAACATCTTAACACCTTCAAAAAACCTTGAAAAGCGAAATATTTTTTACCTAACGCGTAATTATAGGTATACTTATTTAAATCGAGCGATATTCATTCAATCCTAAAATAAATGAATTCAACTTTATTCTCCGCACATTCACTGCCTTCTGTCGATCCTACTTTACCAATTTTCTGAAGTTGAGATCTTATCAACTTAAGTTACTTAATATCCTCATTCATAAAAGAAGGGGCTTATTGGTCTGGTACGCCTTATATTGGTTGTGCTCCGAGAAGTGAAATGTTTCTCTAGCATATACTACATTGCTTCAGGTTTCCTGTGTAGGTTTTGTCAGCCAATTTCAAAACTATAAATACACACCTGTCATTAAAACCTTATTGTAAAGCTATTAAGATTTGCTTTGAAACCTAAAGGGCCCGCTTTTTGTAGGATAATATCAAGGCTCACAACGTAAATGGAAGGAGAAAGATAAGGAGGAGATATAAGTATATAAGACATAAGCATATGATTTTAATTACATTAAATGTATTTCACTGCAACACAGTTTTTGGAAGGCATTTCAATTATTGTGGTGAATAAATTACATACCAAAGGAAACCAGATAAGCTAAGAGAAACTTATTCCAAAGTCAAAAAGTAGTGAAATAAATTTGACGGTGCAAAATATTTTGAATGCAAATCAAGGTACCGTTATAAATAAACCAAAAACAAATTTGGTTATCAGCGCTTTTGAAGATGGATATGTGCAGAAAGAGATTGAAGAACGAAGCCTAAAAACATTCTGTACACTTTAACAACAACAATTGTGAGAAACTCCTCCTGACTACCAAAAGGAATGTGAGGTAATTGAGTGTATTTACAAATTATGTTACTCGCGAATGTATGTAACTTGTTTGTTTATTACTCTGGTTTCATTTGTTTGCTTGAACAAGCATGAGTACATCGACTTTGATGCTTAATCACGTGTAAATCGTATGATTTGACACAAAATCTGTGAGCACCGACAAAAATCAAAAAGGTAAAAAATAAGGGGCGTAAATAAGGGGAGCTTACACAAAAACTTCAAGGATCAAACACATTTAGGAAGATTTTGCAAATTAAGAAGGAATACATATCTTATTACCTATGATAAATTTCGAAAAAGAATTTTATATGATCGAAAAAAAGAATGCTGTGGAGTACGCAAATCGTGTAAAGCATCTGTATACATTTTTGCGGAATCTGCTTCTTAATATAAGATTCTGACAGAAAGTTAAAGGGCGCAGAAAGTGTTTTGAATGCCAATCGTTAAGAAGCAAGTTTCCTCAAAGTATTGTGGTCTTTAGTGGTGCGCGGTAAGAATCGTTTATGTTTTCGCTTAATCTTGTAAATATAATATTTTTTGAAAAAAGAAGCATCATAGAAGGCTGATCCAAGGTTCCCAAAAGACTTTCTCAATATTCTACAGCAGGGGTGGTCAGAAAATTTAACTCCGGAGCCACACGACAACAATATCAATAAAAATTACAAGAACATACAATAGTTCTCGGAAAAACAAAAAATATTGAGGCCTATAACTATATTCGTGTGGTTTCCCAAGAGATGGCGTAACTTGATTATTATTTTATTGTTCCAACATTCCGAGCATATACTGGAAAGGTACTGTCCTTGCGTGTCCGTTTTCAGTATATGTCATTCATTTGAAACGCTAACAGCAACAATTTTTTTTTTTCACTCAAATATATCGAAATTTGTGCCTGAAAAAGCTAATGACAAGTAAGACAACAAACCAAATGCGCTTACTGCAGCTAAGTGAATGCAAGACAATATCAGCCTGCAGTTTTTGGGAGCCAAAGTGAGCCAAGTGAGCTACGACGTGAGCACGTGAGCTGGTCTAATTCTGGCGCCGAAGATTTCGGTCCTTAAGCTTCACAAATCGAAATAAATTATTTAACTAATTTCTTTTCACAATGCTGGAAAAGTGAGTTAGCAACGGATTCATCGCGCCGTGGTTGGTTGGGTGGCTGTTTGCTTAGTTGGTTGAGAGCGGAGATGGCATGAACATCTGACTGAAAGTGAAAATATTTATGCCTATCATTAGGCTCATTGCGCTCCCAAATGTGTCCCAACTAAGCATCATTCAACAACGCGGTGGATTTGATAAAGTTCCCAAACTTTCTAATCTATCTGTCCAAGTTCTATAAAATTGGAGTACTGTGGGTCGTGGAATTTATGCCGTCTCATCCGGTTGAAGACTGAACATTCGAAATGGGACTATTCTATCGTTTCATCAGTATCTGCCCGTGTACAGCATTCTGCCAATTCCAGTATGCCACGTTTCTGAAGACAAGATTTCAGGAGTAAGTTCCTGTGCTGACCTCCACCATGTTACTCAAGTCCCTCTTTCCTAAAAATAGAAGCCATTTGGTTTGTCCACTATCCATACTACCCCAAAGTAATTTTGTGGTGATGTCTGTGTTGGCGGTGTTCCAAAAACTGAGAAGTTCCTGTAACAATCACTGCTTCATGCGAGCTTTGAAAGAACTGGACGGTTTTGGGCAGAAAATTTAATATAATAATGTATGATAAAATAATAAATACTTTTGATTTTTTCATTTTTATTTATGTTGAAAAGATGTTATTTTCGCTATTGGTGGATATATATTAACAACATTACACCACAAACTGTACATTATTGCTCAATTTATTGTTGCCTTTCACATTTTCTCTGTGAACCTGGCAATGCGCTTTCTTGTATTCCACATGTTCCACATGTGTTCCACATGTTGAACATATTAGTTCGCTGCAAAAAAATCTTGAAGTCCTATGAAGGGAAATTAATCGCTTCAATGCTTTTACGCCCTAGTCGGCTTTTTCACCCATATCAATTTTAAATCAGTTCTATTGTATAATTTTCCAATTTTACAACTATTGAATCTTCAGCTATACACTGAATATATTCGTGTGAGACTAACTAATACCTTATTGTATCCTAAGGTATATATTGAAGTTCCATTTAATCCCAATTGTACCGTAAAGACAGTACATTGGGACTACTCTCTTTAAATCTTACTCCCATTTTTTTTGCAGGGTTGCTTCAACCACTTACATGCACACTTACCGCATTATGCCTAAAGTTAAGCATAATTCTCGCTAACACCTTACAGCGGCAATTATTCCCCTCCTGACTTACTTATGTTTGCATGGATGTATATTTACAGTTAGAGTGTGCCAACGTTTTGTGAGCACCTAATGTTGATGGCTTTAAAATATTTAAGTAGGTGGCATTGTTGTTATTCTTTTTCGTTTTTTTTCTTTTGACAGTAGTGTTTGTTTTTGTTTTCCATTTTGTGCGGCCACCTGGAATATGTATTCTATTATTTAAGGTAACGGTTCGCTGTCGCTATGATTGTTTAAAGTTTAAAAGCCTTTGTATTTATTTATATACGGAATTTGTTCTGTCATGTTATTTAACAGTTAATTCTTCTAAAGGAAATTAACCTCCACATTTTCATAAAAAACTCTTCCCACGACATAGGCGTTCATTAGCTTTTATTGTTGCATTTATTGAATACTTAATATCTTAGGTACTTAAACGCATTAACATTTAGGCTGCGTGCGAATATTTACACATTTTGCAATACAATACTGAAAACATTTTATAAGATAATAAAAGGCTCACAATCTAAGTGGAATCACAAAAAAAAAAATTTATTAAAAAAAAAATGGAAACATTGAGCTTTGAATTTTTTCTTTAGACTTGGTAAATGTGTAGAATCTTTTGTGCCCATCACCTTATGGATTATAATGGTACTTTGTTCGTTATAATAAAGTATCTTTAATTGATTTTGGAATGCGATTATTAATAAATTGAAGTTCGTTTAGAACTATTAAACTTCTTACTGTGGTCGACTTTTATTTACTTAATGTTTGGGAATATAAAGTATTGTTGGTGTTAACATTGGCCGATCAACTCCGAAGACAGACCTTGTCGGTGATTTACTGTCTCAACTGTTTCCATACATTTATATAGGAATGCTTTTCTTTTAATGTTCGGCTGACAACCATGGTTAAAGTCATAGGCATATTCACTTTTCGAGGAAGTGAATTTTTTTTGCTCACACACTTAGCCAACCATGATTCCTGAGTTGAATTAGTTGATTTAATTTAATTTAAACGTTTAGTAATACTACTTGAATTAAATCTTCTTTCTATGTCATTAATTTACTTAACTTATCGAGCAATGTAGTCCGTACTGAGGTCTAATTTATGGTAACTGACGTGGAATCATATCAACTGGGGAATCCTTTCCTATGTGTAGACGCTGATTGTACATGTCACCATAACGTTGGGCATTTCAGTGAAGTATTGATCTCCTCTGCTGGTGTTGATATATGAATGAGAGGCAAAGTTTGGTTTTTTTGGATTGATTTCATCAATGGAGCGGTAGCCAATGAGCCCATTCTTTTCTGTATATTACAACTAAGTCTGTGCCGGTTTATTGATAACCAATGTCGAATGATTATTGTCGATATTATATGCTACAACAACAGATGGATAACGATTTTCATAGAGTGCTTTCATATAGAAACATGAAAGTATCGTAAGGTATATTAATGTAATTCCGGCACTTAAATGCTATGCAATTAAGATAGAAATTGAATTAAATAAGGTTGTATTCAAGACCTGAAATACTATATATATATCAACAGCAATGAAGAAACTGTTTGCTAATTAGTATTTTATAAACAGTACAAACATCAAAACAAAATAAATTTTTCCCTCACTAATTAAAATAAACTCCTATTTGAAGCATCCCTATTGTTAAATAAAAAAACGCGCTAACCATGCCGCTGCAACTTTGTTTTCGAAATGATCGTTCTGCTTCGTGTATTCCACTATCAAATAAGCAACTTTTCATGTTTCAGCGAATTTTTCATAAATTAAACTAAACTTAAACTAATTCACCAAAAAACTTTTTAAGTGCTAAATTACATTACAACTGAGTTCTATGAATCTGTGACCTTGTCGCTTCACTTACATTTATTTCCATTTTCAATTATTTATAGCTTACTCCGGGCAAAAGTTTTACTTAACGACTGAATGAAAGCAAATGGAGTTGTTCAGCATGACCGCTTGTTGACCTCAATTATTTTCATACAAACAATAATGTAGAGGTATGATAATACACATCATAAATATATATATATAATAAACATAAACGTACATGTGCATTTGCACTCCGGAGTATATAGCCACTGGAACACATTCACCAAATGTTGTCATTTCAATTGCAGATATTTATTTGCACTTTGAATCGACTTTGAGTGACAATTTTGGCATGCAAATCCTTCATATTTGAACACCAAAACTATGATTAATTTATTACTAAGCTACTGTTGTAAATGTGGTAATGTAATTTGTTGATAAGCACTTCATTTGGGATGTTGGAGAGCTTTGTCGGAAATTTGCACTTGCACATATTTTACTAATTTGTAATTTGTCAGCACTGGCGTTTATCACAGTCTGCCCTGAACAGTAGCGTATTTAGTACATGTGCGCTGGTGTTAAGATTTGAACATACTTTAATAATATATATTCAACGCTTATTAGTAAACAACATGAAATGGAATACATTAATGAAACCAAGCCGCAGAAATGTTGCAAGTGTTTGCCTTTCAAGTTAGAAAATTATTAATTGGGTGTATTGAGCAGATATATTCATCATAGTAAAGGCATTGGCACTCAAATAAGTCAGCTGTAATGAAATTATGAGGTTATGTGGCATTCCCAAATGTTGTTAATCGGATAATTTTAAGGAAAATCTGGAGGTCGGAAAACGGAATATATAACACACGGGAGGTAAAAGTCTTTATAGCCGAATTTCACAAATTTTTTACACTCTTTTATGGGATCAATATCACCATGTGTGTTTATTCACATTGCTCTGGTTAAGCGAATTAACTGAAGACTAATACAAAATGGAGTTTTATGACGTTTTATGAGAGTCAAAGGATTAGTTTTGGACCGAATTCGACTATTTTAAAAATATTTTTATAAGATGCTACCCAATTTAGCTACCAAATATTTTTCATGTTATTAAATTTGAAAAAGATCAAAACTTTAAAAATTACTTGGGCGTATTTCTTTTCTAGCATCATGCATCAAAATTTGTACTTTTCAGGTTTGCTTTAACGCCCCTTGGGCTAATTTAACGCATAATATATTATAAAAGAACTACTTTTTTAATTTAATATAATCTAATTTAAAGAACTTTAAATTTGCAAACCTGGTAGCATCTTCGATTTCGGTTGAAATAGACTAATTTTATTGGATATGCACATTTATCTATAATTTTTCCATTACTGCATAGCATGTAGTAATTGAAACGTTACACAATAACAACAATTTTGTTAACTAATTCCACTGTTGTGCGTGGAATGTGCACATAAATATAGATTCATGACAGCAGATATTTACTCAAATATGTAACATATGAGTGTCATTCCTAAATGAGCATTTCAGCATCGCTTCATTACAATTGTCAGGCCACTTACCATTCGAGCTATGTGCAAATGTCCACAATGCATTTTATGTTACGTATACGCACCGCACGCCTCACCTCACCTTAAACGTAGGTACTTGTATGCATACTCGAACTAAGAAGCGAAGACATGTTAACTCGTTATTTGTATGCGTAGTTCATTTCATTTGCTGACAGTGGTGGTGACGACTGCCAAGGTTTTGTTATTGCCACTTAGTTATTGTCTCAGCAATTAGTGTAAATGTTGTAAATCTACAGGCTGCAGATAAGTACACATTTTCATTTTGCTATCATAAAAGATAGTAAAGAGCATTAACTATTAGTTGTTGGTAAATAAAGAAATTCACAACAACAACTGAGTATATGTAATTAAATTGGTGGAAACCAAGCATAAATATTGGTGATTTGTATATTCAGGCAACTGGAAAATACACCACACCACTAATGAATGTTAAATGCAACAAGTATGCTTCTTTGGTGCGGAGGAATATAATTATTTTATATTACTCTCCGAATTAATTACAGTTAAGCAATAGGAGTGAATAGAAGTATTAAATCCATCACCCACAAACCAGTGGACTGAGATGTGCTTGGTTGGTGCGCATTTGCCTGCATCTGCCTGCAGTAGCTGACAGCTGAGTAAGCCCCTCACATACTTTTTGTAGCCAAATAGCGTGCGAATATGCAGTTGCTAGTCAAATCTAAAACATTGGTAGTTAATTGGAGGATCTTGCACGCATACGATTTGTACACATCAATATCAAAATTAAATAGTTATGTGGAATGGAGTATTTCCTAATTTTATTGTTGGTAATTTAGCTATACGGTGCAGTGAATCCAGTTTATTTTTCGGTTTTTTATAATATTTTTTTTTATAATTTTTTTTTATAAAATTTTAGAATTCTAAAAGTGAAGATGAATATTCCCAGAAAATAATGAATTAGTAATAATTAAAGTAATAAAAACTTGTTGAGCTTACTTATGTACTCGAAAAAATTAAGGAGCAATGACATTAGGTTTAATTATTCAACAAATATACCATCGTCCTCGATTTAGCGATATTCCAACTTCTTAGTACCAATATTATAATACAATTCAATAATATAATACAATTTTATAACACAATAGCATTTCGTACAATTTTACCGTCATTTTTATTGATTTGTTGCGCGGTGAATCGATCGATTGTGCGCATGCGCGGTTTCGACTTTCCACGGACCTTCGCATATCCAACTCTCCATGAACGATATATTCAAAATATTGCAGATATCAAATCTTTATTTATTTATTCGACATCTCGACAATATATATATTAAAATAAGAAAGCATGAATGCATCGCTTCGGTTGTGAATGCAAAATTTTGACCAGCAAACTTTATACCGCCAATTAGTCTATGATTCCTCCAATTCTTCTTTGCAATCTCCAATTTCATGTATTGGAGAACAGCTGCATTTACTTATGTTATCCGGCCAGAAAGTTCGTTACTGTCATTATTTGAGGATATTCTGGCGTATTCGAAGATTCAATAGAGAACGAATTATACTGGGGGCTATCTACTGTGGGAAATTACATCAGCTCATATCATTTAGTAGTAAATGATTGTGTTAAATTTATCATTTCTATGGTTACCTTATAATTGAGTCCAGACGCATCCTAATATAATGATTTGTTAGCAATGTTTAAAACCTAAATATTTGACAACTGTTGTAATTTTGTAAATCGGAATATTTAAGTGTGTTCGTATAGTTTCTAGATTTTTCAAGTCAATCTTTCTGACATTTTAATTGTTTTTTTGCTATTCAGTGCCAAAATAAAAAATCGAATCAGTCGTTCTTGAATTATAAATATGATTACAAAATAATATTACCACGACTTTATTTATATAGATGATTAAGGTTTTTAAAAAATATTTAATTCATTAAATTAATAGGTTTGTATCTTATAATGGATGTTAAGTAAAGCTGTATTTATTAATTTCGAATTTGAAAACTTCGTTAAGGTGATTAATCGGGATAAAAATAAAAACACAAACATAATTTGCATTAATCTCATCTTTTCAAACAATTCGCAATCATACGCTGTGTCTTAAAGCATTTTTGAAACTCGAAACATAGAAAAAGTGTAAAGTGTTATTCATCTCGTACAAGTGGTCACTTGAATTTTTTTGTATTTGTTTTCGACTACTTAAAATTGACGCAAGCACTCGGGCGTAATATTTTAAAACTCTCTGCACTCAAAACGCTTACGCATCCATCCGCTACTTTCAATTAAGTACTTTTACAACAAACCGGCCAACCAACCGCAACGTGGCTGGACTTCATTTAGGGTTACGTATACGCCTAAGAGGTCGCGGAAAGTTTAACATACACACACTCACACTTCCTTCCATATCCGCAAGGTTCGATTACTCAATGATTTGCTTGGATTTTGAACAAATGACGCAAATGTATGTGGCCGTATATTTGAATGTATGCACCTTTGCGTGTGTATGTGTGTGAATGAGTTGCTATTTCGGAAAATAAACTTTAATGAGTTTTTCGTTTTTCAACCGCAAAAACCAACGAAACCGATATGCAGCAGAAAAAGTTTTTAAGCCTTCTGCGTATAGTACAAGCAGGTTCTTACATGCGAAAGGGTTGGGAGTGTGAAATGAATACGAACCGGTTATTTAGCATGTCAAGTAAAGTATTGGGCAGTTGAGCGTGTAGGATTACAATGCTTGCAAATAGAGATAAATGCTTCCATATAAATATGCATATATATATATATATATATATATAATATATAATATGTATATATATATACTCATGTAGAGGTATAAGTTTAACAGTTTTCGTTCTTGCTGTTGCCAGCATATATATATATATATATATATTGGATGGTGAGTTATTGCCATATGCCGCCGATCATAAGCAGCTGATGTCAAAAAAAGCGGGATGCCCGAAATTAACTCACTAAGAGTAACTCACAAAATCAGTGTGAAGCAGAATTTCAAGGAGCGACACAGATTATGTAAAATTTTGAGCAACTAAAGGTTTTTAGATATTCTTTGCCATAAATGAGAAATACATGTATTTAATACTTTTCCCTTATTGTGATATTTTATAATGAATTGTTTTGTCTCTTTATCATAATGTGTATTATATTTATATATTATTATATTCTGTAATATGAATTTTGTAAATTTTTAATTACTTATCTGCGTACTAATCTAGCAATTATTTATAACATGTATATACGTATTTAAGGTTGAATATGCGTGATATAGGCGCACTGGAGAACCAAAACACAGAAATTTCAAAATATCCAAAAGTTATTTTCAAAATACTTAAATCTGTAATTAATAAAATATATTAATCATTAATATATTTTAAATAATTAATAATTAAAATATTAATTAAAAATACCTAACCTAATTATTTGACAGTGGCAACACTGACACGTATTATAAAAGAAAAATTTGGATTTTGACAGCTTTCTCGAGAAACAAAGAGTTTCCGATCATGTCATCCTTGCTAATAAAAGGAAAAGAGTTCCTGATAGAGTCGTCGATCCTTTTTGCTGACGTCGGTGTGAGGTGGTATATAAGCGTGGTGCTGTGGTGTGTTGTGGTGCACAATCGTGGTGTGGTATTATTAGAAGTTGTGAGTGTTGTTTGTTAGAGTTGTGCTGCTTAGTGTGGTGTGTTTGTGGAGTGGTGAATAAACTCATTTAACCAGCATGCCTTCTTACAATCACCGTCGCCAACGAAGCCTTCTTGAAAAAGATGATTCCGAAGAGTAGCCCAGTAGCCGCCCTTTTGTACCAAAATCTTAACATAAAATTTTTTTTGTCTAATGAAATAAAGGCTTAATTAAGCCTGAAAGTGGGAAATTCGATTCTCTTTCCTTACTCCCAGAATAAATTGTAAAAGTTGGCATTTTTTTAGCGATCTAGACTGTAATTGACAGAAATTAGAAGAGCTACTGCTAAAGTTAGACCAAAAGTTAAGGTATTCGTTACATGCCTTTTCGGCCATAAACTCATCTGTTAAGTTAATGTTATCCCTGATCGTAATTTAAAGATAATGGTCAATGTGTTTTTTTTTTTGTTTTTTGCACAAATTCGACGCAAAAATTTCGTACACCACTCATTACAATACATGGTTTAGAAAAGGAGGAAAAAGCGAAATAACGAGGAACAAGCACAAAATTCGTTATAGCAACCAATCAAGTGTGGCAGCAAATTAGTAAAAGTTTGTTTCGCAACACTTTTTTTTTGGAAAATACATTTTTTGTTACAAAAACTCATTTAGTTTTTTATTTTGTTCTACGTGAAATCTTCGTTGAAACTAGAGCAAATAGCATAGATGGAAGGCAGGGTACACCACGAAGGCAGCTTACACATATCTACTTTCATATTCAAGAAAAAAATTCATTTTCATTTGTAAACAAAAAATGTTGCTGAGAATTAAAATAAAAAAGATGCATATGAGATTAAAATATTTTTATATTTTTTGCCACGAAGTTTGACGAACAGTGGTGCTTCAAGGGAAAATAATTTGCGTACAGCTAGATTATATGTATGCACATCCACATGAGTTAAAGCTAGCTCTGTAATAACGATTTATTTTAGTTGTTTTTCTTTGCATAGAGCCAAATGTTGCATCATTTAATAGTTATCATCTCGACTTCTCCTTAATTAAATTCATGCGTTTTTTTTTAACCCTCGCTTTGCTTTTGTAATGGATTGCAGACAGAAAAAAAAATTGGTGTTTTATTAATAATACTGAATGAACGTCTGGGCCACCGGCGGTGCGTCGGCGCGCGCACAGCTGCAGCTAACACAGAACAGTCAAAAAACTTTTGTTATATTGCGGTGGCAAGTCATCAATGACAAAGAGGCGGTAATGGAAAAGTGACCAAAAAATGTTTAGCCCCAAAATCATGTTGCCACAGCCGCTAACAAATGCTGGCCAAAACTATTGCAATCAACAAAAACTGCGTCTCTGCTAACTGTTGCTTTGATTTCGCTTGTTGCGCGCCATTTGCCACCAACAAAATACACGACAACATGGAAAAAAGAAAAGACATTTGTGGAAAAAGTAATATTTTGTCATTTTCGTTCAGCGCCGGCTAAAGCGGCACAGACATAGCTAAGCAGATTGAAACATTTAACAGCTGTTGTCTGTAGTTATGGGTCAGCAATAACTACTAAAGCACAGTTATGATGGTCGTGCAAGAGGCGATGAGAGACGCCATAGGGAAAAGCGGAACGGGGAAAGGGGAAAGAGTAAAGCGGCAAAGTAACGGTGCAGAAAATAAGCGAAAAGTTGCAAAATTGACATTACCACCGAAGTTAGTTGGTGCTACATTTGATTGTTATTGCCATATACACATTTAAATAGAAATTAGGCGATTACAATCGGGCCATTTTGTATGCCATGATGTCCTTCTCTTTAATTACAGCTTACTAGAATTTTTTGTGGTTTAGCTATAATCATGTTGCAGATTTGTCTGTCGAATATGTAAAAACAATCACAATTTTAACAAAAGACTATATCCACTGAAAATGTTGCTCATACGCAACGTCG
This sequence comes from Bactrocera minax, assembly GCA_021498325.1. NCBI lineage: Eukaryota > Metazoa > Arthropoda > Insecta > Diptera > Tephritidae > Bactrocera > Bactrocera minax. The sequence continues at coordinate 1,751,017 of JAKEEE010000049.1, forward strand.
CCAAAATATAAATTAAGAAATATGGATGAGCTTAGTTCGGAGAAATTTACATAAGTATGTATATAGCCGACGAGTATGCGCAAAATATAGTTGACATTAAACTTAGGCTTAGACTTATTCGAAGTATTTTGCTTGATATGCACATAAGGTATGCAATTCCATGCGCAACTCATAAAAATTTGAGGTAGGTGCATTAGGTAGGTAGGTAGGTTAGGGCGTAGCCCAGTTCATTAATGAAATGAAATTAAATTGATGGTAAGTATACAGGGTCTAAGTGAGGAATATGAATATTTCGATATTATATTCAAGTTATCCCTCGCCCTTTTAATCTCAACTTTGGGGAGATGGCCTTATTATGATCAAAAAGACAGAGGAAGCTGGCAGGTGTTAGTTGGTGTTCATCGAAAGAAAATATGCAATCAATGAATTTCTGTAATATCATAATTCTACTACTTTTCAACTGATGTTGCGTTTGATTGGCGCAGACATGTTCCTTTCTTTTGTAATATTGTATATAGACGTCTAACAAGGTCACTGAAATATTGTGCAGGTGTTTCCTCAGATATTTTGCGTGTGTATGTGGTTAATGGTGAACATTTGGTTAATTATAGACTCCTCAGTTCTCAGGCCATGCTGATAGTAACACCTACAAAATAGTTAGAAACAATATATTAGATGTATTTCATTAGAAACAAACAATGAAAGAAAGAACGAAGTTCGGCTGCAACAGAACCTTATATTCTCTCGCTAATTATAAGTACGTAACATATTTTAAAATATTTCAAAGTTCAGAAATCTATACGCTTAGAATGTATATTAATACAACATTTATTGTCCGACCAAATTGCGACTCCATTGTCCATAATTTTGGAACCATATTATTTATGCCACAGGTCAAAAATATTAAACAGGAATGTTTCTAAATGTTTCCAATTAATTTCATTAAATTATCCGAAATATCTATTTGGAATCAACCTGACTAACAAATATGAGTATATAAAGTACATTTGTACATTGGTACGAAATCCCATTATCACATTGTCGAAATATCTCCCCTCAATTTTATTGATACAAACCACAAAGGGTTGAAACAGTTATATTAAGTTATGCGTAGGTTGAAAACATTGCTGAAAATCACTGAATAATGTAAGTGAAGTTAGAGCCAATTTCATCCGTATTTGAGACTAAACCATATTGTTTTTAAGAAAAGCAAAGCATTTAATTTCATTAAGGTGGCTCACGTATTGAGCAATAATATACGGTATTTAGTCAACCGGAATGACAAAAATCATTTAATTAGTTGTTTGGTACTTACGGGAACAAATTAAGCGATTTAATGCATTATTGAAATTAAATCACGTCGTTATCACCGTAGCATGTAGCACTAATTTCAATAAGGCAATGGGTGGGGGACACCACTTTATTATGTATGTAGGAATTCGAGGAAAGCGATTTCATTTATTTTAGATACCAATAGTATTTGGTTGTTCAAGTGTATGTGAGAGAAACCCTTTATTTTACTTATTTACAAATGCAGCCTTGCCAAACACCAATTTCAAATGTTTTCTAAATTTCATTAAAATATCTCAAAAATTTTCGTCACTAATCCTTAAGCGGACATATGGACGCGACGGATGAAACCTTTTATTTTCACCATTCTGTTAAGAGTATTTTATATAACCCACTATCTATTGCATTTAATTTTATAATAATATGTAAGATTTTTATAACAAGATGATTTTATGAGAATATGTCTAATAACAATATATATAATTTAAAGAATTCTTACATTTTAGATTCGTTATTGGTTGTCAGGTTTCGAGTTCTGTTAACACTAGGGAATTTGAAAAGTTTTCCTGCTATAACTTCAATAAACTACAAATTCTGTCACCAAGCCTTGAAAACTTTGGTCCTTTGATAGAAACGGATCGCATTTTAAACGAAGCCAGGAACTATTACTGTAGAAACATCAAGGTCGATTTGATTTAACATTCCGGCATATTTAATATTTATTTTACTAGATAGATAGATTATTTACTTTACTACATAATAATCTCGCTTCTGAGGTTATAAGACTTTGTAGATTCAGTTTGCGATCTTCCTTTATATTATATGAAGTAAATTTTTAATTCAGACTTAATTTGCAATTGGTATAAAAAAGTAATTGCAATTATTTGGTGGCTGCTATTATTGTTTTTGTTCAACGAAACGACAAAGAAAACTTGCTATTCATTTGCCAATCTGACCGGGGGCCAAATTGTGCCACCAACTAAAGATATTAATTTCAAAGCTGCCACGGCACATCAAATGCCAGTCAGAGAGGTTAAAGATGCATGTGCACATGAACGCACAAATTTTCTATCCAAAATAGCGGTCATCCAAATGTGTGAAATGTGCCAGATGCAAAATACAGCGCTACACAAACAACAAGCGCACAGCCAAAAATATACTAAAAATTTTAATTAAATCAACGAAAATTAAAATATACAAATTTCAGTGCTTCGTTGCATTTGAGTGCAATTGATTTGCCATGTACCAAACGCAGACACACGCACACACACAAAGCTATATGTATATAAACATATTACAATAGTACGAAATTGGAGTGGACTATGCTCGGTGGTACATGGTGTGGCACACGCATTCACATGTTGCGGGTGTTGCGGGTGTTGCGTTTCCCGTTTTGATTGATTTTAACATGCACCCAGCTTAATATAAGCATTTTACGGCATGCACTTACATGTACACATGCATTTGTGTTTATTTTAGTGCCCGTGCGCGTCCTTCAAAAATCGTTTAACACAAACTCAATCAAAAAATTGGCAATTGTGTGCAGGAATTGAAATTTAATTTAACAAAATGGCCACTAAATTACGTTATAGACCGGACCGCTCAAACGGTTGAGGCAACGAACTGAGAGGGGGAATTGGGGCGAGCGGAATTGCAGCGGTTGCACGGCTGACCGGATATGGAGAGCAAAATAGCGGTCAGCGTGCAACGCAATCCAACTGACTGCTTGGCCGGCAGAATGGCGTTACACTCGCAACAAACAGCAGACGCAAAGCAGCAAAAAGCAAAAACGTTCACAGCACATTTTGCAACAAATCAAACACACTTCAAAAGTCATCAAGTCGGGGTGGACGGCTCATACGGACATCGGCGACCGCAAGCGAATCGCTGGACATGTGCGTGGCATATGGAACACACAACCGAGAGAGACCCGTAAAAGCAACGCGCGGATAGAGGCGGGTAGAGAGGCATAACATGCGAGCTAATATGGTACCGAACTAAAGCTAGAAGGTGCATGTGGCATACATCATATTGCACATAACAAATGACCGAATAACTGTACGACTATGCGGAAAACAGTTGGCAATGAACGAGGAGACTGCCATGAGTAGAATGGTGCACAAAAAGGCCATACTCAGCAGTCGTGTGTATTTTACATATCAACAAAACATATAGTACATATTGTATATGTGTATGTCGGTGCATATGGACGCAAAATCACAAATCAGAAAATCACAAAAATTGAGTTAGCGCGGACTGGCGGACTGGCGGACTGGCGAAGTTGCAATGTTGCAGTTGTGGTCGCCAACGTTGGCAAGCCGTTAGCTGGTTAGCTGAGTTGACCACATTAAATAGTTGTGCTCAAATGCCACAGTGGTATGTTGCAATATCCACACATGTATACCGCACGGTCAGTGGTTGGGGCAGCAGTTGTTTTTGTTGTTGTTGTTGTTGTTGTTTGTATGTGTGTGTGCCGTACTGATGACTGCCGACTGCTGGACACTTTGGCAACCGAATCAAAAACACATTTATAATACGAATGAAATGAAAATGAACAGTTCTAAAATAGAATGCAAATGCTTAGTGGCAGTACAAACTTACAGTAGCGCACATTTATATGTTGCAAGTTTGATTTGTGCTTAAGTATGCAATTAAAATCTATCATAATATATTTTTACATATATTCTTATTCTTATTTATATTTTTTTATACATATATATATATATACTTATATTTTTGTTCCCATTCATATTTATCTTACAATATTGCATTAATCAACTAAAAGACACCAAAAAACAATAATTTTCATAATTTTCTTTTAAATTTTTCGACACTTGTCTCTTAAAGCGTCTGATCTTTTGTCTACAGCTCTTTCCCATCTGTAGCCATATAAAAAATTTGTTAAGAATGCTATAAGACATCAGCAATATTGGCGGCTTCTCTATTCGTTACTTCCACACAATGCCCTTTACGAAGAGAAATATTAGCATTCTGCATTTCCTAGAAACTTGTTCCTTCTGCAATTGACGTTGAGTGGTCAGATTCATGCATTACATACGCATGTGCGAACACATATGATTTTCGTGGGAAGAATGATGGGAATATAAAAATTTAGATAGCTGCCTGCACGTGAGTGTATTTGCGGAGAACTTGAAATATATTTTCTGCTTTGCAAATATGCTTATAAAATGTGTTTGCACCGCTCAAAGGCACACACACACGCGCACACATATAGGTGTTGGCAATAAAATGGTCAGCAAACGAATTCACTTCGAAAATAATGCAAATGTATGCCTGCACACGTGTATACTTACAAACTTTCAAATATATTATATAAATTATCATAAGTGTTTGTTTGCTTTAGCATTGAATGCCCAGTGAGTGGGACTATAAAAGGATGGGTGTAATAGTCGCCAAGACAAAAGAGAAACAAACTCTTGCTCTTTTGCCTTCATTTGCTTAAGCAAATGAGTTTAAATTGTCGAACGTCTTTTCGTAACTTCTTGCCTTGTGGCGATGGACACACGTACAGCTAATGTGGAAAGTTGTGTATTCTGCCGTTAATTTATAGTAAATTTTGTATGTATGTGTGGTAAGCTTTCTATTGGGTTGTTCGGAAAGTCATTTCGTTTTTTTTGGGGAACATGAAAGACAGTTTTCGTATAATGAATAAATATTTGTTATATATATTTATAATCATTCAATTTGTCCAGCTGATGACAATAGACTTCTGAATTAATCGTTGTATTGTCCGGCAAAAGCTCAAAAAAAACGATTCCTTTGACATCCCACCAAACGGAGAGCATCACCTTTTTTTGGTGAATGTTGGCTTTTGACACGCTTTGAGCCGGTTCATCTTTTCTGCTCCATGACCTCTTGCGTTTAACATTGTTGTATACAACCCATTTTTCGTCCCCAGTAATAATCCGCTTCAAAAATGGATCATTTTCTAGACGTTTGAGGAGCGAATCACACGCGTCAACACGACGACACAAATTTCGCTCGGTAAGGACATGGGGCACCCACACATCGAGCTTCGGGGTTAAGTCCATGCCTTTCAAATGGCCATAAACAGTTGAATTCGACAAATTTAACCTCTCACCGATCTCTCGTGTGGTGATTCGCCGATTTGCATCAACTAATGCCTTTATCGCATCTTTGTCAGCTTCGACCGGCCTTCCAGACCGTGGTGCATCTTCGACATCAAAATTGCCGGATCGAAATTTTGCAAACCAGTTCTGGCACTGGCGTACTGTTAACACGCCTTCTCCATACACATCCGTCAATTTTTTTCTCGCTTGGACAGCATTTTTACCTTTTCTGAAGTTAAAAAGTAAAATATGACGAAAATGCTGCTTATTGCTCTCCATATTTAAAAAGGCACCAACCAAAAACTACTGGGTAGAATTAATAGAACTTTTTCACACACAAGCCTTGCAATATCAGCTCTCATGACATATAATGGTTATGGGGCTTAAGTGTGAAGTTAGTTTCGAAAAAACGTAATTAAGTCCTCTGGCGGGAAAAAACGAAATGACTTTCCGAACAACCCAATATATATATCTTTATAAAACTTAAAAAAAAATTGCCTGGAAAAGGGCGAAGTAGAATCATGCCGGCATAGCTTTCGCAATGTTAAGGTTAAAACATCTTGGATCTTCTACTTTCAATTATTCAGGCGAATTAGCGTGAATTCAAATTAAACTCAAGGCGATTTGAGGTTTTGAGGCCACTAGGATCTCCAGATTTTACTCCCCCTACCTTCTTTTTTTGGGGTTATTTGAAAAGCAATGTGTATGCCAGTAAGCCTCAGAACATTGACGAGCTCAAGGTAAATATTCGGGTAGAAAGAAAGAATTAATTTTTTTTTGAATAATAAAGAGGGTAGAATAAAATTATTTCCAATGCATTAAACACTTGTTTCTTCAAAACTATTCAATATCTACTTACCGAAATAAAACATGTCGCATATTCTTGCTGCTGTCAAAATGTGTTGTACAGGTTTTAACAAAACGGTAATCGTATAAAATAATAGAGAAAAATTTAAGGTTGTAAAGCAAACTATACTGAATGAAAGTAATGTTGCCGCTGTAAAGGATAAGCTATGTATGAGAATAATGTAACGGGTAAGGTACAATTTCGTTTCGTTTATTATGTGGAAAATTTAATGAAATATACGTAGTAATAAAAGGTCCCAGTCCATTCTGCACTCGTTTAATATATAATTGACCGAATAAACTACGAAGTAAAATGTGTAAAGAAAGATGTACATAAACTAAGTACAAAACGGATATATGAGACGTAAGACTAGAACACTACTTAAGGGGTTATAAAGGTCAGTCTAGGATTTTCCAAAAATCTTAATCTACTTAAAATCTACTTTAGAGACCCGAAAACATTATTATTATAATTACGAGGGCGGGTCAATAAGTCCGTGACTTTTTGAATTTCTGACCTCTTTACTGAAAAAAAACACTACTCCTACACTACTAAACACTACTACTAAAAGTCACGTACTTATTGACCCGCCCTCGTACATAAGACGTAATTATTTTACTAGCAAATATCAAAAGAATTAAAATCCCGTTTTTTATATTGTTTCATATAGCACAAGTTCCTATAATCAACGTTACTCGCATAGGCTCTCTTCAAAAAGGTGACGCCGAAGCTTGGCTTCTAGCCGCCTTTTTGTATCAAAATCTCAATGTAAGACTTTTCTTATACATTCAAATATAAGGTTTGTAAAGCCTGAAATAAATAAAATATATTCATTTTTACTTACTCCCAGAACACATTGTCAAATTTAGGCTGATTTTTAGGGCTCTGGACTGGCCTAACTCCTACACATATGATTTCATGTTTGTTCATATGTTTGTGCAGCTGTAACCCTGTAATGATCGGGAAAATTTCACGCACATAAGAGAGCTTAATAACGAAAATATTAGTGCTGGTTTAAATCAATGCTTTTACCATATGAAACGATTATTTTTGTCTATAATATGCTGTTGATGATGTTCGATTCGCTTAGTGAGGTATTGTTGTGTACATTTTATTTTCGTACAGTACATATAATTATTTAAGGGACATACATAAATATATCTCGATAATTGTATACATATGAATATGATGAAACAGACAATAGGTTAGGTTAACAAAGTTATCAAGTGCAGCATGGACGTGCATCATAGTTATACTATGGGTCAGACATTAATACTTATATGCAGAAAGAAACTCCCACTCACTAACTTTATACGGCGCGCACGTGTTTCCAATGAACCTCCGCAAGGAAAATCACGAATCACCGTCAATTCGGAGAGAATTTTATTGTGATAGAAGCTAAGAGCGAAGAGTTTAAGTGTGGTGAATTTACTCACCCGAGTGCAATATCCGAAAATACGAAACCTTCTGATACGAACCTGACTGCAACAGCCAACCAAAGGCAACGTTTGAAACAACAACAAATAAATAATAATATGCTTAAAAAGCACACAAAGCCGATGATTACCACAACGAGCACGCCGACAATGAACAATACCAACGGTGATAAAAGTTAAAGCAACAGTAAAGGTATGGAAAAAGAAGCAGCAGCAGCAGCTAAAGCATTTGCAGCAACAGCACAATCAGCAGCAGTTGTGCGCTTAGTGTTCGTCCCTCAGCACGGCAATGACAGTACCGACAGCAATGCGATTGTAGTTGGATAAGCGCTGGCGATGTCAAACGAATCAGTGCGTAGCATGGCAGACGAGCCGACACGAAAGGATAACAAGTGGCAGTTACGTTTGAAAAGCGAACCTGTGCGGACGCTTTCAGCGGCAAAGAATATTTTATAAGCGTGAATGCTGTGAGTGCACAATAAATAAAAAAAAAACGATTTGATAATAAGTGCTAAAAAATAGAATCTTTAAATAATTGAGGAAAAGTGAAAATGTTGTTAGCTTTAAACGCTATACTATGATTGATTAAACGAGTTGTTTATGTGACATTAAGCGCATATATCACCAGGTTATGGTAGACAATTTTAAAAACACCGGGGGATCTACTAACCCATTAACTTGACAAATTTTTCGTTGGCAGACAGAAATCACGCGATTTCGGCGCGCACCCAACATAATGTGTGTAATTTTTCATTGAATTAAATTTGGTGACAACACATCAAAATTTATTACATCGACCGCACAAGTAGTAACAACAACAAAAAACAATTAGCACGAGAAATAGAATATAAATCATGGGGAGATTGTGTGAATAAAATGAGTGAATATAGCATTTATTACAAACTTGCCGGCAGTCATAAAATGTGAGTGACCGGTAAATGGATTTCCAGCCTTAATGGTAACGACCAAAAATGACATACTACTCAAAATTAATAAACCGTAATTGCTGGCGTTGGTGACCTTTGAATTCCAGCGCGGCAATCAATCGTCTGCCGGCTTTCAAATTGCTTAGCGGGTGCTTAAATGAACATTAGGACTGTCAGATGTAATTTAGCATAACACAATTTTGGCAAAGAAAAGATCTTAACAAAAACAAAAAAGGCAAAGAAAACAAAGGAGATTCAATCTAGTTAATTTACTTTCATATGAGCATACCTGCATACATGTATAGACACATGTGCAATTGCATTGACGTTTGCACCTGCATGACGTGCCACTCGGCGACTGCTAGCTAGCAATTAGTCCTGGAATTTACAGCAGCTCCATTTCGTGCGTATTTGTCTAGTGTGCATGTGCTTTTATCGGGCTTTTGTTGTTTGTGTATCGAATGGGAAGCAGTTAAAACACCGGCAAAAGGAAGTACATGTAAATCACACACAAAGAAAAATTAAAACGCCATCGTTGCAAGGCAACAAAAAGTAAATAAAAGTAACAATAATAATAGTAATGGGCGAAAACAATATGGAGGTGGAGACAATAACAAGAAAGAGCGCCAAGAGTGTGTGTAGAAAGTAAAAGAAATAAATAAATAGTGAAAATCACGACAAGGCGACAAAGTGCGCAGTAAACACTCATAAAAACTGAAACAGTAATAAAGTTTATTAATCACGACGACTGTGATACCGACGCACAAAATTCTAATACCCAGCATATGTTGGGTGAAAATCTTGAGATTCTAGATGAAGACAAAAACTAATGGCATTTTGGGTAAAGTTTATTCCTCTTTTGTGTTTATTTATGTTATAAATATATTTTCATGAACTTTCTACTACTACTACTACTACTACTACTACTCTCTACTGCTACTAATTAATTCTTCAAAAGCATTATAAATAAATTATATTTGAAAATGCATGTGAATGAAATTTTGGTCAAACCTATTAAGTTTTGTTTAATTTTGTCAAACATGCAAACACACAGTTCTTTTGATCATAAATGTAAAATCCTCAACCAGAAGAATGGCATTCTCGGTTAGAATAATTATGTGATTGAAAATTTAAGAAACCAGTCTAGTTTTTGCGTTCTTCAAATGTTTATGATCAAGAGTTTAGCACTAAAAAGTGATTACTTGACAGTTTTTATGAATTGAGATTACCGTGGCTTAGTGGTGAAAGTTTTGCAGTGCCACATCAGGCACTGCAGCAGGTGAGTTCGATTTCAGCTTCCGGTGTCCAAGTAAACATTTTTATTCTAGTAATGATCGTACCTCAAGAAAAATGACAAAACTCCTACTGTAATCCTTGAAACGATCAGTTTAAAGCTTGTGTGATCATCAAATAAAATGAAAATGCACACCTCGAACAAGAGGAGAAGCTTCTCCAGATATCCAAATAATCTTTAAGCGAGAATTATGCATGTGTGTAAGATCTAGGTTCTTTATCAGCTAACCTACGGGGAACATCTCCCTTCTATAGAACTGTATCCCGCTTTTTCTGAAAAAAACTTATTACTTCTAAAAGGATATCCGTCAAGGTTTATGAATCTCTAAGCATCCATGCATGTGCTGAAAAGACCACAAAAGTATATTACTAAAAATATTGTACAATATCTCCACATACATATCTTAATCTGTCAGATAGTTAACCAGGTGTCAACAGAGACGTTAAGTTTGTTAAGGTGGATGATGTTATAAAGTTTTTTCAAAGATAGCTCACGTCGCCTTATATCTTAAGCCACATGTCTAATTACACATAATTAATAACACATTTCGGCCCATACTTAGACTTATATATAAGTCTTAACTATATCCTTAACTGTATTTAAAGAATAGTTAGACGCGAACTGTAAACTCACCAACTCACCACACCCATTTGAATTTCAAAACATTCCAGAAGTTAATATCATTAAAGTGAATTTATTTTATTAATTCTAAAATAAAGCGACTTTTGAGATATGAATATTTACAGAGTAGCGCAGTTTTCTATTTTTTACTCAAAAGTGAAATATATTCTGAAAGTTATTTTGAACGCAATTAGTTTAATAGTAATGATTTTTTCTAGATATACATTATTTTAAGCTTTTGCAAGCAACTGTTAGCCATTTTAAAGCAAAATATAATTGATATGAATATGAAATGACGATATGTATAATTTCGATCTGATGTACAGGGTGGTGTTCACACATTTCCACACAACCACCTTAAGCTAATATTCATCGAAATCCATTTCAGTCGACCATTCAATGATGATTTAGGAATAAACGCTGAGCCGAACAGTCACATTTCAGACCTTAATGCTACCTCACTTCTGCAATAATCAATGGCAATCTTGCCTTTTAGCGGCGCCAGACTATCTGAAATGTGCACGATGATATGCATGTTAAGTTAAACGAATATCATTAAAGTAAAGCGCAATCAAATAATCTTCATCGTTGTTTGAGAAGAGTGAAATGATTCAAGCTGAAAATGTTAAAACTGTACCGAACAGGGATTTTCAAATTATATGTCGTTCATTCAGCAATCGGAATAGCTCGATGTAGCTAGCTTTTCTTTGAATTTAATACTCAATATTTTCATCCTATAATATTTTTCATCATTCAACAGTATCCTTTAGTTTCTTCTAATTTTTGGGCATTTCTTAAATTGTAACAGTATGTTTGTGGATGATAAAACTTGATGCTCAAAATATGGGATCTTATTTAGTTACATGTGTTATGTGTATCCTAATGAGCATTATTTGAAATATTGTGATCCTTTTTAAGAGATTTATAAAAAAAAAACTCATGTTGCTGCAAAGTGCAAAGTGCTTTTGAGAGTAAATGTAAAAATAGGAAGATGTTCGGTCATACATTTTATAAGGTTGTTCGAAATATTCATAAATAATCAAATTAAGTACCTAGAAGTAAAGCGTTAGAACAAATCTTACCATATAAAACAGTTTTTAATGTTATAATGAGTTTTTCATCATTGGAATTGTTGAACAAAAATTGTTTTTTTTTTTTATTTTTTGGTTAAAATCTAATTGAAAAAGTAAGGATTTGTAAATAAATAAAGATTAAATTATTTTTTGATAGAGTTATTAAGTCCAATGAACGAAAGGATATAGTACTTGCTCTATATACATATATATATAATATATAATAATAATATATGAAAAGAAGTGCATAATTTTTGTAGTATTTTATTTGAGCAAGCTATACATACGTGCCCATCATTGTTGCAAAATATTTGATTAAATATTCATTTAATTATAATACTAAAACAAATAAATATGAGGCCAACATCAAACAGTACAAATAACTCTCTAAGACTTACCGAGTTTTATTCCAATATGCCAATAAAGATTACTTAACTTTAAAAGTAGAACCATATAGCTTGATATCTTGGAATTGGACTTTAAGTTTTCTTTACATCGAAACGTCAATAATGAATGGGATCTTTGCGAAAGTAGTTAGTTATTCGTTTGCTAGTTGACTACGTTTCCTTAGACCCGTAGGGACTGAAATTATTATACCTAATACATATGACTGGATGCATATATGGACTGGTTTCATGTCATGACTAAGTAGTGAGTTTTGTTTCGATATTTGTTTTTTGAGGATGATGTGTTGAGTTGTCTGTTTTATAGTTAGGTGGTTCATTTAGGGAAAGCCGATGTGATTAAGGACTGATTTTTCTCTCCTGTAAACTGCATTAAGAGGAATGTTACGTACCAAATTTAATTTAAATTAGCGAAATAGTTCAATAGAATGTGACATTTCACCCAAATGTGGATTGAGCGTGTCCAATTTCGCAATTGAAGTGTTTTTGTACCTAATTTATTATTGTCTGTACTAAATTTAAAACCACACAAATTAAAAAGTTGTTATTGCCGAATCTCGCCCATCTTCAATTCATAAATTAACGATGCTATACAAAATGCTTCTATTGTGTTCCGATTATGAAGCAATAGCAGTTACTATTCATAAATATGTATTCATTTACATCTGTATCAAATTTGCGTTTGCTAGCTTTGTTATAGATAATGGTTAAACTTTGCCATTTTTCAGTATTTATATACCTGGAGTCCCAAAGAGTATTTGTACCATATTCTAAAGGGATATAACAATATTCTCAATAAGTTTTTAATTACGACAATTTCAGTACGCGTAACCAAATATTTACCTCGATTAAATTACGTCAACAAACAGACGTTAGTTGAACGAAACTGTTATATTTTCTGTGCAACATTTTTGGAGACTCCGCAAAATGCACACAATAACGGTAGATGAATGTTTACCGTAACAATGCACTCTTTTGCGCTCTTTTGTCCAAGTTTAACGTCCTCAAAGGTTACCCACAATTCAGTGCCTCAATGCAATCATAAGTGTACACACAGCTTCGTTTCTGTGCAAATGCGTTGAAATGTGTTAAACGTCACAAAAAGCAATGAATTTTAACAAAACTAATCCCGCTTAAAATGCGTTTATTTCATGTTTCCTACGGTCTTGTAACTTCTTAATACCTATTGTGTCTATTAAACAAATTATATACGGGTGTGTTCAGAAAATATTGGCAATTTTTAAATTTCGCTTTCTTTGACTTTAAAAGCATAGTGCATAATGAGTTCTTGTCTCAAGGTCAAACGGTCAATGAGGAGTACTACCTACAATTCAACGCCGTTTGCGTGAAGAAATCCGAAAAAAACGCCTGGATTTGTGGAAAAACAATTCATGGCTTTTGTACCAGGATAATGCATCTGCCCACACTTCGTTGCTTGTTCGTGAATTTTTGGGAAAAAACAATACCGTAACGATGCCCAGCGTCCATATTCGCCTGACATGGCTCCGTGTGACTTTTTCTTTTTTCCAAAAATAAAGAAAACCTTAAAGGACCGTCGTTTACCAAGTACACGTATAGATGACATTGAAAGCACATCGCTTAAACAGGTAAAGGCTATCTCAAAAATCGAGTTTGAAAAGTGTTTCGTCGATTGGAAGAAGCGCTGGCATAAATGCATAATATTGAATAGAGACTATTTTGAAGGTGACAACATTTAATTTTTCTTTCGAATAACGAAAATTCCTATAATTTTTTTAACAATCCTCGTATATATATATATATATTTATAACTACATCTATTTGCTTAGAAAATGGCTGAATAAAATAAAACTTAGTTTAAACCAACCTCCGAAAAACCACGTTTGAATAACTAACACTCTTTGGTAATACGAAAATAATTTACGCTTCATATATTGAAAAATATATAACCTACAAAATTGTTGAGGTCTTATTATACAAAAAAAAAGAAGAAATGTTCAACATAGGTGTTATCAAAGGCGATACACCTTTTACAGCAATCTGTACCTGTTTCATGTTGCGATTGGTCTTTTTAATCAAAATGGTAGCTGCGATTTGTTTTCAATGACCATTCTCTTCCGGTCTGAGATCAGAAATTTACGGCTTAAGCCTAGTTTACAATTAAAGTAACTCTTTCATAAAATTCATCTTATAGTTAAGGTTTTACAGCATTCATAAAGTCGTGTTTTAAAAACACCAATCTGTACTAAAATTTTATTTCGTCATAACCATTTATATAATATTTGGATCGCCTTGTGGTTTTGAGCTGATGATGTATCATTCGTATCACTAATTCTAAGTAGCGCATCATCTGCAAGAAAAAATAATTTTACAGTGTTTTACTGCATAAACCGTCTTTTATGTATATCGGAAATAATATATGAGTCAATACTGAGCCTTGTGGCAATCCGGTGGGAAGAAGCACTTCGTTCGATTTGAAAGAATCTATTCAAGTTTTTTGTTTTCTATCTGTCAAATAACTTTCAAAGCATGTAATTTCGTTTTCATGTATTTCCATATTTTTAAGTGTTTGAATTAGGATATCACGATCCACTTTCAAATGTTTCAAATTTTCTTCTTCGATTAGAAACAAAATCGGAATATTGACTTGTTTCCTATATAGCTCTTTCTTCCAATCAGATATCAGTGTATTTAATGACGAATCACAAGGCAGTTTTCTTATGAGTCCTTATTATTCTTTTATTATACTCTCGCAACATGTTGCTACAGTGTATATTAGTTTTGTTCACCTAACGGTTGTTTGTAACACTTAGAACTAATCGAGTTAGATATAGATAGATATATGCAAGAAATAGCTTCAGTAAAAATATCTTTGATAACATGAGTTAAAAGATATCTTGATGAAACTTGGTACACGTGTTCTTTGTCACCATAAAAAGGTTTGTATTGCAGATAGGCGTAATCTTATTACTGCCACGCTAACAAAATGCTATTAATCAGAAATCGATAAAGTACTATAACTCAGCAACAAATAAAGATGGAAACGTGTTATTTGGTATAGAGGATTCTTTTAGGGCGGAGCATCCGTGGGTGTTGTTGAATTTTTGAATGTTAAAGCGGGCATGTCCGCGCCTCTATAGGCTTAATGTACATCACCCAAATCACTAAAGCTATATCAATCAAACTTGTTCGGAACAACTTTTTTAGCATGTCCTAGGAGAAAATAAATGAAACGGATAATAACCACACCCACCTCCCATACAAAGGTTATTTTCAAAATTATTAAAAGTGTATTAACTCTCTGAAGAAACACGTCAGAAATATTAAATCTGTGAATCCGTGAAAAATTTAATGAAGGGTATGGCACCGCCCGCCCTTAGGAGAATTTCCATATCTCATTAACCGCTATACCAACTACAATCAAATTTGGTACATGACCTTATATTTTCATTCTTATGTTACACTGTTAAAACGGGCGAAATCGGACAACAATCACTACTTCCCATTTAACACAATTTTAAATTTGATCTTATTCTTTCACTTTAAAGTATATAAATAAACCAGCAATTAAGATATTGGAATCAAACTTTATACAAACAGTGCCTTCAAGATATGCCATTTAATGCGTTAAAATGGTGGAAATCGGATCGATCGATCGAAGATCGGATTATAAGTTTTCAAGCCCGCATACACCCAACATAAGTACCACAGTGCCCGTGGATGACTTAATACCAAGAATATCGGTATATCTGTGACATCTTGTAATGAAATTCGAGGATTATCTTTCCATGATAATAATATGCTCTTATGTCATAATATGGAAAAAATCGGGAAAATACTTCCTCTTGCCCTCATCTATAGCATGCATAAAGATTTTCAACCTCTCGTTAGACTTGAAACACCATATTTCGGTCAATATATGAGTTATCCATGTAAAAGAATATACCTAAGATAAAATAATATGCCTATTTAAGAAAAACCTAATATAATAATTTCAAATAATATTAAGATACTTACTTAGCTTTTAAATCTCTTCGGTTAACGTCCATATTACAATTAATCTGATTCCCGTGACTTCATTAGCATACTTTCGGAACATGTTGCACAAAATATTCAGGATTTGTGAACTGAAAGGTTACTTATAACAGTAGAAGCCGTGCGAGATAGATACAGTTATATATGTAGTATATTAAAATGTCCAGGTTATACAGAGAAATCCTATAAAGGTAATCCTTTAACGGATATAGTTGGGAACAAGCAGTAGCAGTAAAGTAGTAGTAAAAAGTAGCGGTAATTTCGTTGAAATAGGTTCAATATGTGTAAAACATGTGACCTTGGAGCATGAACTTCACATTATACAACAGGTAAGGGAGGGCCCAGTTCAGCTGTAGCCAGAATTGGAATGAATATACTTGGATTTAAGAAAAGGTAAGGATAGGTAAGATAAGTAAGGTAATTTATTGTAGTTTATTGGGACCACTGACACTAGAATCAATATATGCAATACTCTTCAAAAAGGAAGAAATCTCTATATTGGCTATATTGAGTATGTAAGAGCCAAGGAAGGGTTAACACCCATTTCATTCATCTTTGGCACTAACGCATATTATGCTGAAAAAACATGTCCAATTAGTTTGTCATTAAGACATACATATTTGCTCATATAAGTTAATTCTATTCATTTAATTCATCATAAGTTACCACGCGGTGAATAATAAAAAAAAAACAAATGTATTTAAAAGTTTTAGCCGACCTTAATTTCAAAATTGTAAATAGTAACTGAATTCTTATCCTAAAGCTAGTCTTTTATACCTGTGTAATCTAGCTTGCGTTATTCTACATGCAAGACCTTCTCGGTCTTCTTGGAAGCGCTTTGGTGTCTTATTGCTATTCGCCGGCAACTCGGCGCTTGCAAAAAGTTGGGCAAACGCTGAACTTGCATTTCGCTAACATTGTCGTTGTTAACTTGTATATGATTAAGGTTCGGGGACTGATTTTACCCACGATTGACATTGAATTACATTTTTCACAAAAGTATTATATTTGTTCATACAATGTCACGTCTGTACATCACATATCATCTAATAAAGGATGTTATAAAAATTTATAAATGTCCTCAATTCGGTATATGTGGTCTGAACCGATTACTTTTAAATCGGAGTTGCCTAACTTAAAGAACAAAGAATTTGATAGGTTAGATTTTGACAGCTTAATTAATGCCTAAGTTATTCATTATACAGTAAAAGAAACTGCCGAGATTAAAAATGGAGTTCTATGCTAAGTGGATGTGGTTATAGCTTGACTTCAATTTTCGAAAATGTTCTGAGTCGAATTTAATTGAAATGGTCGAATACTCGGTCACTATGCTTATTGTCGAATTTAACAACAGATCCACATGGGATCCACATCAAAACATAATCGTTATATGAGAGGTGAGTGCTAAACACGCAGTTTCTTAAGGATATTTTTGATGCCTCTCAAATAAGTGTATTCTATGAACGAACTAAAGTACATTACATGTGTCTTTATTAATTAAAACATGCGTTAAAAAATTGCGCAAAAGTTAGCATCGTACGTAATATTTGCTGTAAGCTACTTAAATATACAATTGTTTTCAAGTACATTAAAAAGTTCCAAAATATTGATTATAGTTATTATGAAACAAAATGGAACAAATGGCTTTAATACTTCTAACCTTTTCTACTATAACCACTAAAAGCCTCCTATTCAATTGCTCAAAATTCGCTAATGGAAATGAAATTTATAAAAATTGTGTCAAAGAAAATAAAATTTTAATATTTTAAAACATCAGTAACAAAGGCTCTGTGTGTCAATATAGAAAAGTCGCTTAAGGCGACTTAAGTTAATGGGTACATTTCGAGTTATTCGTATTAAATAATATTTCAGAGTTCGTATCTTCAAATTACGATAAAACGCAGACTATATGCCTAGGTTTTGACTTGAAATCAAAATTCCTAACATGCGTCAAACCAACTCAAGCCACTTTCATATATTTCCGCAAATATCTGGTATTTGGTAGAATTACAACAAATAAAGCTGAGTAGTTTCAAACTAGAAACATTTACTGTTGAATGCTAAAAATAACAACATAATTTGCGCTTTAGTTGGCATAAAAAGCGTCATATACTCCCAACAACTTTCATTGCAACTCACACAATTCGAAAGGTAAATAAATTCAATGAAAATATTGAATAATTGCAAAAATAATACAGACAAGTGCTATTGTTTTGTAAATACCATACAAGTGTGGATTTTTACTCGGGTATGCTTGTTATTGTGCGTGTATGCGTAGTGGAAGTATAAACAACTTCATTCAAATAATGCAAAGCGGAAAAAAGCAATTAATCACTGATCGACAGAAACGGCTGAAAAGCAAGCATATGAATAGTAAACTGAATAGTGAGAAAAATGGAAGAACAATTTAATATTCATTTCAGGGCAAAGTCACGTGACCCATTTTGCATAACCATAACCTATACATGCATACGTACATGTATAGGCGATGGGCGGACCGACAGACAGTTAGACAGTAAATCTGTATGGTGTGGTCTCTGACAAAAAAGCTGCTTGTGGTTATAACGAATTCATCATTTCTGTGCAAGAGCGTGGAAATATGAATGGTCACCTACATTCACGCTTACTCAATCCCATGTGACAGTGTGTATATTGGATTACATACAGATATATGAAAAACCTCGAAGGGTCCAAAAAATTAAAGCAATAGCCGGTGGAAATACAGGAGAGTAAAGTATGGAAATGGTGGCCGCTAAACCGCCAAATAAACATTGGAAAGTCCACTGTAGGACACACACATGAATACCTTTCCTACGTATTGCCACATATAAATATATTTTACATGCCACATTTTTGTAGTGTATGTAGCCGTGTTTTTTGCCAACAAAAGTTTACCTCTTTATTTACTTACACGGCTACAACGTCAAAGTGAGCGAATGCGCAAATACACCTGTACACTGCAACAGAAAGAAAAAATTTGGGAATTAGAGTTAGCTTTTGAGTATATTAATTCAAATCAACCACGCTTGAGCTATAGCACAAATATTTGCAGCACATTACTTTTTCCTACCACTTTATTGCGCTAAAGAAGCGTTCGTGAAACGTGTTCGCATTGCTTTAGTATTTAGATAAAATGTCAAATGCCATATGTATTCGGTATATAGATATATGTTTTTATTCGGTTCGGGTTGGGTTGGGATTGGGTTTGGGTTCTGACACATACGGAATGAGCGGATATTAAATACATGGAAACATAAAGAAATCAATTTAATCGGAAGAATGCTGCAATTTGTAGCCAAATAATTTCATGTTTATACCAAATTTGTTACTTGTCCAAACAAAAAAACAAAAAAAAACAATATCTATATATTTTACGTACATATCCACGATATGAAAATATTACTCAATTGCTTTGTGTAAAATATATGTTCCATCATCTCATATCAAAAATTGTATATTTTCGATTGACTACAGTCAAGAACTACTAGATTTGAAGAAAAAAAAATTTTTTAAATAACATATTGTATTCACATAGAAATAATATAATAATCTGCCAATCCAAAAAACCCAAGAGTTATTTGGAGTCATCAAGTGAGTGAAAAATCATTTAATTTCAAGAAACTGGCGTCATCCCGTATTTAAGCATACACCGCTTTGCCTCAGAGGAGAGTCTCTACTAGTCACCGCCTTCCCTCTCATGAAGGTATACTGGCTGTACACAAGCGTTATCCGTCCCATACTAACATACGGTGCATTGGAATTGTGAAAAACACTAATGAAGCAATGGAACGGAAATAACTGGTCATAAAAGAACTACATCAATATGTGGGCTAAAAGTCATTCTAGATATTCATTAAATTAATATTCCACTGGAGTACAGGGCCAACCCACAACAGTCAGCCGCCTCAATTTTTAGACAGTTAGATTCAGGCCCTCTTTTGCTCGAATAAATCATCGTAAAGATAAAAATAAATATTCTTTCTCCAGAAAAGAACAAATATAGGGGTTTGTTATAAACAGCACCGATAGAAAAATCTGTATGAATTTTTCCACGACAATTCAAATATAAAAGGTAGTTCCTAAACAAATAGTTATAACTCTGTATGTCAGGCCGAGATTCTGAGGTTAACAGTAGGTGCTGAGTGGGCTGCTATTTTAACCTTCATGTCTGTTCATTTGTGTTTTATTGGGAACTCAGTACATATTATATATATTGCTTGCATTAACGAGGACACATTCACATTATCTGTCAAAGACCTTTAGCTCTTTCAAAAACTGCTTAAAGCAATGCACTACATGTTAGAGAGACATCTCAGGTCTTAGAACACCACCAATACATGGCATACTACAACATAACTTTTGGCTAATGTAGCTGGTGAATATACCAAGAAGTTCCTACCTTTAGAAAGGAGTAAATTGCATAACGTGATAGTGGCTCCATAGGGCACTCTGAAATCTCATAACAAAATTTTCAACATTTTGATGAAACACTCATGGCACGTTCCTATTGTGTATATATTTTGATTACGAGAATTGCTAGTTTTGTGGAAGGCGTTTATTTTGGCCATAGCTCAATTGTATCTAAGAGTTACGTCATGACATTGGCTAAAGGGATAAGGCGACATTTTTAAACGAGCCACATTAAATTTTTAATGAACGATTTGAAGGAGTGTAAAATAAACCCTCGATTGTTGAACTAGAACTATTAAACTCGCCAACATACTGCGCTGACCTTAGATAAATTACTATCAATAAACAGATTTTTTCTGTTTCGTCAATTTTAGTATGGATATAGTGGTTAACTGCATGGGGCAGGCAGGATATTTTGACTGATTTTCCGAAAAACTAGTGGACGAAAATCATTTGTTTTCGAATTGCTAAGAATTTAATCATTCAAGAAGCAGAGTATAGCCTTACCGAATAATTACACTTTTGAGCAATTTTATTATTTTTTACAACTTATAACACTTAAGAGGTGGAAAATATTGTTTGCAACTGAGCGCAGGATACTCTCCCTCCATAAATGTTTATAAAAATATGAAAATGCGAACTGAATACTTCTTTCAACTTTTTGTGGTTTAGCCACACTATAATAAGGCAATTAACATACACTTACCAGGTGCTCAGTTGAATGCTGCCTTATTTTTCTCCTTTTCGTTTGCTCCCACCTTTGCTGTCCGACATATTTGTGCATCGTTATGGAATAAAAATCTTTTGCACATTTAAAGGAAATTAAAATTGATGGGCGAAAATGGTAAAAAATTAAAAAAAAAGATCTTAACATAAAAGTCAAATAAAACTAATTTATTAATGGCATCATAGCTTTATGTTTTTCAATCATCTATACTTACTTCCAATTGAATTTTTACTATTTTCGCAAATATTTGTAAAAACAACCATTACCGACTATTATCTATTGTTGCCCTGTTATATTCATTAAAACGTTCTTTTAAAAACTGAAAGGAAAGTCGAATTCTTTTTATATTATACCTATGCTGTATATGAAGTTGTATGACTTTGGTCCGTGTGCATTAGACCTAGAAAGTATAAATTTTAATAGATATTTAACATCCAACAAGAATGGTATACACCATATATTGGGGGATACATAGTTTGAACTAGGAATCACCATGAAATGGGTACAGCTTCATAACAAGCTCAGTGTTATGCCTTGGATTCCAAAACGAAGCTTAAACTGGCTCACCGCTCTAAGATATCTTTAATCCAATGTTGAAGGCAGCGAAACCAATCAGTTCGGGTACAACCATTAATAGGATAGCATATCATCGATATCATTGGACAAAATAACCGAAGAACATTAGTTAATTCTTTCAATGAATGGGCTAAAGAAGCGAAGCAAAAGCACATGTTTGTAAATGAGGACGATATGGCAACATTTTGTCTAAGATCTTTTGTCATCAAATATGCATTTAACACACTCACATCTCAGCTGTCAAGTCTCATAATAAGTTGTAGATATTTGCTTTTATTAAATAACCACCACCAATACTTTGAAATTAAACGACGAATTTCGTCATTATACAATACTTTGCACTGAGTCGACAATTGCAACTTTATAATTTTCTCGAAGATAGAGTGAGATAGATATGAGCTTTACCAGAATATCAGCATAGTTCGGCGGCTTCGCAGGCCGGGAAAAGGACGTCTCATCTACTCTGGAAAGATCAAGCGAAGAAGGTGGTGATTTATTTGTCGTTTCAAGTTGGCATCAACTATCGAATAGAAGTAACGAATATTGCGATATTGCAAGGCCTTCCGAAATAGTGCAGGCAGCTGTAGTTTCAATGAAGAATAATAATTGTGAAATATATTCCTCAGGGTAATCTGTTTATTTCGACATACGTAACTGCACACCCAATATTTTATAACTTTAAAAGCTCAACATGTTGCGAGTGAATAATGATATGCACGAAAAAGTCAAGAAAAGGCAGGTCATGTTAAGAACCGAGGATTATCTGTATTCAATTTTTAACAAGTTGTCTCTATTCAGTTAGAAATGTGAACTAGCCACTTTTAAAATTATACATAACTACATTCCATCCATTTCTCGGAAAATTAGCAATGTTTTAGGAGAAGGCATTATATGGAATTAAATATATATGATTAGAGATATAATGTGTCTCACATTTAAGTTCTCACTGAAGGATATCTCGAAAGCTGATATCTTTAAAATTTATCTTTTCTAAGTTTTTCACTCTGATATTTGCTGTTTTGCATTTAAATTACTGACTATTAATATTTTTGATTAAGATTTGCCTTGAAACAAAGGGTCAAGCGTGTGTCTTTAATATACTGAGAATTCCAATGTCATATGTATATGTAAGATAAAAATAAAACTTACTGCAATTTCTGCACTATATTAGTCGAGAAGTTGGCCGACAGTAAATGTTACGACATTACTGTTGCATTAATCAATGGCGAAGGTCAGCTGCCACCTACAAGGAATCTAAGTGCTTGCATAACTAAAACCGTTAGTCACCAGTGCGAAACTGTGTAGCAATTTGTCTTGCATTTGGCGGCACTTTCAATGGCTGACGCAGCGCAAGGTGTTGCACGAATATATTTGCATATCTGCGAGTATGCACGTATATAAAGGCAAATGGCATACGCTGTGCATTTACCGCTACGTTAAGTGCGGTGCAACCAAGCGGTTGGGCGAAAATGGCATATCACGAAAAATGTCACCCATTACTTGACATTTCAAGTGGAATAATATAAAAAAAAGTAAAGCAGCAAACAATAAAAATTAGTAGAGGTTAAAATTAGCTACAAAGTGCACTGGCAATTTCTACAATACAAATATACACACATTTGAAGCGGTCTGATTCTATATACGTGTGTGTATATCTGCACGCAACCCAAGCGCCATAACGCGATCACAGTTCTTACGAGCTTGGTATGTCCGCGCAAATCAAGCGCTGCCATGCTCTAGCCAACTTTCAGACATATTCACCTTACTAATTTACATTTTATGTCATGTCATGAACGTAATTGAAATTTCCTACCGCTAAAAAGGCAACAATGGGGAGTGATATGGCATACCGGCCACGGAGATTGGAAATGCGCTGCACTAGCTGCTGGCGTGTTGACTTAGCACACACATGCACATATATTTATGCATGTATATGTGCACCATACTTAATACATATGTGTGTGTGTGCAGAAAACCCTTGCCTGCATTTGGTTGCATTTACCTTTTTATAGTCTGTCTCCCCCCTTGCGTTGCACTGTGACTAATTGCAAACAGCGAAAACAATTCATTTTCATGTTCTTTTTCGCCACTCTGCGGCTCCCCCACCATTTTACTCGCCTCGTTGCATACTGTTTGCTGCACAGTTCTTTCTACCTTCATATCTACCTTTTTTGTTTGTCGACGTTCATATTCCATTTCTGTTGCAATGGCGTCATTATTATTTAGCTTCTCTGCTTCTCCCCTGCATGTAAGTATACATTTAGCTTTTCGCATAGAAAGTCTGTGGCCGTTAGAGTAAAAGGTAGGAACTTGAGTAAAGAAAACACAAAAATTCTTAAATAGAAGTTGCAACTTTATTGTTATTACAAAGTGTTTGTTTATGTTGATTGTGTACTTACATATATGAAAGTGCTTAAGTCGAGAGTGTAGAAAAAGGGAAAAATTTCTATTGACACACCCACAATAAGCAAATTTTACCATAATTTCACTTGCTAAATTAAATTGTAAATTAATCTGTTATATTTGATGAAATGCATGTATATCACTATATTGATCTCATGCACTTAAAAATGTTGACTAAAGTAAGGAAAGAATCGTGGGTTTTGAAATAGATTACTTTGAACCAAAGATGTGTCTACTTACAAACTAATCGTTTGCATATAATTTTCTAAAATCAATATTAATGAAATCTCTCAAAATGTTGCGCGGAGTAGTTTTGTTCATATAATATAAATAAATCAAGTGTCAACAAAGCAAATGAAGCAAAACTTAGCACGAATAGCACAGGGGTACTCTTAGGGGTATTCTTTCAAATATCAGTGAAGCTCGTAGCTCCCATATAATACATAAAATTATTACAATATCTCCTATTCAATTTACAATGTAATGATTGAGACTATGTCATGAGACAATGTGTGACAAATGAATGGTACTATAAAACTGCAAAACTTTCTTGATTTAATATAATCTTTGAGAGTTGCTCTCTTTAAAAAGAAACACCTGTAAAAGTAGCAACAATATTAGCGCCATAATTTCGATAAAAGAAAGCAAGTGATATAAGCGCTAGCTTCAATATGCTGTCAGTATATTTTAAAAGCTGACATAGTTTGTTCGATTCGCTACTTTCCAAAGTTTAGCGAACCGTAGACAGCTTATATAATATCATCGGTATACGCGCGGAATGGTTGAGTTTATTGGTTTTCGATAATTCTAAATTTTTCTTTATTTTATTGTCTTAATGAGTACGAAGTAACAGACTGACGAGACGAGACGAGACGTACTCCAACGTGAATGTTAAGTTCGAGGTTTTAAGCGGAACAAAAATAGTTAGATGTATACAAAATAGACTACACGAAGTATTATGTATGTTATTTATATTTTATTTATGCAAAAGAAATGTATTAATAATTATGATTTCCTAAACAATTAATAGTCTTATTTTCTTAATTTTTGTGAAAAAGAAAAAATATTCGCTAAGATTATTTTAATTGATTATAAAATTGATGAACTTTTCTCAGCACAAAATTTTTATTTAAAATTATCATATATGTTATATAATATCATATCCTCCAGATGATATTAAATGTGAAATTCGATTAACTTTAATTAATTTTATTTGCCTCTGTATGCCAGCGTTATATTACTGGTTGCGTAACATTTATTTTTAGTCATGACGTTAACCGAGTTGTATCGACAAATATTTTATTAAAACAGCTGGGCTACTATATACCTGTCTAGCATTTATATATATGCAAATATTTAACTGTGTCAAAATATCATTATATTTTTTTGTTTTCAAAGCCATTCTTATGGTACAGCTCTTTTTTTAATTCAAGTCATTTAATTGAATTTTTGTAGTAATGTCGTATAGATCTAACCTTTTCAAACATTTCAAAGAAATTGATGAGTTAAAGTAAATTCAGAGCATTATCGTTCAACGCAATGCAGTTAATGAAAATAATATCTACTCTAATATTATGCATAATTGATTTTCTACAAATAAGCAACTCAACTTGCTGGATATTTCAAACTCGACCAAGAAACCGAACATCAACGGTGAACTCACGCAGAAGGGCAATAGCGTTCTTGGCATCGTGAATAGTGAAATGGTGTCGAAATAAATAAATGGTGAAATGGAAATAAATACAATTTTCTAAGATAAAGCAAAATTTATTTTTAAATTGTAATATTGTATATGTGCAATAAAGAAAAAGTTTTTACGCTCTGCACAACTTTTAGCGGAAATTCAATAGAAAACATTGCCTATATACCTATATACCTATATACATCTATGATTGAAGATGTTAAACCTCGCAGACGTTTTCGTAGGTGTGTTAACTACAATGAAAGTTTCTGTTGTAAGAATGTAAAATATATGAAAAAAGCTTAATGTACGGTTAAACTAAGTATTTCCTCCCATATTGGATACCCACTTGTATGTAACCCAACAAATGGAAGTACATACTAGTTTCAAGCCTTCTCCGAGCGGCTAATGAATATTAAAACAAGCATAGTGGGACGCTGCTATACTGATAGAACCTGGGTCCTACATTGCCAAAAGGCGTACTTATCGCCACCATATCATGGCGACCAAAAAAAACTGAGATGTCTTTATGAAAATAAAAGTGTTTCTTGAACCCAATAGGGAATAATTATAAATACATTTTGTTAAGGGTTTTAGATTTTTCAGAGGAATATAGGTGTTTTATCTTCACCCCATTTCATTCACATCATTCCATATCTTTCCTAATTTTCATACATGGTATACACAATTTCTGCTCCTCTGGCCAATTTAGAGATGCAAAGTAGTAGTAAATAAGTTAGGAATATACTCGCTGTGTAAGAGGTCGCCCGTAACGTGTAAGGCTGGTAGAAAATTAACGTCTCAGCTAACTGAACTTAAAAATATAAGCTTAACAGGCTGTCATAAGGTGATAGTATTTCGACTAATACAATAATATGTAATATTAGAAATCAGAGAAAGCCTAATCTGAATTTGACTTGTCTAACTCGTCCCTCCCATTGTCTTTACACCGAATATATGCTCGGTCTATATGTGAGATATCATGACTCTATGTGTTTGGTTAATAATATGTCAGGTATCTTAATGAATTGGGAAATTCTTCTATAATTAACATAGCCTGAATAAGTTTAACGAATGACATTGATTAATATCTTATATACGTCACCAAAAATTAAAAATGGGTGAAATCGGTTCTTACTTTCTCCTTACCAGCTTAACTTAAGTCATATGCCGAACAGGATCCTAAACTTAGGTTTAAGGACGGCTGGGTCTGAACTTGCGACTTGCTTAATTGTTGTCATCATTTCTTTAACGTGGGCAGGGTTAGAAACAAATTTAGGCTGCATAGAACATTTCTCTAAATCAGAAATTAGTGTTTTGCAGTGCCAAATTACGCTGCAGATATAAATAAAAGCTGATGTATGTACCTATGTGAATAAATACGAGGCGGTCCAATAAATTAAAATTTAAATAATAAATGAAATATTTAGCCAATAAAAGAAAAATTGAAATTTGGAGAAGGGAAGATATCATATAAGGGAAGATAGATATATTTCTCAATTTGACCCAGTCACGCTCAAATTTGCTGAACCTGTATAAAAATTAAATTTTCTCGAGGTCTGAAAAGTAAGCCTCTGTGGCGGAGATAGGAGTGGCGGACATTCGACTCAAATTTCTCTCCGAACACTTTTCGAAGTTTCGAATCCCAAAGAAGTCGCATGGGGCAAAATCTGAAGAATACGGTGGATGGGAAGCAGTTCTTAGCCTAATTCGGCCATTGGCAGTGGCGACTGAGATTTTTTTTTGCCAAACGGCTCCGTTTTCTCCGTAATGCGGCATAATAAAGCCTTGTGACCGTTTTGCTTTCCTCAAGCGATTAAGCTAAATATTTATTGGACCACCCTCGTATTTATAAACAGTGCAAAAAAACGAATAATTTTATTCAAGTACGATACATACATTTTTTTGTGCTGTTGAATTTTTCTACATTGATTCTTTTTTTTTTTGCAACATAATAAAATGTAAAGTACTTTTAAAGTAAGTCTGTAAGTAAATACTTCTAGACAATAACTAATATATACTTATATATATGAGCAAATATGCTATTATTGGTTTGAGAATAAAGTCTCAAAGTTAAATATTTTTCAAAATTGTTCTCTATTTTATACAGTACGGTTGTCTTGAGAGATTCGTGTAGAAGTATTGCGGTTGGGTTGTAGAAATAGAGTAAACTATAAACTAAATGTGTCTGTGGGCTCAACGTATTTTATATACCCGACCATGTGCAACAAATGTGATATTAAATCTGGCAACAAATAAACGTTTTTGCCATAAGCTTGCAAAAATTTAAAATATTTTCGGAGCAAAAGTGGCTTCGATTAAAAGAAACAAATGTTGAAAAGATTGACTTAATAATTCCTTAACCTAATTTCTTGATGGTTTCATTTGATTTAAAATTCAAATATATTTAAACTGCGGCAGGAATTTAAAAGTTTTCTATCTAAAACTATTGGGAAATGCAGACTATTATATTTAAAAAATCTTACACATTTTTTGCCAACACATGTACAAGCTCATAGTTGAAACACTTCTACATATCCACATGAATATATACATATATAGATATGTGATTAAAATATAAAATTTCAATTATTTGCAGTGGCATTGAAACAACTTTGTATGCGGCAATAAATGAAAAGTTTTCAAATATGGATGCACATACATACATGCAAACACATGAAGTGCTCACGGTAAACAAAAATAAAATCGAATAAATTTCAACAAGTGCAGAGATAGGCAAAAATTGCAACCGACGACCATGAAAAGCTGTGTGAAAGTACAAAGCTTAAAAATAGTTTCTGCAAATGGGATTTTTCAAGGAATGCAAGGAAAACTTGACAAGCCAGCAGTAGTTGCGGCTTAGAGAGCGGTCGCTTGAAAATAAAGCAGCAGATGCACCTCCCTCACAAACACAATAACCACAGCAGCTGCAAGCGACCGGAGCAAAAAAGAAAACATTGAGAACAATCAAAGCTCAGAGCTGCACAATCCATTTGTGTATTTAACAATATTCGCATAAACACATACACACGTACATACGTAACAGCGAAATACACCACATACGAATGAAAAATGAAGTCGATGGAGTTGCTGTCCTACTTTTGCCTATTGCTATGCACAAGGACACAAGGTGAGTGGGCAAAGCATATGTGTGTTTTGATTCTGTGTGTGATTTTTACAATCCATTATGTAGATAAGATTTAATTTCACATTTTCAAGATTTCAGAATTTAAAACAAATGAATTCTGTTGTTTGGTGCAGGAATATTCATTTTTCGATTTTCATTGAGTCAATTGGTTGGAGAGATTTATTTTCATAGTAGTAGCCATAATAGAATAACGAGGGTGCCATTTTCACTTTCTGTTGTTAATTGTGTTTGGTATTTTTATTAACAGAAAATATCTACCACTTTAGCGTAATAAATAAAGTTAAAAAAATCAATTGGAAAAGTTTTATGTTGAAATAAATAAAAAATTATTACAAATTATAAAATGTGTCAACAAAATGAATCCATTAGCGTACTTTATATTTCACCAAAATATCTAGTTTAAAAACTCTGTTGAGTTGAGCGAGTCTGTTGGGAGTCTTTTTTTCAAACTGTTAGAATCCAATGCATCTCGTAAAACTCAATAAGAATCTTAATAATATACTTTATTGAATTTGGGACATTATTTTAGAATATTTGCAATATTCAATGCTCACAATTAAGTACTGCACTTAAGTGCTTATACTATTACCACACTTAACTGCGTTATCATTTCAGTTATTTATTGGCACATCACGGGTGTAGCTTTAATTTCTTAAAAGCTCATTTAAAGAAATTTGCTTTCCTCGCACTTTGCACCCTAGAAACATACACATACGGTGCAGTTATATGAACGCACACACACATGAACGGTGAGTTTAACTTATACCTTGCAGAGTCCTAAGCAACCTTGCAGCTGATTTATTGTCCATAAAATTTATGGTAACTTTAATCCAAGCGTTTTGCTTCTTGTACCGTGCAACAGCATTTTTTCCAAGCACCTCACGGACAGACACCAGACGGGCAAATAGTTGCGCACAGGATAATCAGTGGAGAATTTGGAAGACGCGTGGGCGGCAACCCACGTAACAAGGTGGCAACGTGGTGTGCGCGGCATCAGACTGTGCAACTGAAGCATGCAATTTGAAATACTCCACACTGATGGTGGCGGATTCTGCTTGCCATGCACAATAAATGGTGGAACTTAAATGTCCTGGCGTCCTGGTGTCTAGCACTAAGATCCTGGCATCCGTAGTGGCCGATTTCGCTGTTATTGCTTTGCGCTGCTTGTTATTGTTGGTGTGAATGGCTTATCCTGCTTTCAACCTTAATGCTTTTGTTTCTTTTTTTCTATTCATATTACCTGGTTATTTTGCTGTTATTGCTGTTATTGCTGTTGTCGTTAGTTATTTTAGAGCAGCATGAATTCGCAGGGAGTTTATTTATAAACACACATATATACACATGCACCTCTATGCTTAATTGTATATGTGGCACAAACATATACGTATATATTTAGAGAATTGCGCGTGGGAAACTATACTTTAAATAGTGCCAGGAAGTACAGCTGAGAGTGTATTGGGGTTACGGGAATTGCGACAAGAAACCCAAAATAGATTTGCAGAAATAAAATGCATGGGGAAAGTCTATTTTTATTTTCTCTTAAGTCAAAGTTAAGCAACAAAGAAATAAACGTAGCTCTAGGAAAACAGCGAAATGTTTATTTAAAACTATGCCTGCCTGTGAAGTTTCCAGCCGAAATTTTTTACGTAGCGATGTGCGTCGCTGTAGAGTGCAGCCAGAACTGAGCGTTCCGAATATTCACAGGCGGAGGAGATTAGGTCTACCAATAGCAGAGTAGCTTGAATGAAGTACGAGTAGTTGCGACGGGCGATAGTGCGAGCCGATGGTCTCATTTAAATTTATATGGAAAGTTTTGGGACAATTTACTTTTTAGTAATTAACGATTGTTGTGGAAGAAGGTAGAATTTTATACCATTTCGGTTGGATGACCGTAGTAAATCCTAATATTTTTTACCTGAACAACTTGCCAAGCCTGTTAAAGCCAAGACGGAAAGCAGTAATATACATTGCTAGTTCATATACTAATGGTTTACTCAAGTAGAAAATATGTAAGTACCTCCTTAAGGTTAGCGATCACACTGAAAATTAACTCGCACTGGCTCTGACATCAGATTTCCTTTGATACTAGAACCCAACATAAGCTTTTCCACTTTTATGACTGTATTTGGAAATTAGATTAAAGCATGTAAATTTCTTGTTACAGTCAAGGTTTGACCACCTAGCAAACAATACAACGGAAAACGATAGTAAAAAATCTAGTTATGTCTTTTCAAATAAATGATGAACTTTAGCAAAAACCTAATTCCGTTTAACATTATCCATTGACTCTATCGATTTTGGTAACGATTCCTGAAAATCTTATTTCGTAATTTCTCGCAGGCTCTTTTGGAACTGTATATGCTCCAACCTATATCAAGATGTAGGAAAGAGAACTTCGCCGAAGACCACTCAGTTTCATTCGATTTTGAGTTATAAATTGCTTAAAAAATTTATTAAATATTGCACAGTGCCAGAGTTTTCTTGCACGGAAATCCACAGACCCCTTTGTGTGTAAAATTAGTGGTATTCAAATACAGGGTGTGTTATATTTTATGACGTATGAAAAGATGGTTTCGATATAGATATGGTTTCGACATAAGTGTTGCCTTGAGCTTATTTATGGTCCGAAGATCACTGAAGTACACTTTACTTTTCAAATAACCACACTAATAGATATCAGTAAAGTTAAATCTGAAGGTTTGGTTGGCCAGCCAATGTCATATCTTCACAACATCAGTCGAATTAAGGTTACAAAAACATGTCTGATCAACTCAAATAGATGGGAAATATCAGAGTTAATGAATTTTTACTTGCCAATATAAAGGATTATCTAACCGATTCCATACGTCTCTTAGTGTCAATAAATCGACGATTTTGACTAAGATCGATATTTTGAAGATTTCATTACAAAAATATTGAAGTAAAAGTTTGCTGCAGCGTCTTGAATTTTTTTTGCGAAGTCGGTAGGTTTACCGACCGGGTTGTTATATACACGAAATTGAGCTAGTAATAAAAGATCACCTTCATACCAATAATACAACAAGTTTTTAACGACACGGTTTATTTCACTCCAAAAATTTAATACAATTAATGGAAATCAAAAAATTACCGTTACATTGTACGGCAAAATCGATTTTTTTTTGGGTATTTGAAGAAACCATTTTTTTTCCGAGAGCTTATTGTAAACATCATTATTAATTACAGTATACAACCTACTGAAACAGTGCAATAAAAATATGGCCAGCATAAACGTTTTCCTCTTATTTCAAGATCAATCTTCAAAAAATTAAAGTTTCATATTTCAAAAATACTGGCTTCATGTTTGCATTGAAAAAAAGTCAGCTGACTAGTTTCGTAACATTACTAAACATAACATTACTAACTTATATAGTAGTTGGAACTAATCACTTTTTTTATTATTTAACAGAGCATTTGCGTTATGATTCAGCCAGTCTAAATGAAAAAGATAATTTTAAAATTGCTTTTTTATAGTAAAACATATACTCTAGAAACATTTATAGAACACTAAACCTTTATATTAAGAGTGGACAAGCATAATTTCACCAGTTCTAAGCAAACGTAGGTTCCTCATATGCACATATTAAGTTATTGTAACATAAGTTTTCTCTAATTCCACTTGTAGAAAATCCTTAATATCAACAAGTACAAAATATCTAATAATTGAATATGTAATATATTTTTGCATCTCTTGTCGAGGGCCAATTGTAGCTAATTTCCGAAATACATGTAGACATTGGCCTCAAAAATGGCAACCGACCATGTGACAGCATTTTCCTTAAATGCATCCTGCCATCACACACTACCTAGGTCTACAACAATCATAACGAACAGGCACAACAAACACACATGGTAAAACCGAAAGAGAAATAAGTGGCAGGAAAAAGTCAACAAACAGCAGGCGGCGACATGAAATGCAAATTTCAAAAATTCAAATATATGTATATAAAAATATGCGGTCATATAAGTATATAATATATATATATTTGTTTATATATGTACATATGTGTATGAGCTTGTGCATAGAAATACCGCACATGAGTATACGAACTGACATATGTTCACTTCCACTTTGTAACTCAAAACAAAAGCAGACGCATTGCAAGAATTCTTTAGGAAAGCAGAAAACTGGCAAAAGGCAAAACAAAAATTTACCATGCATTGAAAGAATAAAATTTGTTGTCTGCTGTAAAAAAAAAGTCCGCTGTCACAAGTGGCAGTTGCGGAGATGTGCAACTGTAGAGGTTGAACCATGTTGCAACATACGCGACCTACGCTGTGCGCACTTTACATGCAAAACATGTCTCTGTATCCGCTATGTGCATATCGTCAACCCGTGCGCCGTCCGTCCATTTATTCCGACTGCACGACCAACTCGATGTCAGTGAAGTGTCCAAGTACTGCAATTCATGCGATATCTCTCGATGTATTTGGGTTTTCGTTTTGTGTGTTGCCTTGGCGGACACGCATCGTTGACCAAATTTAATAGGAACGAAAAATTTTCTTTACAACTAGAAGTTTTTACAAAATACATATATACTAGTATGAAGGTAATATAGGAACTTTTGACTCATTAATATGTATGTAAATTAGTGATTTAAAAAAATACAATAAAGCACTTTAAAATACAATTTCGCTGCAATCGTTTGCAATTTTTTTTTCTTCCACTGGCCTCATTTCTGACTTTTTAAAGACTCTCTCGTCGAGTAGTTTTGCGACTGAAGAAAGGTTGGTTTTACTGTGAACGATATCGAAACTCCGTTTTTTCAACAACAGCTTGTCTTTTGACTATGCGCAGTTGATGCAACTTGATCGCAGATAGGATCAAAGTTTGATCTATATTCGAATGAGCTAGGAAATAAACTCTTATTTATCGAACAAAAACTCTGCATTTAATCTCAAAACCCTGTTCATACTGTTTTTATCATTTTTAATTCTACTTATCTTTGGAGATATTTTAAGACTAAAAAAATTGAAACGAAATATTTTCTTCAAAGTCTAGCTTAAAGTATGAACCCAGTTACTCTTAATAAGAAAATATTTCATCGACGCGAAGTACGGTAGGGTATAATGCGAGATGAAAGTATTTTCGGGAGTTGAAAATCGAAAATATTTATAATGAAATTTAATAATACTATAATGAAAACCATAATGGTAAAACGATCATCGATCTACCTTTGGCTGTTATACCGAGCTGAGTTTTCTTAATAACGTATCTTAAATTTATTGGCGAAAAAAAAAGAATCAACATAAAAAATTCTACACCAATCTTTAAAATGATTTTATAAAATACATTGGCTGTGACTGTACAAAAATACGAACACTAAAAATGTCCTTTAACATTTTTGGAAAGTGATCACTGATCGCCTACTATTAGGTGACTTAAAACCATAAGTTTCAAGTATCTTAGTCAAACATGGTTTTACTTTTTGATTTAATGAGTACCTAAACGAATTTCGGCTTTTCTTATATAACCTGTAATTCTTGAATTAAGATCCTGTATTTTTGAATCACTAAAAATTTATAGAAGATATAAAATTCAATTCTAATTAAAAAAATACTTCGCGGATCTTACAAATCAACATGTATGCAAACATTTAAAAGGAAAGTTTTACATATAATACAATATTGGAATATTACATGACTGAAGTCGAATGCTGCTCAATCTTCTTGAATAAGGTATGAATGAACTTAGGTATAATTTTCAGCACTACAGAATGACAGGACACTTCATCTAAAAAGGTCTGAATTCTTATTGATGAGTACGTGCTAAGTTCATAATCATTTCGTGGGGACATGACTGTTTCTTTTATAAATCGAACTAAACTGAAACACCAAAAAAAATTTTTGAGAAATCGAGACTTTAAGTTGATTCTCTACGTCGAAATAGCGCTTTGATAAGACAATTAATGAGTCCCGTTGAGTTAAATAATTTCATGATTATGTTATACTTTCTGAAATGTCTTTCATGTATGTTTTTGTTTGTATATCTAGTAACATCTGAAAGCAAAGGTATGTTATATACAGTAAGGATATTCTAAAGTTGAAGAACAGCGAATACAGTGATCAACAATATACATATTCAAAGTTATAAACAAAATAATTACTATACGTATTTTTGCTATGACCATCAGTACAAGCTCTTTATAAATAAACTTACAATAACAAAAATTTACATATACGAATATATACTCAAACCTACACAACATCTAAGCGGCGCCATAAAAGTCATGCGAATGCAGTTAAAAGAAATTTCAACGACAGCTGTTGCCTCAAAAAGAATAAATGTTGGAAATAAATGCAGAATTGAAGTTATGTTGCTGTTTAGAATTTCTCGTGTACATAAAATGGCACGTGCTAGTTGCAAAGAAAAACCATGATGAAGAAAGAACACCAATGGCATATGAAACTAAAATCAGAAGCGTTTTCTTTACTTCTCAAATACACGCTTACATACACCGTATGCACTTTAAGTTCTTTGCATACCAAATTAAAGCATGTGCCTGCAAATTCTTAGCTACATCAAATGACAGTCATATATAGTTACAAAGACCTTGAGACTGCGGTTAGTATGTCGAAAAGAAAAATTACTCTAGAAATTACTAGAAACACTGCAGAAACTTTAAATAAAACGCAAACAAGAATACAGAAGGAAAAATACATGAAGAAGGCTGAAAGCAAAGTTGACGTCGAAAGTTAATTTAAACTAAATTTCACGCTTCTAACACCTGCAAACCGACACAAAACGGCTCGAGCGAAAGGTGAAGCTTTACTAACAAACGGTATAATTTATAAGCATAGCTACACATCTACAAACTCGATTACGTAACACATATGCATGCAGCGCACCTTTTGACCGTGTTTACGTAACCTAATATAGAGCACCACTATTTCTGGTCGAATTATCGAATTCAAGCTGATGGCGGTACTTGCCATGCCATAGTGTGTACGTGTGCTTTGGTAGAGGTGCCAAACTTAAAATTACTTTAGCTTTGATTGAAAGATTTGAAAATCGATTTATTAAAGTTTCACACTACACAAAAATTCACAAAGACATGCGAAATGGCGCTGAAGCCATTGCTTTTTGGAAATAAGGTGAAAGGAATACGCTTAACCTGAAATGTGTGTGCCTTGCGTATACGCCATGTATCACCTAAAGTGCCTAATATGCATGACGGGTGATCAAAAATCATTAACATTTGTAATTTCACATTGTTTTTAAAAGACAAGCAATTCGAAAAAAACCCAGCATAACACTTTGTAAAGTAATTGGAAAATTTTTCTCGAATTCTATGCAGAATAATACGAAATTGTCTTTAAAGATTAACGATCTTAATACTTCCAGTTCCTCAAGGTCGCACTTCCTTTTTGTATTCGAACCACCTGCCACCACTGCCCTCATTGTAAAGTGCCACACGCGGAATTCACTGTTTCAAACGTATGTGCTGAACTAGTTAGTTTATAGAGTGATATATGTGAAAGGCATTAAATTTCGGTCAGTGCATTTCCGTTGAGCTTTTGCATATTCTCATGACATTGGGTTCATTGCTACATATTTCTTACCTATGCAAGTAAATTTAGATTTGGCAGCACAATTAAATTCCTTTTCAACTTTTTTATATGTAAAACGTAGTGAATACATTTCGAAATTAGATACTAAATTCAGGGTCCAACCGATCCAAATTTATGAATGCTAGAAAATCTACTTTCCCTTAGTTGCTCCTATAGTGTGGGTAGTAATTAATAAAATCATTTTCTTCGTTGTTAAAATCATTTGAACATTTGAACACCCAATAGTTGGCAAGGTCTGTCTTTGTTAGCCTTAGGCAGTGAATGAAGAAGTCAATAAAGGTGCAGTGATGCATTCCCTTTTTTTCTTAGTCTTAAAAGCAATAATTTCTGAACCCTGATTTAAGGTTTTTTCTTCATATAGTTTCACTCCCGTATGAATGTTAGAGTTTGATCACAAAATTTTATATTTAATAGGTAATTACTATTTTTTATTCAGAATTGGCAGAACCGGTCTGAAAATAGCCACTTTATATAATAGCACTCTTAAAGCTTCTTATCGTATGTGCAATATTGGTCACCCAAGAGTCGTCCAAAAGAGGAGCAACAAAAATCCCTAAAACGATTTTGGATGACGGTAAGGTCTAAGAGTATAAATGGAATATGCTGCACATATCGTTCATGAATATTTGAGAATGCAAAATCCTTGTGCAAAATGGGTACCACGCTAGTTCACCATCTATCGACTAACCGTGTGCAAAATGATTGTGTTTCCGCATGCAGCGGCTCAGACCTGAAAGGAATGCTGACAAAAAAAATTTCGTATCAATTTATCAAGACAATGGTCTACCAGAAGGGTATTAAAATGATAACAGATCTCAATAATCAGTGCATCACCTCGATTGCATCTCTATTAAATACCAAAGTTGAATTTAACCAAAAGTAATTATTATTTAAAACGATGGTAGCTTTTTAACTCCCGTAATTTCTATGTATATATTTTTATATCTACGATAACTAGTTCACTAAGTTGATATATTGATTGTATTAACCCGTTATCTCTTATTAAGATAATAGGAATTTTATTAAAGCCTTAAATGAAGAACTTTACTGACGATATCTCGAAAAGGACGTGTCAGAACCTAGTAGTAATCAAAAATCTTTGTAAATTACACTAAGTCATTCTATATGTTTTCACTAAAATATTTTACCATGTAATAATTTTATACCATTATTTTAAGCAATTGAACAACAATGAACAATTTTAACAGAATCATAGAATGGAACATTAAATTATTGTAAATTTTTAGTTTGCCTTAAATAATACTTGCTTTAACATTCAAGCAAAAATAGAGGATACTATACCGTTCAAAATGAAATAAATCATATGCAGAGTTGTAAATATCTTCAGCTTTTATATAGCAATGAAAAAAATTGCAACATTTTGTTAAAGTTTTATAGATCTAATCTCAACATAATTAAATCTAAATAACCTGCTTGGGTAAACAACTTCAGTTTATGATTATTACCTTAGGTTAAGTATCAAGTTTTTTATTTCTATATTATTCTGCTGAATGGCTTAAGCAATTAAACATCTAATTTAGAAGCTATGAGCTAACCGAAATTTGTTTCCATGCGAAATAAATTAATTAATTGCAAAATGCTAAGGAAATTTGTAAACCAATATATTCCCCACTTAATAAAAAAAAAGTTAAACGAAACTTTATCTTTTTCATTTACAACATAATTTACATTTATTTGGATAAATTGCAAAACCTTCTTCCAGTTGCTGCAAGACCACAAAACCAAATGTGAATTAGTTTTTATTTGCTCTTGCATATTCTCCCATATTTTCAACTGCCAGCAGCCGTGCCATTAAATATGTATTGCATTTTCTCAGAAACTTTGGCAAATTTCAAAACAGTTTTTGTGAATGAAACAGCACAAATAAGCAAAGCTCATTGCAATTCGTTTTAATTTCGACTTGTTAACTTTGCAGTAGCACTGAAGAAAAAAGCACAGAGCGAAGGTGGAGGAAAATCAGTATAAGAAACTGAACGAGAAGTCGCCTTCACGCAACAGCCAAGTAGAATAAAAGAGTTAAAAGACTGAAAGAGAATTGCTGAATACAAGAAACTGCACACCAGCTATGAAGGCATAGTGGTAAGGTTGTGCAATGGCTTAGCCGATGCTTCTACAACATTTACTGAAAATGATCAGAAAATTTAAAGTACTCATGCTCGGATGTTAGCTTCAACAAATAAGCAGATTATGTTCATACATAGGCCAATATTTGCACATACTCATCATAAATAACTGCACTTTCCGCAAGCATTCTAAAGCGAAAATCACATGAAGTATGCATGCATGAGTGAGATGTTTGAAAATTGTAGCAAAACTGAACAAACCTTCAATGGAAACCCTTAATTAAAATATGTGCGATAAATGTTTGTTATACAATATACGTGGCAAGCATCAATGCTATGCTAATAAACAAATACTTGTGGAAATGTCTATATAGCTACACAACTGAGCCTTTATTGTGGGCATATTGGTATGCACTAGTGTTTGTGTTTATATTGTACAAACATTCAGGTACACGTATCTGTATGCAAATTTAACAAAAATATTCCCACATATTATGTATATTTACCTATGCATTGATGCTGTGTCAAATCGAGTTAGACGATTATCACTATTGTTATGAAAGCTAAAGGCTAACAACTTGTTGTTACGTATACGACACGTAGCACACACTTTGGTTGTTTTTTATCCATTCTATTATAGTGGTGAGTTAGCATGTATGTGTAGTTACTAAAGAAATGCTTTAACTGTACCCTGTAGTGAGGGTTTGAAAACTGGAATGAAGTACTCATGGATGTGAGTACTTGTGAAACTCAGCTTTCGGCTACATCCGAAGTCAGATGGAAGAGCAAAGAGAGAAATTTGGTACTCCATTGTTAATGTCTCTAAAACGCTTTAGCACATAATGCCCATCTTTCGAAGTTATGCTCTGCACTAAAGTATTTAGGGTTTACTATTCAGACACACTTTGTTTAATTAAGCATATTTGAATCAAATTCCTCTATTCGACATATTCTGAAATAAAACATCTCTAAGTTGATAAATTTTTATGATTATGCTTATATCAGCTTCGCTGGAATTCGAATCCAAGACACACCGAGTAACAGCCATGTACCCAATACACTCCCTGAAGGTTTCAAGCTAGTCTAGAGCCCTAAAAAGACCTAATTTTGACAACTTATTCTAGGATTAAAGAAAAAGTAATAAATTTTTTTTCTCTAACACTTTATAAAACATGTAATCACGTATATAAAGAAAATTGGTTAATTCACATTTCCATCAAAAAATTGCGCCTACTGAGCGAATCTCAGTGATCAATTTTTTGAAGAGGGCCTCGACTGGTGACGGTGTTTCTAGCAACTCGTTAGGTTTGAAACAAAATAGAGAACGGGATTTACTAGTAATGCTCTATGTATGCTCTATATAAAAAAAGACAAAAAAAACTTGGAAATGTTTAAACACTTAAATATGCAAGAAATGCTTTTAAAGTTATACACTAAAATTCCTCTTCCTCGAAACTCTCATTTTATAGTATGTATGCACATATGAATGTGCGGCCATAATGTGATGCATTCTGATAATTGCCCATGAAATTGCTATGACGCGCCAAACATGCCGCAGCATAACTGTCAAAATTAATACTAAAATTTTATTGATCATAACAAAAAATGGAAAACAATCGAAAACCATCATTACAAGCGTTCTAAAAATTTACTGCACAAAAAAAGACAGGCTGCCAGCGGAGGCAGTGGAGATAATAGGAAGCAGGGACGAGAAAACTATAAGAGCAAAAAAAAGCAAGACTAAACTTTTGTATGAAGACATTTACTTGACTTTATTGGAAAACCGAGAGCTGGCGTTGATGTGGCCAACAGCAGGTGACACATTTGCCTGGCAACTCGAGGCTGACATACATACATTAGATTCACACATACATTATATATACTATATACACATTGGTTCATATGTGTTTACGTACGTAGATTTGTCAAACAGCATTGTTAGTTGCATATGTTAGTAGAGAAATTTGGTGGCGGTGGTGTATGTACATATGTATGTTCAACGGTGGCACGCAATGTGCCGTAAAAGCTACAATGTATATTTGCTTTGAACTCTAAGCATTTATTTACACACACTTCCATGTGTGAATTTCCATGCCGCAATCGAGGCGAATATTCGCTTTGTCGTTTAATCACTCGTTTTGCCGGCAATTACCATTAAACTCATTTGACTTTGTGAACTCAGGACATGACTATATATATAACAGTAACACACATTGAGTCAAAGCACGTGCATATGCCTATATGCAAGTTCCTCGCAGTCTGTTCGTACATATACATGCAATATTATACTTATAGAAGCATTTGGGCAGACAGTGGAATGCTTGGACCTCTGCCAATTGAACAGTCAACTTACGGCCATGGAGCTAATAAATGTCACTAAAGGGTCGCAATGTCCATACAAATTAGGAGTCTATACGCGCACATAGATATTTTCATCCGGCAGACACATGGCATACGTAGTTGGGGAATATTCACGTGTGTGTGGCGAATTAAGACACCTATACTCACATATATTAGATATTTACACCGGTAGTCTGCTCGGTATAATATTTTTTGTTTTTGCCTCGCCGTCATATTGAGCTTGTCTGAGAGCTAATAAAATTTGTAACAAAGCAAATCTCTAAAAATCGACCGTAATTGACACTGAGTTCAAGCAACAGCGAGGACTTTTCGAAATTAGATACCGTTGGTCAAATTAGCACATTCATATGTATTATCTATATGTATATAAAAGTGAACTGTGAACAATTCCTTACGAAAATGTGGCAAAACTTATTACACCCGGGTGCTGTAAAGAGGGGTGTGAATTAACGGCGGACATAATAAAAGTTATTCCTGGGGCGACCTTTACCCTAAGGAAGTAATGCTAAAATTCCCAATTCATTTCTGCTATGAAAAACTCTTCGAAAAATCCATCAACAGAAGTTGGCAGCTTAACTGAGATTTCCAGGATTATCTTTGGCGAATATTAGGTCGAACTAAAAACCGATCCGAGCCTGAAGTTTAACGAAACATCGGAAGGTTTTTGGAAAATATTAATCTGGTTTCAAATGTAGTTTCTGTTTTTGGTAGGTTATTTCTTTTCTGTGGAAATATTTTAACCCTCCATCTTATTCGGTGTATGCAAACGTTTTTCAAAATGTTTAATTATACTACAATAACGTGTTATAGTTTACGGTTTACGATTGGAATATATATAGGTTAGTTGTAATTCCATTGAATTGCAAAATTATCGGGACCTTTTCCTTAAAAATTTCTTATTATAATTTCTTTAGATTCCGTCTCCAAATACTTAAGCAAGATATATAGAGGTTAAGTGCATGTTGTTAGTTTGTGTTAAAGAGATATTATTTTTGGGTGATCTACATAGAATGAATTATTAAGCAGAGGATTACTATATATCTTTGGAGCTTTTGACTTTGATTTGACTTATGTGACAAAGCAAGATACCTACAAATATTCATCCAATGTTGTGCGGCTAAAGAAGTTTATTAGAAGATTCTTTGTGGTGAGAAATACACTCAGGTTGGAGATTTGCTTGTCCTTGTCGAGGGATGAATTCTACTAGAACTCACAAAATTCTTCTGCAAAGTGCTATTGCGTATCAGTTACCAGTAAACCACCAGTAAAACATGATGGCATTTATAGAGAAGAATTCATTATAGAAAAGAAGAATAAGACGATTTTGGACATAATAAACCTCTGTAATGATTGAACAAGAGTTTTTTGTATAAAAAAAACAAGAATTCTGCAACCAACTAAGGCGAATGTTTTTTTTTTTTTTTGATCTCACGCATAGATTTTTTATTTATGAAGCAAACACTTAGACATTTTTAAATTTAAAAGCTAAAATTTCAGCTTATTAATTATTTATCTTTATTTATTTAAGCTCTACTAGACAATAGCCTTTGATACTTTGAACTGAATAATCTTTTTGAGAACAATTCAGTATTTTACTTTATAATATAATTTTCTACATATCTAAACACTGTACGCTTTGTAATTATATAAGCAGCGTAGATAGTATGTAATACGCGTGTACATTCCTGTTTGTAGAGCAACGTGTAGCACTATTTGCATTGCTATTAACTGACAACAACGGAATGTCAATTGGCCATTTACCTTTCCTTTATTTCCATGCTACTCTGTGTGTCACTTCGTGTGCTAGACTACTATTCCATATAGGTTTTACTGCATTTGTCTGGCACACACAAAACCGAAATACAAAAGTCGTTGTGATATTGGCTAGTGTTGTCGCTGTTGTTACTGTTGTCGCTGTTAATGTTATAGCTAAGTCCCAGTCGTATTATAGCGTCCATCAAAGCAGCGAAATCACAACTAGCTTTAATGCAACCGCCGTGTTGACCTTGCAATCGCTGACCCTCGGCTCTGTGACAACAAGTAAGTTGTGGTGCCACATTGGCGGCGGTATAGCTTTTGTTGCCTTTGTATTTATATCGATATTTGCCTTTGTCTATTTACTGTGTATCATTAAATCACTGACAAAGTAAACTTTCACTACTCATTGAAATATACAATACACATATAGGGCATGGATAAACTTGCGCCTTAATGTACACAGAGTTGAAAATTTCCTACTAAGATGCTTATAAAGCGTGTTTTCTTAGAGTAATTTAACTTTGTTTGCAAATAATGACAAAAATTTCAATGAAATGAGCAATATTTTGGCTTTATTAGTTCGAATATTTATGGCATTTTTTGGTTGAACAGAACTACTACGGGTACCGTGACTACATCTTAGGAAGATTTACTTCTCATCACTTTTCTCTTATATTCGGTCTCATTTCGCGAATAACGCGCGTTAGTCGCCAAATTTTTGGTCGTAGCTAGTTTATCAGCAGAAATCAAAGGTTTGATACACCCCACCAAAAGTAGTCTAACCGAGCCTAATCAGCAACTTTAGGTGGCCTACTGACTCGTCGATTTTTTGATGTGAAGCCTTGTACAAATAAGTTAGTAATTTTTCTCTGAGTGCAAGATAGCATGATGAGTCTTTTCAAGGCCGGACTGCCTCGATATGCACTGGGCGAAGTCGTATTAGATGGATATAGCTCACATAAAGATAGCCGGTGTAACCGGTTCAAATGAACGATTGCGTAAGTCTGTGCTTAAAACTTTGCCGCGATATGCTGAGCATAGATGTCAAACATATGTGTTTTTTGCAGCTGCTTTAACAGCAGTTTTGTAAACCTCTAAGAAGTTCTATCTACTCTATACTATACTATACATTATATTCCTTCAATAAAAGCAGCCTTTATTTGATTGTTTACATATAATGCACCATCATCACCTCGACTTTTGTTTGTTATATATATTGCTAATTCGATACTAGATTAGATTCTATTGCATGTCTGAATGTCCCTTCGATCAGTTCAGTAAATAATGGCACAAAGATGAATTGATAATTAGTGTAAACACTGGGTCAACACGGAAGTATTAGCCTACAACCATAAATTTCTGACTGAAATCGAACTCTTGATCAATTGATGGCTTACTATTTTTGTTGAGACTGAGCCTTAGGTACACTAAAATAAATTTTTGGCGTTTTCATAGCATTTCTAACCACATAAAAAATGCAATATATGAGTTAAATATTGGATACTCCAGTTTGGAATTTTCAAACTGGATATTCAAAGTAAAATTGTGAATAAGCGGCTGAATGGCTATAAGCCTATACAGACATTATAACTTTTTCACGACATGTGTAATATTGTGTCTTATTTTTAAGACACATAGGTCCAAAGACACAAGGATCTCCTATGCGTAGGAATCAGTTTATATCTCAAATGGTTGCCGTCGGAGTCCTTTACTTCAGTGTTGCTGTTTTATATTAAATTAATATCGAAATTTAGCAGCTAACACTTATATAGGTGCGACTTATTATTTT
Organism: Bactrocera minax; assembly: GCA_021498325.1. Lineage (NCBI taxonomy): Eukaryota > Metazoa > Arthropoda > Insecta > Diptera > Tephritidae > Bactrocera > Bactrocera minax. The sequence continues at coordinate 1,795,540 of JAKEEE010000049.1, forward strand.
CTTTCGACATAGTGCTGACATTTATGACGAAAAATTCTTGTTGTTGTTCTTGCAAAGGCAGGGTAAACATTTTTCTAATAACTTTGACGAATGCTAACGAATTACAGTCCTTGATTGAATTAAAATTAGGGTGCGCCCTTGTCACGTAGACTAAACTGTCATAGGAATGGTCAAAGAGTGTCAAAACCTTTCCTTAGGTCATTGTAGAGTATTTTACTTTTCAAAATTATATTATTCTTCAGCATGTATCTTATCACGAATTTTAATTCCGGCAAGAGTTATCTTTTGTTACTAAATACCTATTCCAATGGTTTCAATTTAGATTGTTTATTGTTAGAATTAACTAAATTAGTATTGTATTTTAGCTTAGATAGCTCTTTTATGAGATCTTATGTTATATAAAATTGATATATATGTATGCATAAATATGCAAAGTATAAATAATTTGTTACAAAAAATTTTGTTGACCATATCTAAAACAAAACCAAAGAGTATATACCGTACATACATAACAGCACATACGATTTAATATCCATTATCTGGTTCACGTGTTTTTCACGCATTTTCATAATCAATTACGTCGTGTCTCGCTTCAATTTAATTCCTCTCAAAACTGACACTGGCAAATATGCCTGTCATGTATGGATTATATATTTATTATCAATTAAAATAATATGCTGTTTTTAATACCTCCGGAATTCACAGACTGTAAAAAAAACGTTATTAATAAAAAATCGTGGGCTAGTTACAATACATTGATGACGTGACAAGTATTTTGTTACCGTTAAGCTATTTTTAAAGTGTCGCAATTTGTTACTTCCCTCATTTCCACATTCTACTATTTGAGTTAAGTATTCGTGATATGAGTATTTGCGTAGGGTTGCGGTCCTCCACTGCTATGCGATTGTGTGCGCATATTGTGGTTTAAGTTTTTGTCGGGTTAAATACCATATATTCTTGTATTTTGTCACCTGCACATAAAGTAGCGTCCACACGCCAGCCAAAACGTGCCACAAACATGTAAATAATACCAACATTTACACGTTTTACGAGTGCTTTCATTTCGGCACGATTTATTGGTGATATAAACACGCGACTCGACTACTCATGGATGTGAGACTATTATGTGAAAGGCGACACCTCGCCGACTTGTAAAGTTGTATGAAAGTTGTTGAACGAAACCATACAATCTATGTGTATGTATGTATGTATATTTTCGTCCGCTGGTCGGGAGCGTGTAGTTTTGGCATGCTAAATCACGAAGTATTTGGCTTTATAACGAAGTATATGCCACCGTTACGAGGTGTGGAATTGTAATTAAAATGAGTTTTATTTATGTGCTTTCTTCAAGTGTGCAGCTGCTGCGCTGTCACTTGAAATAATTTAGAAGCCATACATTTCGAGAATTTTGGTTGCAACAAACACTGCATATTTTGATGCATTTGTGTGAAGAATTTTAAATAGCGGCGATAATAATTGTATAAGCGTACAAGATACTGAGCCCTAGCAACCAGTTTTATCAATTTTTCTTACGGCTTTTACCACTGTAACCTAGAATATTAGCTCCATTTAGAGTTGTATTTGAGTGATAGATCAATGGTGATAGATTTTTTAAAAGGATATATTATAACGGTGATATTCATACTGCATCAAGAGGATTTAATTTAAAACTTAAACCGGCAATATATTCAACCCTTGAACGAATGAAAATATATTTCGAACACACTTTCAAACATTAGACCGTTATCGTACGAACTTTTAAAAAATACCCCTGAACCAATTATAATATACATAAATGAAACGAATGCAAAAATCGGAACCAAGACCCGGTACACTGCTTAAAATTCGAAGGCAAATAAAACAACTTGCCTAATTCAATACCAATTTTAAGTATATAAATATATATACATATATATAACAAGCATAACATTGGTGCAGAAATATGATGAGTTCATGGCGCTCTGTTGATATATGACAAACATGAACATGGTATACGAATTTTCTAGCTTCACAAAGGACTTGTCTTTATCTCTCCAAGTATGGTACACATTTCGGGTAGCCTAACCCAATTTTAAATGCGCTCAGAACACATTCTTCGCAAACATTTATGCTTACGTCTCAAAAAGCAAAACTAAAATTATTATTCAAATCTTAAGCATGAAGCGCAAAGTATTATGGGTATACTTGAAGTATGAGATTTGCTTACTAAAGACCGAGTACTGTACTAACTTTACCAATATTTTTTCCCAAACGTGTCACCACCTCCTTAAATAGAGCAAATTAAAACAGTTTCCTTATAGTGGCATTGACCATATATAAAATTAATATAAGTACATCTTTGATTCATTTAAGGTTATGCCATCTGTATTTGTTACAGAACTTTGTTGCCCCATGCTACAAATTTTCTTTAGTTTTAATCAGTAATCGCAGTTGAAACAAAATGGCGCTATACGGTACATCTTCAACGACTCATTCTGTGAGTTAGCGGAACTTTTGACCAATGGACTTTGACCTTCGTAAATATTTTAATTTTGTTTTAACATCGCTTGAAAAATAGAACTAAATTTTTTTGCTCTTCACCATATTCAAATGGAAAGACACATTACCTATATGATTGTATTTTCCCTAAATAGCTTTCTAAAATCTTTAAAACTTACAACTTGCATAGACATATACTCAATGCTCGACTCGACCAGCTTTACTGACTACATAACTAACCATCTGACGGATGTCAACTATTCCATTCAAGCACTTTACTAGCTTGCGTTGTTAATTGCATTATTAGCAAATTCCTTTGCTAGTGCGAAAATAGAATTGGCCCGCTTCTTTCGGTTTGCGTTTCGTGGCTATAATGGCAAAATATTTTTCCTTAAGCTTATGCTGTGGTTGTGCATTTCTTTCCATAATTACACATTTTTCTCGTCATCTGTTGCTTCCTTTCCTCTATTATACCACTTATTGAAAATCGCTGAGATATTGTGGGTATTGAGTTCACAAATTTCACATTTACTCTCTTCGGCGCCACAAATCTCAGTAATGTTGTAGGAATTTTCCCCGTTTTGCATTAACCACAACTTGCACTGCGAAGTGAGATGTCTCCGTATGATATTCTGCATACTTTATTGTACTGTTTGTCTTTCTTATTAATGCTTCATTTGTTCCATTTTCCATAGTAATTATCGATTCATTCATTACGCAAATTTTGTTCCAACATTACCTATTCCTTTACCACGTAGTTTAAGTATAAACTCACACAACATCCACTTAAGTTCGCTCTATTAGTTTGTATTCCATTATATTATTAGTCAACACTTTGAATAAGTGTAGCAGGTCAAAGCAAGAAAATACAAACTGGGTCAAATATGGCGAAATTAAATGCAGTGTACGTAATTTAATCAACAACAATAAGGAAGAGGGGGAAAGGAAGAGGATATTACAGCAAATCGTAGCGCGGATAGTGAGTTGGATATTAGTTTAATGTGTATCAAAATAGATCGATATTGATTTTTAATACATCCTAAGAGTATATATCCTAGAACATATATATATATATATATAGAATATATGGAATACATATATGTTCTAGAACAAGTAGTTACCAAAAATTTGCTTAATAGCAGTGTTGGCACTCCTACTTCTACTCCTACTGTCACTCCTTTCTAAAAATATAGTAAACAGTAATCTATAATTTTGCTAAAGAAAAAGATTGCGTGTGAATTAGGCAAAATTGTAAGCGAGCTGCACTTGTATTTAGTACCGGGTTAATTTATTTTATAGGCTACTTCACTTAGCTTGCTTATTAATCGAAATATTTATTTTAAGGTCAGTTTATTTTAAACTCAAATTATTCTTGCTTAATTTTGTTGGTATATCGGAACCTTTCATTAAAATATCATACCTATTGATCGATATATATGGCAATGATTGCAGCCTCTCTGGCTCACTTTATATTAATTGTATGAAAAGAGATGCTATGAAAAGCATAGAACCGTTTTCATAAATCTTTCGCATTATTATAAAAAATATTTATTCATTCGTCTACATTAATGCTGTCGTCTTCAAAATAGTCTCCATTCGATATTGTGCACTTATGCCAGCGCTTCTTCCATTCGTCGAAACACTTCTCAAACCCGATTTTTGGGATGGCCTTTAGCTCTTTCAGCGATGCGATTTTAATGTCATCTATACGTGTACTTGTAAAACGACGGCCCTTTAAAGTTCTATTTATTTTTGGAAATAGAAAAGAGTTACACGGAGCCATGTCTGGTGAATATGAAGGCTGGAGCATCGTTACAGTATTGTTTTTGGTCACGAATACACGAGCAACCAACGAAGTGTGAGCAGAATTGTGAAAAAGTGAGGAAAAGCCATGAATTGTTTTTCATAAATCCGGAGTGTTTTTTTTTCGAATTGCTTCATGCAAACGGCGTTAAGGTAGTACCCCTTATTGACCGTTTGACC